>BLSH010370006.1:1218591-1230278 GCA_018402905.1 Glandirana rugosa | reverse complement strand
CGGGGGGGGGGGGTGGTTCTGCAGCCCTCAGAGAACAATGCAATTGAGAGCAGTCAGCACATGCAGCGATAACAGAAAATAATCAGCTCACACGATTTCCCACAAGATCAACAAGATTATAATGGTATATTTAACAGACCAAAAATAACCAGATAAAATAAGTTTATGTACAGTATATAAACATAAGAATAAGGGATTATTATGTGACAGGGATCAGCTGAGGTTTTTTTTTTATTTTTTACTTTTATTAAACCTTGTTGACTTAACCATGTGAGATGTGCTAAAGAACAGATGTATACAGCCTTGGCTGAAATGAGCAGCATTGGAAAATGGGCTTTGTTCATTTATAACTTCCCTTTCCTATGTTATGGGAAGTCTATGATCCTTGCATGGAATCACCCCTGTTCACAAGCAAGTGGAGGTGGATATAGGCAGGCACTATGAGAAGTGGTAATATTCTTGACAAACCTAAAGGCATCTGATTATTCCTTAGGAAGAGATTAATTAATTAATAAATCTAGAAACACGTTGGATGTATGATGCCCAAGCAAACCATCTGCTGAATATCAAACTCTACAAAGAGATATGTAATATTGTAAAAGTATCAACCTCATATGTATTAATGTATACAATGTAATTTTGGCCAAATATGGCCTTGTGTGATTTTAATAAGGCTATGTAATTTTAGAGATTTTGTAATAAAAAGGTTTTTTTATAAACAGTAATTAATTGTTTTTGGGTTGCCGGCAAAATCCCATAAGAGGGTTTTACAAACCAAATTATGCATATAGGGATGGTGTCGACCACCTTCCTGAATAGAGTAAACAAATACTAGAAACCTTGTTTACTTGCCTTTTGCTACACCAAATCCTCAATTTAAACTTAGCTAGCTAAAAAGGAGTGTGAAACCAGAGTAATGCAGCATGATTTTAAACCATAATGGGCAAGGAAGGACACGCAACAAGCTGCAACATAGAGTTTAGGAAGATATGACAAATAAATGAATAAGCAGAGGGTGTGTGGGGGCATTGTACTCCTTGACTTTGCTAAAGCTGGCAAAGCTACCCTAATGCCCATCCTTTTCATCTCACTCCCATTCCGTTGCTAAAACTAACCCTGAACTTCAAAATCATAGTACCCCTCACATTGCTGGTCACTGGGAGGAAAAAAGCCCTGCCATGGGCAGTCAGTGGGAAGAAAAGTGTTCTCTGTGGTCAGTAAAGAAAAAGCAAGCCCCGGCAATTGAAGTCAGTGGAAGGAAGAAATTTGGTCATTGGTTGCACAGTCACGTTCCTTGGTGTTTGGCTCTCAGACAGAAGATCATTGAGCCCAGCAATTCTGGCATAATTTCAATGGGAGATGCTAAAACAAGCATTGGGGCTATGTGTGGTAAATCTTTTTTTAGAAATTCCTGCTGCAGAGGAAGTCTTACAGTATATGTTGTTTTGTGATTTATTGCTTTTGTCTTGTACAATGCATTTAGCATTCACTCAGCACCAGCAAAGCTATTCTATTTTAGGGTGCCCTCTTTCCCATACTGAAACCATGATCAGAAACATCATGCCAGCCATCAGGAAGACTGTGCCAGCCACAAGGCTCAGGCTCATGCATGTGTGCAGAAATGCACACCGAACTAGTACACAAATTAGATTGCATGCATTATTGCATACACAAACATGCTGGCACATCCATCACATATACTGAGTTTAGCAAATGATCACTGCTGAATGGTCTTTTCATTTGGGTTTCTGCAATTCCTGATCCTGAAACGTATGCTTGACCTTGTTACTGACTCTGCTTTCATCTGATCTGCTTCTGGATTATCATTAACTGCCCATACTAGCTGCCCATCTCTGTTACCATGCTTGGCCAGGGCTTCTGACCAAAATTTTGCCTTTCGACTCTGTGCCTTGTTGCCTACATGTTTCCAACCTCTGCTTCTTCCTGATCTTGTTTCTGCCTATGATTTGATGACTTCCTGCTCATCTGTTACCGGACCTGGCTTATAACCCAACTCAACTCATAACTGAACTTGGTGTTTGCCGGGTGCCCTACTTGCTTTACTTTGCTCCACTGGTGCCAGCGCTCCTAAGTTCCAGTCTTCAGGTTCAGCCCCCTGGCACTTGTGCCCATCTATCTTCCTCGCAGACCCTGTCTCAACTTCCAGAGGTGCTTGAACAGCTGTGTGCATCAGCACAAACACAACTCGGAAGCCTTTAGATTGCCGCCTGCTCCTGCCTCCTTCCTCAAAGCCAATAGATGGAAATAAGCTGTCCCTTGTGACCTGATACACAGAAAGGAGGTTCAGTGATCTTAAGGATCCGAAGCAGATGACAGTGAGATTCCAATTATGCAATTGATTGGCACATTTTCCTCACATCCATTCCCCAATCACCTTTGCAAACCATTGAACCTGAATGCGATGTCCATTACCTTCCGGGCTCAGGGTTGTCTCTCCATAAACAAGTTATGTCACGTGGCCATGCTATCACGTAGGTTGTTGTTAAAGGGGTTGTAAAGCCTCAAGGTTTTTCACCTTAATGAATTCTTTCCATTAAGGTGAAAAATCTCTGGTACTGCAGCAGCCCCCCAGAGCCTTCCTTTTACTTACCTGAACCCAATTGTTCCAGAGTCGAGAACGAACCTAGAAGATCCAGTCTCTGGCTTGGGTCCTCATTGGATAGACTGATAGCGGCAGGTGTCATTGGCTCCTACTGCTGTCAATCAAATCCAATGATGCGGGAGCCGGGGGCGGGGCTGAGTCCTACTGTCTGTGTCAATGGATGCAGCAGCAGGACTCAGGAGCGCACCAGCATGGGTGCCCCACAGTGAGAGCGCTTCTCCGAGGGGGCACTCGAGAAGAAGAGGAGCTAGGAGTGCCGCTGTGGGACCCTAGAAAAGGAGGATCGAGGCCACTCTGTGCAAAACCTATTGCACAGAGGAGGTAAGTATGACATGTTTGTTATTAAAAAAAAAAAAAAATGAACCTTTTGTAAAATTTTAAGTAAAAAAAAAAAAAGCAAAAAAACAATATAATAAAATGAATAAAATTAAGAAAATGTAAAAAGCACCCTGTACACATCCAAATGCCAATGCACATTTAGTTATTGCATATGTATGTAAACATACATTGCACCACATGTATGAGATATCACAAATGTCAGAATGAGAGCAATAATTCTTGGGCCATAATTCATGGTTAACTCTAAACTGATAAGCTGTAAAGACTTTTAAAGCATCACCTATAGACAGCTTTGGGTGCCATAGTTCTCCATAATATCACAGGAGAATGCAGTTTTAAAGCTTGGCATACTTGGTATACATTCCCTCAACGTAACTCCAATTTTATATTTTACCACAAATGGGGTTTTATATTGTGTTTGTGTGCACCATAAATCATTTTGATTTGCTTGATAAACAGTTGTGCAAATATCAAATTACATCAAAATTGCATTTTAATTCTAGAGGGCCTCTGCTTTCAGAAAATATATATTTGTTTGAGAAATTTAAATAATTTTCTAGCAGAAAAAGCGGATTTTAATATGTGTAGGAAAAAAATAAAAATTGCCCCACTAGACAAATCGTTAAAGTGCACATAAACCCTAAAATAAAATATGTAGCAGCTCAGCCCTCTAATATTAATAGACTCATTTTTGGGGGCTTCTTTTATCAATCAAAATCTCACCTTTTATATTTGCACTTTGTGTTCCAGGGTGACAACATTCACTCTTGCCATACAACACTTTTCCCAAAAAAAGGAAAAGTTTTGACTTTTTGAAAACTTTTTTGAAAGTTTTGAAGTAATTATACTTTATGTATGTAGAAACATAGAAACATAGAAAAGTGACGGCAGAAAAAGACTGAGTAGTCCATCAAATCTGCCCCTTTTTATTTTTTTATTATTTTTACATTAACCTTGTTGTCTGACTATAGATTTATGTTTATCCCAAGCATGTTTGAAGCCATTTACTGTTGACTGTCTCACAACCTCTGTTGGTAGTTTATTCCAATCATCAACCACCCTTTCAGTAAAATAATACTTTCTAAGATTAGTTTTGAACTTCCCCCCAGTTAGTTTGAGGTCATGTCCCCGTGTTCTTGATTTTGGTTTCATATTGAAAAGACTGTCCTCCTGAACCTTATTCACCCCTTGATGTATTTAAAGGTTTCAACTGCATTTGTACTACATTTGTGCATCAGAAAGTCCGCCACTGACCATTTTTCTTTTTTGCCTTTCCCAGCTAGGCTGTATAACTAATTAATTTGCTATAGTTTGCTTACAGCAAATTAAACTGCAGGAGTGAGTTGGGAGTGAGTTGGGAGTGAGGGTTTACAAAGAGAGGAAGTTTGCCCCTAGAGGTCAGGTTGGAAACCACAAGCCATTAAAGTAATTATCCACACTTCATTTCCTACCTGGAACTATCAAGCACTTAGGATCCAGTTTCTCTTTTTCTCTGCATGTAATAGTATTTTTAGGATGGTGATGCAGAACATGACCCATTCTACACCAGCCACTCGTGTCCTCACTTGACACCTGTGTCCTCCCTGGACACATATTACATGAACACTAATATTAGTCTGCCTTTAGAATTTACTACACCTTATAGGCATACTCCACTGGAAGCCACCACACTTCTATGAATGCAAGACCTTGCTCTCAAGACTCCCCAGGCCAAGTCCCTAGAATAACCCCAAACCACAACAGGATCCAATTTGGGAGCGAGCCGTGAGGCGAGGGATATGAAGTGCACCTTTCCCCTCATCGACCAGGGCCGCCATCACCTGCCAGAGTCACCCACTTCCTGCCCAGGCTGACTGCTATATCTTGTACAAATGTCCCAACTTTGAAGGTTAAAATGTGTCATGCACCTTATGTGTTTGATCACAGTTTGATCAGAGTTAATCTGGTACAACTGTGCTACAACAGCACAGGGCTACTTAATCTAGAGCAGGGGTCTCTGACATTCACAGACATAACTAGGCATGATGGGAATTGTAGTTCCTGAACAACTGGAGGGCCATAGTTTGGAGACCCCTGATAGAAGGTTGAATGGCTTAAACACCCGATAAATGGTACTTTTGGATATAGTAAGATTACACTAGAGCTTGATGTGAATACCTCTGTCAGTACTTGACACAGAAAATGTCTTCATTTGGATAAAGTTCCTTAAAGCGGTAGTAAACCCGTCCATTTAACAGTTTAAAAACCAGTTACATTCCCGGCACGTGCCAGAAATGTAACACTCCCATTGGTTGTGCTCTAAACCAAACTGTCAAACCATCCAATGGCTGGTGTCATAGCTGATCACATGTGCAGCATCATGGCTGTTGTAGATTAAACAGAGGCCAAGATGGCAGCTTCCTTGGTTGAAAATGATAAGAGAGTTTACTACCACTTTAAGGGCTCGTTCACACCAGGACATAGTGCTGGAAAGCAGCGTTCCATATGTGTTTCCCACAATGCATTTAAACACACTGACCCTACGATCAACATTCAAGTGCCGATGTAATGGTAACGGCATCCCAAACTCAGATCGCAAGCATGGTGCGTTTGCGGGCATGAAATTGCATGGTACCACAGTACTATGCGATTTGGTGTGGCACGTGTTTAAAAGTAGTGCATGCACTACTTTTTCTGCGTTCTGGTGTGATTTGCAGCTCATTGAATGGGCTGCAAAATCACACCGTACAGGAATGTAGCATGCTTTCCTTTGTGGTCCTGGTTTGAACCGGCCCTTACTCAGGGAACTTGCAAGCTGTATATACAGTATCTCACAAAAGTGAGTACACCCTCACATTTTTCTAAATATTTTATTGTATCTATTCATGTAAAAACACTGAAGAAATGACACTTTGCTACAATGTAAAGTATTGTGTGTACAGCTTGTATAACAGTGTCAATTTGCTGTCCCCTGAAAATAACTCAATACACAGCCATTAATGTCTAAACTGCTGGCAACAAAAGTGAGTACACCCCTAAGTGAAAATGTCCAAATTGGGCCCAATTAGCCATTTTCCCTCCCCGGTGTCATGTGACTCTTTAGTGTTACAAGATCTCAGGTGTGATTGGGGACCAGGTGTGTTAAATTTGGTGTTATCGCTCTCACTCTCTCATACTGGTCACTGGAAGTTCAACATGGCACCTCATGGCAAAGAACTCTCAGAGGATCTGAAAAAAAGAACTTTTGCTCTACATAAAGATGGCCTAGGCTATAAGAAGATTGCCAAGACCCTGAAACTGAGCTGCAGCATGATGGCCAAGACCATACGGTGGTTTAACAGAACAGGTTCCACTCAGAACAGGCCTCCCCATGGTCGACCAAAGAAGTTGAGTGCACATGCTCAGCGTCATATCCAGAGGTTAATTTTTGGAAATAGATGTATGAGTGCTGCCAGCATTGCTGCAGAGGTTGAAGGACTGGGGGGGTCAGCCTGTCAGTGCTCAGACCTTACGCCGCAAACTGCATCAAATTGGTCTGCATGGCTGTCGTCCCAAATGTAAGCCTCTTCTAAAGATGATGCACAAGAAAGCCCGCAAAGAGTTTGCTGAAGACAAGCAGACTAAGGACATGGATTACTGGAACCATGTCCTGTGGTCTGATGAGACCAAGAAAAACGTATTTGGTTCAGATGGTGTCAAGCGTGTGTGGCGGCAACCAGGTGAGGAGTACAAAGACAAGTGCCTCTTGCCTACAGTCAAGCATGGTGGAGGGAATGTCATGGTCTGGGGCTGCATGAGTGCTGCCAGTACTGGGGAGCTACAGTTCATTGAAGGAACCATGAATGCCAACATGTACTACGACATACTGAAGCAGAGCATGACCTTTAGAGACTGGGCCGCAGGACAGTATATATGTACAAAAAATGTGAGGGGTGTACTTACTTTTATGAGCTACTGTATATTTCCACATTACTTTCCAAAAGAACTTCACATACATGTACAGTTGGTTGCATGCAATTTGGCTGTGCCAGTTGTTGAGGTTGAAATGGCTGTGCTGCTGTACTGACACACTGTGCCTAGATGTTACATTAGAAAAGAAGCATGGAGAACTTGCATCCCATACCTGAATGGAGAAAAATCCATAGCAAAGGAAAGTCCATGAAACTTGGATTCCCTGTAGAATGGGTCCAGCAAAGCGAAGGAAGAATTACATCACAGTAGTGAATCCTCACAGGTTTATTCCCATTGGACTCTCCCCACTGTAGGGATATCCCCGAAGAAAGTATGGTGCCCCTGTAGAGGAAAAGGTCTCACACATGACCCAACCACTGCAGCAATCAGCTAGAATTTTAAGTGACACGGTACCCAAAATTACAGCAACAGTGGCAATCACAATAACATGTCAACATACAAGAGACACCTGCCTACACGTGTGCTTTAATCCGACAAAGAAGGATGTTGCTACTGTCATATGTAGGCTGTATTCCATCTACTTCCCCTTACCCATAAGTTATTACAATTGTAGGAAGTAGATCATGTTTGATTAAACAAACTTCCTCTATTCTCGCTCTGTGTTAAGTAATATTGTGGTAGAGAATGTTATTTGCATGCCGCTTTATTTTCTTTTTCTCTTATGCTGGCAGTAGAATTTAGTTCAAACGTTCTCATGAAAATTCCGTAAGATCGTTCATCAGAGCATTCCATGGTTTTATTATGGACTTGTCAAATTAATGTTAGACACTTTGGGAAATAACTATTAGAAAATTGAAGGTGGCAAAACAAACTTTTTGAACAAAATTCTACTAGTTTCCCATCACCTACTGTTTTGGTGACAACTAACAAAAAACCGACATAGGGTCTAACCTCAGTCCATCCAAAAAAAAGTAGGCGGCTGTGATCCCCTGCTTACCCCCCCCCTCCCCCACTGTGCTGCCAGCATGAGAGGGAGAGAGAGACCCGCCTGCAGAGATTGAAGCTGGCTCTCCTCTCAGCTATATATGACTCTGGGATCTTCGAAGTGGTGAGCTGAAGTGCAAGTCCTAAACGCCTGCCACACACTGTTAGCCCATGTAGAGACTGCTACTACTTAGCAGCCTAACGCCTATCATCTACCCACACAGTGCACCACCTAAAGAAGGGCCCTACTAAAAGGTGACCGTTATTTACTAGGCGCCAGATACTTTCTACCAACCTACCGACAGGGCAACTGACAGTTTACAGAAGATAGCTAGGAGGAAGGATATCCTTTGTGCAGTTCACAAGAGGGAACAAGGACCCTGCATTTCTACCAAGATCAACAAGTATTTGTTGAAAATGTTCATAACTTGAAAAAAAAAAGATAACTACAGCCACCACATCTAAGGACTGCAAACTATGTTAAATTACATTTTTGTTTTTAGTTTTAGATATCCTTTAGGTTCATGCACTAATGCTTACAAATAACATGTACATGTATTTATTAGAACCCACAGAGATCATTGTACTCTCCTTCATCTGTTTTCCTCTCCTGAAAGACAGAGCCATCTTTGTTCAGTTATAATCCAGGGTCAGCATCCACGGTTCCTTAAAAATAACTGTCAAGGTATAAATACTGTAAGTTTGAATGTAATGTAAATGCACAGAACATATAATTTGTACTTCAGACTTTTACCTCCAGAGACTTAGAAATGTCATGCTTGATATTTATTTCACACAGTTAATGTATGTGGCCTTTTCTGTGACTTTCAGAAAGGCTTCAGGGGCATATGTGGGTATTAGCATCCCTGGATGAAGAGGGGCATGATGGGAACGCAAAATGTGGCCACAGGGTGGGAACGTAATCAGCTGTATAGTGTGGGAGGATTCATCAGCAGATGGTTCAAGGAGAATGAATGGAGCTGATGAGATATTTATGATTGATAACAAACAGCATAGTTATGATAATACTGGAATAAACATGCTGGGGACAATCAGGCTTCATCCATTAAAGTATCTGAAATAACAACTGTCTGTGTTGCCCCCTAGCAGTCGTAATGAAATATTAATTTTCAACTTTGATTTGCAGCTATGGAACATCACAGAGATTTTCTTTTTAAGATAGTTTGATAAAACAGACACAGTGTAGTCATCATGCAGTCATTGTATACCCTGCTTCATCTTTTCCTGCAAGCTTAAAGTGACCCTGTTAGGATAAAAAATGCACCTGAATGTCCCTGCAATAGAAGAGCTTTTATACTCACTTGTCTAACAGTCTCCCTCCTTTGCAGTACTGCAGCCTTTGCCAGACTCTTCAGAATTCAACACTTCCGCCGCATGCCAAGGTTCCATCTCCTAAATTCTTTGTCACTACAGTACTGGGCTTTGACGGATAGGTCTGCCACCAGTACGGGTTGTGAATCATGTGTCCTGGTTTCAGTCCGCCTGAAACCCGGACACATTATTCAGACAGGAATGTGGCTCGGAACAGGGCTTGACAGATGGGTGAGTGGGTACTATGCATTCTGCATTACTATTCTCTTTGGAGCTCCCAAAGGTGTCCCAGGTCTGTTACAATTCTATAGTGTATACTAAAAAAAAAATGTTGCTGTGCGCCGCTAAAGTGTTCGGCTTGAAAAAAAAGCAATGCTAGCGACATGGGAGTCAGAGGACAGATTTGCTGCCTACATGGGGTATATATCCATGATAGAAATGTTGAATGTCAAAGAGTCTTGCAAAGGCAACAGTGCTGGAACAGAAGTAAAGTAGGAGACACGGGCCGCTGAAGAGATCAATATGAAAGCTCTTCTCTTGCAAGGTCCTTTCTTTTGCTTTTTTAACTTGACAGGGTCATTATAAACTGTTCTGTATACCAATTAATCTTAATCCATCAATTTACCCCTTCCTACAAACAGGGGCATTGCTAGGTGTATAAAAGATCAGGGGCTTCAGCCCAAAGAAATGCGGCGCGCACAGTGCGCCGCTGCGAAAATGGGTGTGGCCTAAATGAAACGACAGGTGTGGCTTAAATGGGCGTGGCTATTGGGGTGTGGCTCACGGCTGAGATGAACGAGGGATTGAGGAAGGAAGAAAGAAAGAGATAGGGAGGGAAGGAAAGAGAAGAGAAGGAAGGAAAGAAAGAGGGATGGAGGGACAGCAGGCCCAGATTCTACACCACCATAGCAATATGTGTATTCCAGAAAGTTTAACAATCAGCAGATAAAGAAACTCCAATCATTCCGGCACCGTGGTTGGTATGGTGTCAGGATGATTGAAGCGCATTGTTTCTATAATTACATTGTAATATAAAATGAAATAGTTCAACTCACCATAATGCAGAATTAGTGGGAGCCCCAAATGTGTCACTTGCCATGTTGCCTGCTAACAGATGCCATCAGGTGTCCCCAGCAGAGTCCCTCCTCCCATCACAGGTGTCCCCCAGCAGAGTCCCTCCGTCCATCAGGCGCCCCCAGTGGAGTCCCTGCTTCCATCAGGTGCCCCCAATGGAGTCCCTCCTTCCATGACAGGTGCCCCCCCCAGCGGAGTTCCTCCTTACATCACAGGTGCCCCCAGCAGAGCATAGAGACCAGGACACAGCTGGAAGGGAAAAATGAATGGAGTGTACGGGTGCATTTAAGAGGGAGAAAGAGCATGGAGACTAGGAGACTTTGGGAAGAGAAAGGACAAGAGGGGTAGGACACAGTGGCAAGGGACACAACAAGTGTAGCATGTGGGAAAAGATAGCACTGACTGAGACCAAGACAAAGTGGGAAAGAACATAAATAAAGGGTACATATACAGACACAGCAGGGAGGAAGGGAGCACGGAGACCCAGACACAATGAGAAGGGACAAGAAAAGAGGGTATATGTATGGGCACAGAGCAAGAGGGGGAAAGGCAACACAGAGACCAGGGCACAATGAAAAGGGACATGAACAGTGTACTTATACAGATACAGGGCAAGATGAATAAAGTGGCTTAGGAGACTAGGACACTATGGAAGGGAATATGAATAGAGTACATATAAAGACCATGGGCAAGAGAGGGAATGGAAGCATAGGACAAGGTTGGACGGGAGATTAATGGAATTTACAGGCACAGGGCAAGAGGGAGAAGAAAGGGAGCACAGAATGTACAGATACAGGCACAGGGCAAGAGGGAGAAGGAAAACATGGAGATTAGTAGAATATGGGTAGAGACATGAATAGAGTGCATCAACACAGGACAGACCCAGGGCAAGAGGGAGAAGGGGAGCACAGAATGTACAGATACAGGCACAGGGCAAGAAGGAGTATAGATACCAGGACACAATTGAAACAGAGATGAATAGGAGAAAGAGCATGGAGACTATAGGAAGGGAAATAGAATGTACTTGTATCAACACAGGGCAAGAGAGAAAGGGAGCATGAAGACCAGGAGACAGTGGAAAGGGACATGAAAAGAGTGTAAATATAAAGATTGTAAATGTAAAGACAAAGAGCATGTGGGAAAGATAGCACTGAGAATTGGACAAAGGTGGGAAGGAAAATAATTAGAGAGTAAGTGTACAGACACAGTGCAGCAGGGAGAAAGGGAGCATGGAGACCAACAACAAGGAAGGGGAATGAATAGAGTGTACAGAATCTCACCTGGAGGGGGGCGGAGGAGGAGGAGAACATGTAGCCTGAGGGCAACGGAGGGAGAGGAGGACATGGAGCATGAGGGGAACGGAGGGAGGAGGAGGAGGCAAGGGGAGTACGAGGTACAGGAGGAGAGGGAGGCAAGGGGAGTACGAGGTACAGGAGGAGAGGGA
>BLSH010370006.1:1205797-1217240 GCA_018402905.1 Glandirana rugosa | reverse complement strand
AGGAGGGCATGGAGACCGAGCGGAACGGAGGGAGAGGAGGACATGGAGCATGAGGGGAACGGAGGGAGAGGGGGCGGAGGAGGATGTGGAGCACGAGGAGAACGAAGGGAGAGGGGGCGGAGGAGGACATGGAGACCGAGGGGAACGGAGAGGGAGGAGGACATGGAGCATGAAGAGAACGTTGGGGGAGGAGGACATGGAGCACAACCAGGAGAACGAAGGGAGAGGGTACGGAGGAGGAGGACATGGAGGCTGGAGCCCAAGGAGAACGGAGGGAGAGGGGGTGGAGGAGGAGGATGTGGTGCCTGAGGGGAATGAAGGGGGGGTAGAGGAGGACATGGAGCTGGAGAACGCCTCACATATCACTCCACTCAAGGCAAATATGCAGTAGGCGGTGCCGCTCTCGCCGCAGCACAAAGAAAGTTAAGTGCTGCTACCGCCACTGCTGTGTGCAGGCTTCTTTACCAAATAAAATGCACCCGCCGGCCGACGGTCAAACACTCGGGGCTAATGACATTAGGTTCGGGGCTGTAGCCCCCATAGCCACACCCTAACGACGCCCCTGCCCACAAACCTTGCTTTTGTCTAAATAGTGATCTTTTCGCATCCTGATCGCTGTGTTTAGATCCAATCACCTGCTTTTTAGTCTCTTTTTCTTTTTCCCTTACGTTGTGTATGAAAATACGAAAATAAAACAAACACTACATTTCTTAGCACCATTGTTACACAGAAAGTCAGTACATAATCAGGAGGTTTATGTGTTTATTACCAGTAAAATGATAACGGGGTCCTCTGGACAACCAAGATTGTTTCCCACATCTTCAATTTCAGGCTTCCAGCATTAATGCATCTTATACAGTATAGTATCTCTAGCATGAGATGCTGGGGGATTGCCCACTACCAGGACCTCTATCTTGAAGCATCCGATCTAAAGTGCTAAACTAAAGAAATCATGGGCACTGGTAATCTACAAACAGATACTTAAAGATAATAAACGTTTTTATTTTGGAACTCTGCCTAGAACTCTGGGTCTGCCACCTGGAACATGTAACAGAAAATTCCCAGGGTTACATCACTAGTGCCTCAAAGAAACCAGGAAGTGGAAATACAGTTATTGTAAGTAAAAGGAAAAAAACTTTGTTTAACTACCACACGTAGGATGATTTCATATCAACATGTGGAGCTGTATCTTGATGTAATTTTTAGTAAAATGGGGAAAAGGTCCACTTTAAGGGAAGCTCTTACTAAGAAAAGTATGTAGACTGCAACTGCTGACTACACTTTAAGCTCATACCGATGTAGCGCCATGGTGTTAGGCAGGGTTGCTAACAAATTTAGTTTGCTAGGTGGTAACCAGCCTGGCTAATTGGTAGGGAGATCCACTGACCTTTTCCTAAATCTGGGTTTGATGCACTTCTCTCTTCTGTCACTAGGTGGCATTGTTGCCTGTGGCACTAGATTGACAAGGGCATAGTGATTCCAGACTAGGAGTGGATAGGTTGTCTCAGCCAACTGGCAGGGGTATTTTGCCCCTTGGTCTGCTGGGGGAGTCTATTTATTTAGGAAGGGTCAGGTGATCGGTGTTCTGTGCCACCTGGCGGCTGTCTGGGGGGACGTGCGTTTAAAGAAGCCTGAGGCCTATCCGGGAGTACCTGGCTACTAGGCGGTCGGAGGCCTATGCTGGTTGGAAGCAAGCAGCGCGCCATTGAGGCTTCAGGATTGGAGCCCAACCAAGCTGCAGGGGTTCTGCTGGCCAGAGAACCCAGTAATTGCCATGGGTAAAGGAAAGCAGTTTCCATCAGAGACAACCACTTCTGTTGCCAGAGGCAAGTAAGAAACAAAGTCAGAGGTAAAGTGGACACAATCGCCAGCAAGGAACAATTTCTCCTGTTATCAGAGGCCAGGTTCCATGGAGACTGAAGAAGTACCAGAGCAGCCTTTTTCACTAACCGGAGACGGTGAAGAAGTTGGGAAAGCTTCAGCAGAGTCAAGCTAGGGACCCAGCGGAACAGTGTGGATGATGCTTGCAGAGGATTCAGCAGGTTTAGCTGAAGAGCCAATCAGGGACCCAGTGGGACAGTGTGGGTGAAACTTGGAAGCCAGAGCGGGCTAGTTATGAAGGAGCTCAAGGATCCAGGAACTGTTGGCTGACCAGCCTGGAATGAAACTTTTCACTGGCAGGAACTGTGATGTGGCACTGGAACCAGCTGTGGCTGGTGTTTTTTTGGGGGGTGGCAAACAACCACCCCCCCACGGCAGCTGGCGGCACCTCAACCCCCATGCCCGCTCGCTGTCTGCCGGTCGGTCCGGCACTTAATCCATCTAGGCAGTGAGCAGCGGACATCATGCAGCAGCTCCTGTGTCCTTTACTCCATCACAGAGGCCGTGTGTCTCCTCTTAGGTGTCCAATAGGATTGCCTGTCCTTTCAGCTAATCGGGTGATGACTTCCTGATTGGCCAGGAGGAGGATCAGTGTTACAATAGCGAATATTCATTCGCTATTGTAACACACCTGGGTGGGCTCGGTTCGTATTTTCTGTGTCCCAAGCCCTCCCTATTTTGAAGCCTTTTAGAGCCTCTGGCTCTAATCAGGTGCTTCAACCTGGAATGGAATTCATGCATCCAGCATCCTGCAAGGAACCGGACACATGGATGGGGGGTGGCGCCTGTGCGCCCTTAATGGACGGGCTGCCCCTGACTGGAACTCAGAGTCAGCCTCTACTCTGCTCTGTAGTCTCTCTCTAGACTTTCTTTCCCTCTCCACTTTCTTCCTCTTGGGTTTCAAAGCCAACAACCAGGGGCAGGAAGTGCATGCCTGATATATTTATAGGCATTTAGAAATTCAGACAGTAGAGGGTAACAGATCCCATAAGTTTGTCATTAACCCTTTCCCGCCGCCACCTTCCAGCCCTTTAAGAGGTTTTAAATGGCAGGAGGCGATCATGTGACCGCTGTGATTGACTGTCACATTATCAGAAAGATCCCGGTAGCAAGTAGGTATCAGGAGGTTTCCGGTATCCACTGGTAACTGTGCTGGGAGCTAGCGTGGTGGGCGCTCTCAGCACAGAAATGTTTACATTTGGAATGCATGTATGCAGCTTCTCAGCATTTAAAGCCCACCCATTGAGAGGCCAAGTATATGCGTACGGCTGTGGTTAAGTGATAAGTATTAGGAATATACTGTACAAGGATATAGTATTAATATTAAGAATATACTGTATAAGGATATACTGTATTTTCCTGTTCTGCTTCCCCAATCTAAGCACTGCAAGTGTGATCTCTGTAACTAATCCAGATACAGACAGTGACTCGATCCAAATTACATCTTGCAGATTGTAGAACTCCTGAACTGAAAACTCTTGAAAATCACGACAGATGAATATCAGGTCAAAAAAAATCGTAATATTTCTAGCTCCAGTAGTATACAGTACATGTGGTGAATGGAGGGTAATGCATAAAGAAGGAGGGTGGGACTAACTATACAGAGCATTGCCTAGTTATGAAATGAGGAGGAAGGGACAAAATTATTAAACACAAACAGACAATGCATGTGTAACATGTTATTTCCAACCAGGGAACAATAAAAAGGGGGTTGCATTAAGAGGACATCAGTAAACAGTAGAGATGGTAATGATGCACTACATATATAAGCTGGCCTCTAGGTGTCTAAAGCAGGATATACATGGAATGAAAAGTCCAGTTCAGCAGGAACCAGCTTAATTTCGCTTTGTGTGTACATCTGTCTGTTCAACAGAAGTCGGTCTAATAACCGAAATTCAGAAGAACATTCCTGCTGGAAAAGCAACATTCGATCATACGATGGCTGCAGCACTGATTTGTGTATTCTGATGAGTTCCCACTATCAGTATACAATGACGCAGCGGAAGAGATCCTTGCATCCACATCACTTGTGTAAATGTGGAGATCTGAGAGTTTTTTTCACTCAACCTACTGTCTGAAAAACAAAACTCAAGGTGTATATTAGTCTCATTATTGTTGCTTATTTTTTTCTCCTGTATGAAATCTGCCTCTTGCTTCATGTATCTGTGTTTTGAAGATAGTGGTATATCAGATATGATATATTGTATATCATATCCATTCTGTCATAGTGCTCATATATAATAACTGCAAAATGCTTGTATGGCCCAATTAAGTTTATTTTCTAATCTGCACAATAATTGCAGCTCTGTTGGAAATTCCAGCATCACCTTCCTTTTTCTTTCCTTTGAATTTTTACATAACACATAGTGCTTGTACCAATGTTATCTGGTCTTCTGAAATGCTGTGTGAGCCCAGTATTATGATGAAAAAAACTTACAGCACAAAAACAGTGGTTACTCAGCGAACAGTGAGAAATGCCATATGGTCCTCCATCAAGATTGTTATATTTGGCCCAGCATTTTAAGGAAAAAGTGTTTATTCAGATAATTTAATACAAATCATAGATCACAAATTCTTTCTCCTGATTTATCATCTAATTAGTTTTATTCTATGACATAACGATTAGAAAAGTTTGACAAACCTTTAATGGTGTGCGCAAATTCAATGAGAACAACTCAAATGGTAAGAAAAATAAATAAATATAACATTCAGCAATACTGTATATATCGTTTACACTTAAAGGAAAGCTCCACTTTTGAGGAAAATTTTATATAACATATGACTTCCACTTAAACAATTTAGCGATCTTAAAAATGACATCCATACATTTCAGTCTGCAGCTGCTCTAATTTCCTCAAATTGTCGGAAAATTCTTTATTTCTTCTTTAAGATTTGGAGGCATTTATACAACAATGGTGTTATTGCCCACGGAATTCTTACTGTACTGCATGTGTAATTGACTCACTACTTTTCCCAGAAGCCTGCACAAGTCACATTTCAGGTATTCCCCTGCTCCATTCTTGGAGAGATACTTCTCTAGCCTAGGGCTACATGAGCAATTTGTAATCTCATAGACTATGCAGGTTTATACCTGGGGGATCACGACTACCACAGCCAGGGAGTCGGCAGCGAACATCTGGAGCTAAAAGAGGACTCCAAGTACATCCCCAGGCATTCCAGTCAGCAAGCAAGGGCCCTGTGAAGAGGTGTCAATCGGACATTTGAAAGGACCGGTACAACAGAGTCTCACCCTGCAGCCTTTGGACATGGGAGTTGGTGAGCGGGCTTTTGCCCAATCCTCCATAATCCAGAACTCTGATTTACCTGTGTTGCCCTGCCTCCTTTAGTTACATGGAACTGTGATGCTGTTACACTGTGCCTGGCAGTGAAAGCGTTTGTTCTCTCCCCAATAGGATTATAATACTGGTTGCTTGCCAAGCCTTTTGGCACAGGACACTAGTTACTTACAAGTGGATCCACACTGGGGGTTGATTCAGTGCACTGGGTCAGGTATTGAGGTTAAGCAGGCCTGCTGGGACTGTGGTGCCAGGGTGAAGAAGGGAGAGGACTGACAGACAAAGATAAGGTCATTCATTTACCCTCCTTCTACCTGGACTCATATAGCCCCATTTATTTGGGGGTTGCCAGATGCCTTATTGAAGTTAACAGTACGTTTGCTTGACTTACCATTCTCAAATGTTTACCTTTCACGTAAAGGGGTCCTCCAAGAGCATATGAAGTTTCTTTTTTTTATATTTTCCCATAACTCTTTGTCTTGTTATCCTCATTATACCTATCTACTGCTTTATATTACTGTGACTGTTTGTTTCATCCTCTTTTAAGCAGACACACAGTTACTTTGATTTCACCATAACCTGTGTCTCTGCTGTGGTATTCGCACTACATTACTGCCAGGTGTGCCAGTGGGGTTAAGTCTGTTCTTGGGGTTGAAGAGGCAGAGTAAAGAACCAACAATATTTAAACGGCTCCTGCGGGGGTAGCACTACACAAGTATGGCCAAAACAAGATTTTTGTGTATTAATGCTCTCAAACTCTAAAAAAAGCTCCTTAGCATCCTCGGTAGACAACATGGGCTGTATTAAGTCCACTACTCCAATCTCAGCGTTGTTGCTCCAGGTAACAGCAGCCGTCCTGCTTTGGCAATCTCTGTTTAGGTATATATGGAGGTTGTCCTAGCAGTCACAACTCCTCTAGCCACAGAATTCTGTCTCTCACCTCTTTCAAGTGCTCCCCATCTTCACAGCCACTCCACTGCACAGCTACAGCATACCTGAACCGTTCAACCTGGAGTACTGTCTCTTTAAGGGCTGAAATACACAAGGTACATTTTCTTTGCAAGTAAACCACCTTCTGCACACACTGCAGAGCATACAGTAAACGGGTTCTGGCATGAGAGGATCTGGAGCTTGACCATCTTGCCCACATCAATTATAATGTTGGGGTGATTATGCTCAAGTGATAGGTGTTTTTTCATTAATTTTGCAAGTAGTCCTCCAGGCCGGGTACTTCTTCTCCTTGACCCGACTATTAATGTGCTCTGCAGCCACCTACATGGGACACTACCCCAGATATGGGCTGAGGCTGGGTTCACACTGCCAAACGGAGCGGTCCGGTGCGTCCCTGCTCACTGTTTCAGGTCTGATTTCGGCCTGAATTTTTGGTTGAATTCGCACCTGAAATGGACCAGAAGACGCATAGGACTCCTGTGCAATTCGCTCTGGAGATGTGTGAACCAGCTCCATTGAGAGACAGTCACAATCTCCTGACATGCAAATTGGATGCAGGTAAACCCGCATCCAGTTCGCAATAGTGAGAACCAAGCCTCAGGCCCCATACATATTTAGGATACTCATTTGATCTGCTCCACTCCTAAGTTCTGGAGCCTTTCTGAAGGCAGGAAGAAGCAAGCCTGCAGCCTGTGAGACCTGATCAATCCAAAACAATCAGCAACTGCTCCACTGATTACGGAAGAAATAACTTTAGGCCCCTTTCACATGGGCTTTCCGATCAATTCAGTTTGTCAGTTTTTCAAGGGGACCTGATTGAAGCTCCATTCACCTTTATGGGGCAGCGAATGTTAGCGGTGACGTGTCCGCTGGCACCCGCTGCTATTCGTTCCTGTCCACCAAATCCAGACGGATGAAGACCCTTTTTTCCATCCATCTTGTGGATTGTATCGATAGGATCGGATGAAAACGGACAGGCAGTCCATTTATATCTGATCTCCCCATGGAGGAGAGCAGGACTCTGACAGGTCTTTCTCTGCACAGTGAGCAGAGACACACCTGTCATCCACCTGCTCAGGTACACATTTGTAATCCTCTTTACCCTAAGGCCTCATACACACGGACGTTTTTTGATGCCACATTCTTTGGCGTTTTTTCAGCTCTCCATGTTAGTCAATGGCCCCATAAAAAAGCAGACATTTTTGAGCTGTAGAGGGCGTCGACATTAGTGAGCTGAAAGTAGAACCCATGTCCAGCGCATTCCAAGGCTGTGACATTTTGGCATTTTTGACGCTGACGCTGCAAAACACTCACTAACACCCACTAACGCCATGCCAACGTTAGCGTTTTTGACGCCAACGTTCTTAGGTTTAAAAATAGCAGAGGATTTTTTTTTTTTAAAAACCGCCTATTGAAGCCGACGCTCACTAACGCCGATGCATAACGCTGAAAAAAACTCAGATTTTTCCCTGACTTTGGGCCCAACGCTTTGCTTATGTTTTAACATACGTCCGTGTGTATGAGGCATAAAAGTACCTTAATATTCCATAACAGATAGGCTACCTCTGTGTCTTTGATCCGTGGCTAAACAGACACACTTTTGCTATTTTCATGAATATTACCATTCAATATTATTTGTTAAATGAACTGGCACACATTCACTAGTTTTAATAAAATAGCATTAAAATAATTGGCTCCAGGGACTCACTAGCATAGCTGCTGATGAAGGCTGAAAGCTGATGTTCTAGGACTGCTCATATCTAAATCCCCTGGTGTCTGAGAGCGACAGCTGACCTTTTATTTTATAGCAAAGAGTCTCTTCATCTTCTTATTTTTATTTTACAGGATTATATAATGCCAACAGTTTGCGCAGCGCTTTACAAAATGGAGAGAGGCAGTACAGTTACAATAGTGTGCAGCATAAGAAGGATCAGAGGGCCCTGCTCGTTACAGCTTAAAATCTAAAATATGGTGGTGATTTTTTAAAGAGGAAGTAAACCCTGATGGGTTTATTTCCTCTAAATTCCCCTGCAAAGTAAAAGCATAATGGGCTACTATGCATCGCATAGTAGCCCTTTATGTGTCACTTACCTGCAAATGAAGCCTGTGCTGGCGGCGTCCATCTTCAGCCCCTCTCCTTCCGGGGCCGTGACTCCGACTCTGTGACTGGCTGGAGTTGCAGGACGTCAATCCCGCGCATAGAGTAAGGAAACGGCACATCGGGCCATTTCTTAACTGCGCATGTGCCGATGACGTTGGCAGCTGCTTGCACAGTGAATATATCCTAAATTGTGCAAGTTTAGGAGATATTCTCAGTACCTACAGGTAAGCCTTATTATAGGCTTACCTGTAGGGTAAAGTCGCCTAAGGGGGTTTACACCCACTTTAAACACTACTTGCCTGGAGTTTGCATCTTCCCCCTGTGCCTGCGTGGGTTTCCTCCGGGTACTCCGGTTTCCTCCCACACTCCAAAGACATGCTGGTATGTTAATTGGATCCTGTCTAATTTGGCCCTAGTATGTGTATGTATGAATGTGAGTTAGGGACATTAGATTGTAAGCTCCTTGAGGGCAGGGACTGATATGAATGTACAATGTATGGAAAGCGCTGCGTAAATTGACAGCACTATATAAGTACCTAAAATAAATAAAAATAAATAAATAATTATACAGCCAAAATAATATAAACAATTGTAGCTCCCCCATAGTAATAGGTGCTTTTTGTAGTAGATTTTTGCTCGGAGAGGGAAATTTAGTCAGTCCTGAATGTTTTGATCTGGGCAGGGGAGTGGCCCAGGGAGAGCTGGAGATTGTAGGAAGGAACACCCCTTGGTTACTCCTCCCCTTTGTTTCCAGAAGGCTCTGGAAAAGGGTATGGATGAGGAGGTAGGAGGTATAACTTTCTGATGTATGTTAAGGAGTCCTGACCTATCCCCAATCTGGATTGGCAGGGGACAGGCCTCCTTAAATAGTGTGATCTGCCTAGCTGGGTGGAGAAGAGTGTCGGGTTGAAGAGTGGAGATGTAGCTGAGGTTGTGGAGGCCTCACCTGGGAGCCCCCAGTCTGGGGGGGGGTGAACTTGAGGCCTGGTGGCTTTGGTGCAGCCAGGAGTTGGATCCTAGAGCAGCACAAGGGAGCAGGAGAACAACAGAAAGGCTACTGAAGGACTCTTTAAAGGATCTAACGGTGTCGGTGAGTGACAGACCCTGGGAACTGGACAGAAAGGCTGGAGCAGGCTGGGAGCAGATAGTGGACAGTCTGTGGAAGTTGGAGGAGCCAGGCAAGGGAAGGAGTGTAACTGGACAATGAGGTAGGCCGGAGTGGCCTGGAAGATGATGGGCTGTGAGTAGTAGTCCATTGGGACATTGCTAACACTGTTGTACTTAGATACACCCTGAGGGCCTATGGCCTTACAATCCGAGGGCCCATGGCCTTTGCCTGTAACGGGTGGTCCGGAGGTTCTGCTGACACAGTGCAGGCCTCACCATGTGCTAGCTAGGATGGAGGAAGAGGCGACGGAAGCCTGATAAATTTCCTTTCAGGCCTAACGGTGAAGAAACAAGCGTTGTGTAGGAGAGAAGTGAAGGAGTGGAACAGTCATCAAGTGTCAGTGCTGGAGGGAGAGGAGTGTATATACTGCGGTGTATATAGATTGGTCCCATATCTCTAATCTTTTGGCATCCCACAGTTGTCCCTACCCTATCCAAGTTAATCCCTGAATAAACAACAAAACAAAGTATGGGCTTATTCTGTGACTCTGGATGCATGGAAAATTGTGTGATTCAGGGCAGAGTGTCAGGTGGACCACATCTACCAGCCACCCCTAAGGGGGCCATTGGCTACACAGTAAACAGATAAGGCAGGAAAAAATAGGAGAGGCGGGCGGATTACCCCCAGAGATAGGGAGAGCTAACATTTCACCTCAAAGCTGGATGCTTGGTGAGTATTGGGGGGGTCTGTAAGAACTAGGTGCCAGTAACTTTCTTGAAATAAAGAGTAGATTTATTACTCACACATCACAGGAAAGAGGCATATGGTTCTTAGATGCTACAGAACTTCAGAAGAACTCCTGATGCGCAGGAAAGGGCCTTCCTATTTTCTAGAAAATCCCAGCAGACATTGTGGGCAGCAATAATATTGTTCTCCAGGAGAGTCAACCAGCTCCTCCAGGACTCATTCCTGTGTCCAGTCTTTTCAGGAGAGTCAACCAACTTCTCTGGGACTCTATCCTGTATCCAGACAGAGTTCAGCTCTAGGCCTAGTCACTTAACGACAGGCAAGCCTAAAGAGACAACTCAGAATCACACACACCCTCCCCAGGCCGTAACCCAGGGGGAAGAGATCTTGCTCCAGCTCACTCCATATATTTACAGTATAGCCTAATGATGCTCCACTGGCCAGTGGTTGGCTGGAATATAAATATGAAGGATATGAATATTCATAACCCAAGCCCAGTATGCATTCTCAGACTTATACCACAGGTAACAGTGCCACCTACTGGCAGAAGGGAGAACTGAAAGCCAGGGGAGAACTGAACAAAGGCAGACTACAAATTAGCATTGCATAGCCCCCAACTGTCCCTGATTTCGAGGGACTGTCCTTGATTTGGAACAAAGTCCCTCTGTCCCTCTTTCCCCCCTCATTTATCCCTCATTTTGGTATGATCTATATAGTCGTATATAACATGCACTTTTTATCATCCAAAAAGTGTTTCCCAGGGCTAAAGCTTTTATCTGCTTTGTAAATTGCTGCATTTGTACATTTCAAAAGCTAATATAAAGGACGATTAGTGGTAAAAAAAATAACTCCCCTTTAAAGGAGTGTGGCAGTAGGTGTGTCCTATGCCTACATACTTTTGCTAATAGGTGACCCTCGTTCCCATCTAAAAAAGTTGGGAGGTATGGCATTGACTGATTACAGCCAAGCAGTCTAAAGCCTCATGTACACTGTACATTTTTGCAGCTGTTTTTAGGGGCGTCTGGTGCTTTTGTTTTTCCTGCCTCTAAACCCTCCTGCATGTTAGACTATGTGTCCATTTCAATAAAATATTATTCTGCCCAATGAAATGAATTAACACCCAATCACTTGACGCCTTGACGTGTGATTAAATGCTTGTAAGAGCGTTAGACATTTTTACAAGCGTCTGGCGGGTTTTCTGCAACAAAAGCTCCTGCCAGGAAGAAAGGCTTTTAGGAGAGTTTGCAAAATGTCCAGTGCAGTATGCATGAGGCCTATATTTAATGAGACACTCCTACATGTACTCCGAAATCTGACGAACCGACATTAGTCAGTTACGGTATGGAGGGTTGAAAAAAT
>BLSH010370006.1:1151787-1168769 GCA_018402905.1 Glandirana rugosa | reverse complement strand
GTTAACTCTTAGACACCGTTCTGAAGTTTTAAGGACAAGTGTCTGTAAGAGGTAGGTTAGACTGTCTCGAACTCGATAAAACGTTTCTTCTTACCCGTTTTTACAGTGAGAGATCTACACGTTTCGACCATCCCTGTAGAGGTTTTTCTGAACGTCGACATTAACGTGGTTTACCCCCGACCTATGTTTACGTGCGGTGTGAAAAATCTATAAATAAACATTTTGTAAAAAGTCTTTCGAGGAAATATAACATACAATCCTGTTTTATTTTCTTTTTGTATTCTTCTTGTGTTCTTCTTTTGAATACGTCACGTATAAAATTGGTGAACTGTTGACCCGTGTGTTGCATGACTGAGTAATTGTCATTCAAAGTGTGAGAGCGCTGAAAGCTGAAAATTGGTCTGGTTGTTAAGGGGGTTTAAGTGCCCAGTTGTCAAGTGGTTAAAATATGCACTGCATAAGTTTTCTTCTTGTGTTCTTCTTATGTTTTTCTTTTATTTTGTCCTAACATACAATATAAAGGAGCTTTCTGAAAAATGTTTTACAAATAAATATCTAAAAAGTGTGGCGTGCATTTGTATCCAGCCCCCATTTGGTGCAATTACAGCTGCAAGTCTTTTTGGAGATGTCCCTACCAGCTTTGCACATCTAGAGAGTGACATTTTTGCCCATTCTTCTTTGCAAAATAGCTCAAGCTCTGTCAGATTGGATGGAGAATGTCTGTGAACAGGAATTTTGAAGTCTTGCCACAGATTCTCAATTGGATTTAGTTCTGGAGGTTAATGGGGCCATTCTAACACATGAATGTGCTTTGATCTAAACCATTCCATTGTAGCTCTGGCTGTATGTTTAGGGTCGTTGTCCTGCTGGAAGGTGAACCTCCGCCCCAATCTCAAGTCTTCTCCAGACTAACAGGTTTTCTTCTAAGATTGCCCTGCATCCTCCATCCATCTTCCCATCAACTCTGACCAGCTTCCCTGTCACTGCTGAAGAAAAGCATCCCCACAACATGATGCTGCCACCACCATGTTTCACGGTGGGGACGGTGTGTTCAGGGTGATGTGCAGTGTTAGTTCTCCACCACACATAGCATTTTGCTTTTCAGTAAAATAGTTAAATTTTGGTCTCATCTGACCAGAGCTCCTTCTTCCACATGTTTGCTGTGCTCCCCGCTTGGCTTCCTGCAAACTGCAAACGAGAATCCTTTTGGATTTCTTTCAGCAAGGGCTTTGTTGCCACTCTTCCATAAAGGCCAGATTTGTGGAGTACATGACTAACAGTTGTCCTGTGGACAGATTTTTCCACCTGATCTGTGGATTTCTGCAGCTCCTCCAGAGTTACCATGGGCCTCTTGGTTGCTTCTCTGATTAATGTACTCCTTGCCGCGGCCTCTCAATTTAGGTGGACGGTCATGCCTTGGTAGGTTTGCACTTGTGCCATACTCTTTCCATTTTCGGATGATGGATTGAACAGTACTACGTGAGATGTCCAAAGTTTGGGATATTTTTTTATAACCTAACCCTGCTTTAAACCTCTCCACAACGTTATCTCTGACCTGTCTGGTGTGTTCCTTGGCCTTCATGATGCTGTTTGTTCATTATGGCTCTCTAACAAACCTCTGAGAGCTTCACAGAACAGCTGTATTTATACTGAGATTAAATTACACATAGGTTAACTCTACTTACTAATTAGGTGACTTACAGTATAAAGGCAATTGGTTCCACTAAATTCTAGTTAGGGGTACACGAGTAAAGGGGAAGGAATACAAATGCACACCACACTTTTCAGATATTTATTTGTAAAAAAAATTGAAAACCATTTATCATTTTCCTTTGTGTTGGTCTATCACATAAAATCCCAATAAAATATATTTATGTTTTAGGTTATAACATGACAAAATGTGGAAAATTTCAAGAGCTATGAATACTTTTTCAAGGCACTGCAATTAACTGACGATAACACTAAGTTCCTGTAAGGTTTATAGCACTGTGCAGTGATATAGACATGTGGTCTTAGATGGGACACAGTAAAAGAGATTTAAGGGGGCATTATGTTTAAAATCCAGTTCAGTCCTGGTTGTAGCGCCTCTACAGCTGTACAACCCTTATTATGGCTAAGTGCTCTGTCACATGTTTCTAAGAGTGTTTTTTTTCCCACTATGTGTAATGATGTGTATGCTTTATGTTATACTCAAGTTCAATTGTTATGCCTAGTTCTTTATGCAGTCAGGAAACAGTTAACATTTTAAAGTCATGTGATCTGGGGGTGGGATCTGTAGTTGTAAGATTGATGCTGCTGATTAAAGACAACCCTGATGCTGAAACTCCATGCTGCCTGCCTATAATGTGTTAATTCACCACACTATGAATTCTGCAATTACAGGTTGCTTTATAAAGACAGATCAAAGTAACATGACTAAGTGTGATTTCACTTTACTGCAGACAGTCGGATCAGGTAAAATAAATTCGGGTTGATAATAATTACTGCCAAATCCACATAGCCATCACATTTCTCATAGCCAGTAGGTTGTTCCATCACTTGAATTCTTAAAAGCACAAGGCCAGCACTAAGCTTGAGATAGGACCAATTAGGATTTGTTATAGTTACAGTTTAGTTTGTAGGGTTGAAAAAGGACACAGGTCCATCAATTTCCAACCTATGTGTGTGTGTGTGTATGTGTGTGATTTTTTTTAATTCCCTAACCATTCCCATAGCCCTATATATTCTGCTTCCTGAGAAAGACATCCAAAAGTGTTTTGAAGTTGATGACACTCTAAGCTAGTACTACTTCCCAGGGGAGGGAGTTCCACGGTTTAACTGCTGTAACAGTAAAGAACCCTTTCCACAATCTAAGGTTAAACATCCTTTCTGTTAACCTTAGATAATGCTTGTGTGTCCTCCTCAGGGACGTTAGAGTAAACATTTTATTACAGTTGCTAGATTCACCTTTGATATATTTGTACATTGTAATCATATCCCCTCGAAAGCACCTCTTCTCCAGAGTGAATAACTCTAATTATTATTATTATTATTATTATACAGGATTTATATAGCACCAACAGTTTATGTAGCACTTTACAATATAAAAGGGAGACAATAGTCACAATACAATAAAATACAAGAGGGCCCTGATCAGAAGAGCTTACAATCTAATATGGTGGGGCAGGTAGTACAAAAGGTTTTAACTGTGGGAATGGGCTGATGGAAGTGGTAGAAGATTAGTTGGAGGCACGATAGGCTTCCCTGAAGAGATGAGTTTTCAGGGATTGCCTGAAGGTAGCAAGAGTAGGAGGTAGCCGGACAGTATTTTAGAGATGTTACGGAGCTGAATTCTACAAACTTTTGATAATGATTGGATTTGAGGCTGAAAGGACAGGTCAGAGTCTAGGATTACACCTAGTACCCTTGCATGAGGGGAGGGACTGATGAATGCATCATTGATTTTGATGGAAAAATCATGGAGGGGGGCATGAGCAAGGGGGAAATATTATTAGCTTGGTTTTAGAGAGACTTTGTTTATGGTGTGACATCCATGCTGATATGTCAGTTAGTAAGTTAGTAATGTGAGAGGAGACTGAAGGAGTGAGGTGAGGAGTAGACAGATAGATTTGGGTGTCATTGGCGTATAAATGGTATTGGAATCCATGGGCAATTATCAAGTGACCAAGGGAGGAGGTGTAGATAAAGAAGAGAAGGGGTCCAAGAACAGAGCCTTGGGGGACCCCCACAGAAAGGGGCAAAGGAGAGGAGGAGACAGAGTTGTAGGTAACACTGAAGGAGCACTGTGATAGGTAGGAGGAGAACCAGGATAGAGTAGAATCTTGGAGCCCAAAGGAACTGAGTTTATTGAGAAGAAGCGGAAGGTCAACAGTATTAATAATTACTCCTCATACGTGAGGTCCTACATCCCTTTATTCATTTTGTTGCCTTTTGCTGAACTTTTTCTAATTCAACAACCTATTTTTTTGAGAATTGGTGACCAAAACTAAACTGCATGTTCATGATGAGGTCCAACCAGTGTTTTGTAAAGGGGTAGAATTATTAATTTATCTCAGCAATGCATGCCCTTTTTGAGGCAAGATATTATTTTACTAGCTTTGTTAGCTGTCGCTTGGCATTGCATGATATTGCTAAAGTCCGCGATTTACAAGCACCTTCTTTTCCATTACTACTTCTCCCAACTAAAATATTGAGCACAGTATTAAATATACATTGCCTTGAAAAAGTATTCATAGGCCTTGAAATTTTCCAAATTTTGTCATGTTACAACCAAAAACGTAAATGTATTTTATTGGGATTTTATGTGATAAACCAACACAAAGTGGCAGATAATTGTGACGTAGAAGGAAAATGATAAATGTTTTTCAAAATTGTTTACAAATAAATATATAATATATAATAATATAATATTGAGGACTCACGCAGGACGGGCACCCGCACGTGCAAATCCCCGCACTGGACACCTAACATCTCTGCCGTGTTACCAACCATCTCCAACCATAAGTATACATCTATGAGACATTAATACTTCTCATCTAATTTCTATCCCCTGTATCAAGGAAATCTTTTTATGGTTTTCATTGGGCATTATCACTTTGCATTGAAAATAAGGAGAAAACATTCTGGCGCGGTCTACTGCTGCCCTCTACAGAGGGATTCACGTGTGACTTCTTGGGGTGGAGGTGGAGTTCTGGACCATGAGAGTGGGGACAATCCATGGTGAGCCAATACCTGCCGATCATTTTTAATTATACATTGGTTTTGGGACAGATGCGCCATGATCAATGTTCAGTGAAGGACACTTCCCCCTGAGGAAGACCTATAAACCCTTTAAAGGTCGAAACACATTGGGGCACCGACACAGTCATCACTGTGTCACACGTGATCCTTCCTTTTGTAACACTGTACCACTGTATGAGGTATAGGTCCCTTGTTCGTACAACCAGGGTTCATGTTTTTATCTCTCTAACATGCAACAAGCTTTTGGAGATGCAAAAGTAATTGTGATACTTGATTAAATAAATTTATTTTTATAACAATTACATTTCGTACCTTTATTGCTGCCATGAAACCCTAATAGGGGAAACCTCCCATTGTCTATGCCAATCTAGGGGAGGGCAGCATACTATATCTCTCTTTGTACCCACTAGTCCATGTAACAAATAAATATCTGAGAAGTGTGTAGTGTGCATTTGTATTCAGCCCCCTTTTCTCTTGTACCCCTAACTAAAATCTAGTGGAACTAATTGCCTTCAGAAGTCACCTAATTAGGAACTAGAGTCCACCTGTGTGTGATTTAATTTCTTGTTCAAAGAGTTTATTGAAATTCAGAAAAACATACAGAGGTAGAAGACAGAGGGCAAAGATATAAACAACACAAGGGTGATATAAATGAGGTTCACATCCAATGTTTACAACATATCACCATGTATTAATGGTTAATTACATTAGGTTAGGTGCTATGGAACGGGGTGTTGTTTACAGGTAGTCTAAGAGGGCACAGTTATGACAGTGTGTCAGGTTGATAGAATCTACCTGTATAGTTAAGAGGTATGAGCCTGTATATGGTATCGGAGGAGCTCTTCTATAGCGCTCAGGAATAGCCGATGTGACAACTGAGTTGTGAGGCTCAAGGTTAGGTTTAGGATATAATAACCCTCGGGTGGTTAGTAGGGGTGGGTATATGTAGTCCCAGCAGGAAATGATATAATGAGAGAAGTTCAGGGGGTTGGATAGGAAACCTTAAAGAACTAAAAGAGGTGAATGGCTAAGAAGAAGGTAGTAGTAGGAAAGATTGAGAGGGGAGAAAGCATAGGAAAGGACAGAGAGGAAGGGGGCTCCCGCTCCTCGCCAAGAGGGGTAAGGGCGATTGAAGACAGACAGGTTAAAAAAAACTTAGGGACTAAGTAACGGGGCCATTTACGGGAGGAGGAGAGAGGAATCAAAGTTGGTAGGGAGGTAATGTTCCGTCCAAGGGCGCCATAGTATTGTTGCCTCAATCTTGGCATGGATCATCACATTAGTGACTCTTTGGGTGGTTTCTGGTATGGATAGGTGTGGGAATTTCCATGCCTTTGCCACCGTTTGCTTGGCGGGAGTGGTTATCTGTAATAATAGTTTAAATCAATGTTTATTAATTTCAGCGGGTTTTACGTTTAATAACACTATATCAGGAGAGGGGTCGATTCTGAGTTCGGCAGTTGTTGAGATCATTTTGAAGATCTCGGCCCAGAATTTGACTACGACAGGACAGGTCCACCAAATGTAACAGTGGGTACCTGCCACTGGGCAGCTGTGGAAGCAATTTGGGGAGTGTGTAGGGACAAATTTAGCTATGCGAGCAGGAACCAGATACCAACAGAACAGGACCTTATAGTTCGCCTCTAGAGCGACTATATTATGTGATGCTGATTTTGTGTTCTGCCAGATGTCTGACCAGATGTCAGAGTCTAAATTGAGGTTTAGATCTTGTGCCCATTTGGAAGTGTAGGAGAGTGACGTGTGATGTGGGGGGTCTATTAGACTCCTATATATCAGGGAGATTAACCCTCGTGCATGTGGCTCTCTAAGGCATGTATGTTCGAAACTTGTCATGGAGGGGAGGGATGGGTCCAAACGTTTACAGGTGGAAAAGAAATGTTTAAGCTGGAGGTAACGGAAAATCTCGAAACTGGGGAGGCCAAAGGATTCACGCATCGTTCGGAAAGACATGAATTTGTCTGAAATGAAAAAAGAATATGCCCGGAGGATTCACCCAGTTAGAGAAGGAGGCTGGGGAGACACAGGCCGGATAAAAAGTTGGGTTGCGTAGGTATGAGAGAAGAGGGTTGTGGACAGATTGCAGTTTGAATTTAAATTTGAGGGCATCCCAGATGTGGAGAGAGTGGCGAGTTATTGGATTGGCTATTTTTCCTCGGTTTTTGGCTTGTAGCCATAGGATGTTGGCCATTGAGAGGGGGTCGCAGTCGACTGCTTCCAATGATACCCATAGGGGAACCTCTTTAGTTACGTGGTATTTTGCGAGCATGGCTATTTGTGACGCTTGGTAGTATTTCAAGAAAGAGGGCAAGCCCAGACCGCCATGCAATTTGTGTTGGTAAAGGACGAGTTTAGAAGTGCGGGGCCTAGTTTTGTTCCAGGTATAAGCCATAACTCTCCGCTGTAGGATGCGGAAAAAGTATGTGGGGATTGGGATGGGGAGTACTCTGAAAAGGTATAGGAACTTGGGCAGGACTACCATTTTGACAACGGTGATGCGCCCCAACCAGGAAATAGGCAAAACCGACCACGAGTTCATCAGTTTTGAGAGGTGGGCTAGCATTGGGGGGTAGTTTGCTGAAAAGAGATTGGCGGGGTCAGGAGTTAACTTGACTCCTAGATATGTTAAGTGGTGTTGTGCCCAGGAGAAAGGTAACACCAGCTGGAGTTGTTCTTGGAGGGGAAGGGGTAGGGAAATATTAAGGATTTTAGACTTTTGAGTGTTTTTACGACCAAGCCAGATATGGTAGCAAATTTGTCCAATATGGAGGGTAAGATAGGGGCGGAAGTCAGGGGAGAGGAAAGAAAAATGAGGACCTCATTGGCGAATAGACAAAGCTTATGTCGGTGACCTCCTATTTCCAGACCTTTAATATCCTGGTTGGAGAGAATCAGCTGCGCCAAAGGTTCGATGGCCAGAGAGAATAAGAGAGGGGATAAGGGGCATCCCTGTCTAGTCCCTCTGCGTACCTGAAAGGGGTCTGAGCGAAATCTGGCATATTTGACATGGGCTGATGGGTTGGAATATAAAGAAGTTATCCAACGAAGGAAATGTGGGCCAAAGCCCCATTTCTGTAAGGTTAGATGAAGGTATGGCCAAGATAGGCTGTCAAAAGCCTTACGTATGTCCAAAGAGAGGAAGCAGGCGGGGATATTGCGTGTGCGAGCGTAATGGGATAAAAGAACAGCCCTTCTGACGTTATCTCCTGCCTGTCTAGAGGGTATGAACCCGACTTGGTCTTTGTGGATGAAAGACCCTATTATTGTATTTAGACGTAAGGATAGGATTTTCGTAAGAATTTTGATATCTATATTTAAGAGGGATATTGGTTGATAATTTGTCCAGGATGAGTCGTCTGAGAATGGTTTGAGGATCATGGAGATAGAGGCATGGAGGGATTCAGGGTTGAATGAGCGGCCTTTCAGTATGGAGTTAAATGCTTCGGAAAGAAGGGGGGTAAGTAATTCAGTGAATTGTTTGTAATAAGTGGCCGTGAAGCCATCCGGGCCGGGTCTTTTATGTAGTTTAAGGGATTTAATTGCTTTGATGACTTCCTCGTTGGAGATGGGGGCGTCAAGTTTCTCCCTTTGCGAGGCTGGGATAACGGTTGGTCTAACAGAGAGTGTTGGTCATAAAGGGAGGAAAGGTGTCGACGAAATGTTTCAAGAATTTTTATTGGATTGCTGGAGAAGACATTTGGGGCGGTTTGGAGACAAATTGGTTTATGTGACCTGTCCAAGTTGCATAGTGTCAAGGCTAAGAAGGTATCTGGTTTATTAGCTTTCGTATAGGTTTTGTGTCTAGTATGCCTAAGAGATTTTCCCGCTGAGTCCATAAGAAATAAGTCTAGCTCAAGTCTGGCTTTATCTAAATCTCGTTTGTGTGTTGAAGAGGGGTTTGCTTGAAAAGTGGCATGCGCTTGTGAGAAGTTTGCCTCTAATGTCTGGAAGAGTGCTTTGCGTTCTTTTTTTCGCCGTGTGGCTAAGCTGATTAGAAAGCCCCACAGGACTGGTTTATGAGCTTCCCAGACTGTTAAGGGAGAGATCTCATCTGTTTTGTTCTCTGAAATATATCTACGGATTTCAGATGCAACCTCTAGGGCGTAAGCGGGGTTAGCTAGCAGAGTGTCGTTTAGAGGCCAAGAGAAATTCTTCTGGCATGGGATTAAGGAGATGAGTGAAGACATTGTTGCGTTGTGGTAAGCCCAAGGGATAGGGATTAGTATGGACGCGGCCAGGGCAGGCGAGGTTCCTACTGGTATAAAGATGTGGTCAATGCGTGAAAAGGAGTTGTGCGGGTGGGAATAGAAAGAGTACTGTTTTTTGGTAGGGTTGCATTCCCGCCAGGTATCGATTAGCGAGTGTTGTTGGAGAAGGCGAGAAAAGGTACGTTTAGATGGACTTGGGGGGGGGGGCGTGAATGGGGATTTATCTATTGTGGGGTGAATGACCTGGTTAGAATCGCCTCATATTAGTAGGGTGCCTTGTTTGTGTAGATCAATCATTTGAAATAGGTGTGATAGGAAGGCAGTGGGGTTGCGATTGGGGGCATAGTATGATACCACTGTAACTTCGGAGTCAAGTAACAGGCCTTTCAAAATTAGGTACCTGCCTTCTGGATATTTAATTTCTGCTTTAAGGGTGAAAGGTGCCGTGCGATGAAAGCTAATTAAGACTCCTCTACATTTGGTTAATGTTGAGGCTGTGTAAAATTGTGGATATGATGGGCTTAGAAATTTAGGGCAGTGGCGATCTGTAAAGTGGGTCTCTTGTATGCAGACCACATGGGCTTTCAGTGAGGCGAAGGATCTGAAGGCTTTACGCCTCTTGTTAGGGGAATTTAGTCCTTGAGCGTTAAGGGTGAGAATGTTTAGGGGGGCCATGAGATTGGGAGAGGAAATATTTTGAGGAGCAAGTATGGCTCAATAACGGAGTAGACCTTCTGACGAGGAGTCGAGGAAGAAGAAGGAAAAGAACAAAAAAGGAGGGATAGAGAAAGTAGAGAAAAAGGCAGAGAGGTAAATGGAGGTGTGATGTAATCCGTCTGCAGAGGGTGGGGTACCCTTCACAGAGGGAGCCATGTTACACAGAGAGGATCCGAATGGATACTCTGTGGGCAAGGTGGAGGACAACAGTGACATTCGGGCACGAGACACTCGGCTTATAATGAGTTGGAGGGATGGTTAAGAAAAACTTCGATATGAGATAGGGCATGGATTAAAAATTAAGTTGGCTGCATCGGGATATGCGTATATGGGTGGCATGCAGGTGTTGGGGTGAAGCATTTACCGATGCAGGCAAGTATGCGTTGGTTTGTAGGGCCACTCTCAGGGGGGAAAAACGAGGAAGGGTGGAGTGCGAAGGCCAGGCTTGATGTCTGCACGGCAGTAGGGTTGGTTAGCTGAAGAGACTTGTGTTCGGAAGGACCGGAGGGCCCGGCGCCCCCCTGGCTTCCCAAGGGGGTGAGGGAGGGCCACCAAGCACACCGGGCATCCCGGGAGATCAAGATCTCAGTGGACTAGAAGCAATTAAATCGTGCAGCAAGATCAATGGTAGGCATATTCAAAGGTAAATGTAGGAGCGCCATGGGTGTCAGATGTGATTGGACCCAAGCCACCTATCGGACAACTCAGTTCCGCCCACCCCCCCAAGGGGAGAGCCAGGGGCAGGCCAGGCGTTCAAGACAGCCTAACATAATGACAACAGGTAAACATTAAGCTCAAAATAAAGAAAACCATGTGAAAAGCATGGAAAACAGATTTAAACCATTTAAATGTTATCGGAGGGTAGTATAATTTGCCCATCTCTATAGTGGGCAATGTGAGATTTAGTCACTTGAGAGAAGTGGCTGACCCAGCGATGAAAAAGGAACCGAAAGCTCACCTAACGGAGGTTAAGTTCAGTCCATTGAGTCCTGCTGCTCTTGGGTGGTGGGGATGAACCTGCCTCTCTTGGTGGTAGATAACGGGGAAGAAGCAGTCTTTTGCGGGGAGACAGAGGTGGATCTTCGGCGGCTGTTCTGGGACGGGGCTGCAGTGGGGGGATGGAGATGCAGCGCTTGCAGGCAATCATGGAGGTCCTCAGACGTCTTGCACTGGTACTTACGACCCTTGTATGTGAAACGCAGGGAGAAAGGGAAGCCCCATGAGTATATGACCTTGTGTTGCTGCAGTATTTCCAGGTATTGTTTGAAGGTTCTGCGCTTCATGATGGTGGTTTTGGATAGATCAGTGAATAACTGATAGTTATGGCCCTGGAAAGTAAGGTGCTCCTTCTGTCTGGCGGCCAGCAGGAGTTGTTCCTTGGTACGGTAATAGTGCATCTTGGCTATGATGTCCCTAGGGGGACTGTCCTGCTTGCAGGGAGCCAGGGCCCAGTGTACTCGGTCAATTTCACACCTATCAATTGGGATAGAGGGGGATAGTTCCTGAAAGAGGGCCGTGACGGTGGAGTGTAGGTCCAATATAGTCTCTGGCAGTCCTCTGATCCGAACTTTGGATCGTCTAGCCCTATTTTCCCCATCTTCAATCTGTGCCTGTAGGGCTAAATTTGCTTCCTTTAGGGACTCTAATTCGTCGGCATGGTTCGACATCTGTGTTTCTATTTCATCCGTGCGGATTTCCAGCTCTGAGGTGCGATGGCCTAGTTCTCTAATTTCACTGGAGAGCCGCTCGGTGATTTCGTCCGAGGTGTGTTGCAGGGCCCGTGTAAGCATGCGCTCGAACTGTTGTAAGAGGGGGTCCGATTGTGTGTGGCCTTTAGGGGATAGCGGAGAAGCTAGGGGTTCATTGTCGGACTCACCCTCGTCCGGATGGGTAGTCATCCTCTCCTTGAATTTTGACGTCTGCATGGAGCTGCCGCCACTACGAGGAGATGCAGGCGCCATCTGGGCGGAGGCCTGGGCCAGGACGTCCCGAATATTTTTGCTCCGGAGCTTGTGTCGGGAGTTACCAGCAACCATGCTCGGGTTCCTGGAGCTCTAGGGCAGATGAGGAGTGGTAGCAGGTGGGTTTCACAGAGCCTGGGTGCTGTGGAGCTGCCGAAGTGTTCGTGTCTGAGTGGAGCTCTAGCTAGGCATGTCCGTCACTGAGAGCTTCGCGCATGCTCCCCTGTAATTTAATATCAGTATCAATACAGCTGTTCTGTGAAGCCCTCAGAGGTTTGTTAAAGAAACTTAGCAAACAAACAGCATCATGAAGGGCAAGGAGCACACCAGACAGGTCAGGGATATAGTTGTGGAGAAGTTTAAAGCAGGGTTACGTTATAAAAAAATATCCCAAGCTTTGAACATCTCACGGAGCACTGTTCAATTTATCATCAGAAAATGGAAAGAGTATGGCATAACTACAAACCTACCAAGTCATGGGCATCCACCTAAACTGACAGGCTGGGCAAGGAGAGCATTAAGAGAGCATTAATCAGAGAAGCAGCCAAGAGGCCCATGGTAACTCTGGAGGAGCTGCAGAGATCTACCGCTCAGGTGGGGGAATCTGTCCACAGGACAACTATTAGTCCTGCACTCCACAAATCTTACCTTTATGGACGAGTGGCAAGAAGAAAGCCAGTGTTGAAAAAAATCTAGAAGTCTCATTAGCAGTTTACGAAAAGCCATGTGGAAGAAGAAAGTTTACGAAAAAACATGTGGAAGAAGGTGCTCTGCTCAGATGAGACCAAAAATTGAAATTTTTAACCTAAAAGCAAAGCGCTATGTGTGGCGGAAACCTAACACTGCAAATCACCCTGAACACACCATCCCTACCGTGAAACATGGTGGTGGCAGCATCATGTTGTGGGGATGCTTTTCTTCAGCAGGGACAGGGAAGCTGGTCAGAATTGAAGGGAAGATAGATGGAGCCAAATACAGGGCAAGCTTAGAAGAAAATCTACACCTTCCAGCAGGACAATGACCCTAGACATACAGCCAGAGCTACAATGGAATGGTTTAGATCAAAGCATATTCATGTGTTAGAATGGCCCAGTCAAAGTCCAGACCTACATCCAATTGAAAATATGTGGCAAGACTTGAAAATTGCTGTTCACAGACTCTCCATCCAATCTGACAGAGCTTGAGCTATGTTGCAAAGAAGAATGGGCAAACATTTCACTCTCTAGATGTGCAAAGCTGATATAGACATACCCAAAAAGACTTGCACCTGTAATTGCAGCGAAAGGTGGTTCTACAAAGTATTGACCCGGAGGGGGGGGGGGGGGGGTGAATACAAATGTACGCCACACTTGTCAGATATTTATTTGTAAAAAAATTTTGAAACTCACTTATCATTTTCCTTCCACTTCACAATTGTGTGCCACTTTTTGTTGGTCTATCACATAAAATCCTAATAAAATACATTTACGTTTTTCGTTGTAACATGACAAAATGTGGAAAATTTCAAGGGGTATGAATATGTTTTCAAGGCACTGTAAGCAAGACTACTGCAGTTGCCACAACAAAGTAACATCAGCATGCCAATGTTTTCCAGCCAAAGGAATGACATCTCAACTGGATGGCTTGTTTTCACATTATCAGATATTTGTCAGTCTACCATTCATTTGTCCTGCTCTTTATCCCTTCCATGCAGTCTTCCTTCTGTAACAAGTTTATCTTCATCCCAGTCCTCTGTGAAATTGCTTCCATTCCATGTCAAAACTTAACTGATAGTGCAAGGATTCCCTCTAAATTTAAGGAAGTCCACTTTGGGAGTACAAGGAGATGTATCAAAACTTTAAAGTTTGTGATCTGAGGATATGTAAAGTTTCTAGCAGATATCAAATAGTAGTTTTATGTAAAGACACACAAAGCGTGCATATGTGTCAGGAGCGTGTAAACGCTACTGTTCCATGACAGCTGCTGGCCTCATTCCAGCATCCTGGTTTTGGCTGTGATGCATTCTCCCTGTTTGAATGTCCACCTGCAAGGTGATTAATGTAGCCCGTCTCTGGTTGGAGACCGGCTACCTGATTCAAGCCAGCCAAGCCTGCAGTCTCATGCTTGTAATAGTGTGTGTAACACGTGCTTCAAGCTACCTATTTGTCTGCCTGCTCCTGTGCCTGCTAATTTGGATTCCCTTGTTGATGATCTTGGATTATATATTGACTACACTCAGAACTCAATTGGGGCTGACAGCACTCAGAAGCTGAGTCAAAAATATTTAGTAATGGCTACAAAAAACTACATACGTGCGAAACCTGTAGTCACGGCAACAAGGACGCTGTGTTCCACGCTAGCCACGGCTAGTTCCTACCTGGATACCTCAGTTCCATCTTGGACTTTGGTGACGCCCTCCTCCCTGCCGCTCACCACTGTGCTTTTCTTCTGAACACAGCTAAGCTATGTGGCTCCATCAACATTACCAGTGTCAGTGACACCATCTTCTCATACCGGCGGGTCCGACTCGCAACACACTGTAGCTGGCATTGTTTTGCGGCTTCAATGGTCAGTGTCCCACGTTTGGTTATCCCGGTCTGATTTAGTGATCCATCATTGCCTGAGCTGGCCTCACAGCCAGTGCGGTAATGTTGTCATCCAATTTTAATCTTTCAATAAATTGCCAGCAAATCTTTTGAGAACACATGTGGTTTATTGCAGCTATTACTCAATATTTTTGGCTCAGCTTCTGAGTGCTGTCAGCCCCAATCGTCTTCAGCATTTCAGCACCTGATCCTATGCCATCAGACAGCAGCACAGTTCAGCTGAACTTATACCATACCTTTGGGTTTTTTCAGTGACTAGTGTCTGGAACTCTATTTCTTTTACATTCAGAACTCAGCCTGCCCTGAACCTGGACTGTCAGTGACCACACTGCCTGTCTGCCAACCGCAAGTACCTATGCGCTGTGCTCAGTTTGTGCCTGCCAAGGTGTTGTAGACAGGCACTATAGCATTGTGTATAAGACCTGGGGGCAACCGAGTACCAGTAGGCCTGCTTGCCTTATGGGAAGGGGGGCTGCTATAGGCATAGAACACAGAAGCCAGCTATAGTGGCTGACCACCTACACTAGGGGTAGGCGTGACAGTATGCTTATACCAGCGGATGAAGAAATTGTCATGAGGATAACCATAACTGTCAGCTGGGAAATCACAAACCATCCAATTGATTTTTCTCTAAAAAGGCTCAGCAGAGGAAGACTTGAGACATCAGGGACATGTACAACCAATTGCCAGTGATAATCGGCAGAACGGGCAAAGATTATCTTATTTCTGTATGCACCTTTACAATCAACAGAAGAATGTTGTAAGGGGGAAGAGAAGAAGAAAATTGATGCTCTAATTGCTTTGATTATTATGAATTGGATGGTGTTGATGCAGCAGATGACTATGGAAACCAAGTTACAAAAGTCAACATATGGCCAGAAAAATCTGAATTAATAAGGGGAAAGGCTGTTTCCAAAACGGTAAGGGGGGAGCCAGTTGTACTTAGTAGTACTTAGTAGTAGAAAGTAGCTTCTCACTTTCATGGTGCCTGGCACAGAACATTATCCAGCTGGTTTGGGAAGCTGCAATTGTTTTCTGTAGACATTGCCAGTCTGGCAATTCTCCTTATCGCAAAAAAATATATGCATCACCACATGCAATGTATATAGACCATGGCCACTGTCCCCAGTACAAAATTGGAAACTTAGTCTTATATTAGAAAGTACCATCACATCATCCTTAGGTAAAAGCATGGTGGTAAAAAAGCCACTCCAAAATCCTGAGGATATCACCATCATCATCATCACCTGCTGCTGCCACTGGTCAATCCTTTTCCAGACGGAAAATCCTTGTATTATGCTGTAGTAACACTTTGCTATGCAGTCACATTTAAATCTAATTCTAATTTATCTGCTTGTCTGCCAACTAAAGGCTCACCTAACCAAGCTGCCGAAAGTATAGTCCTTACCATGCCATTTGCAGTAAATTATTTCATGGCTTTTAGAAAAGCCTTGGACTATTCCCAGTCCCAATAAAGTTACTTAGCTGCCATTATTCGGTTAACAAAGCTGTTCCTTGGCTATCAACTCACGTTGCACACTCTGAATTTCACTCTGTGGCCACTGGTGCATGCAACATTCAATTCCTGGTGCAGCAGCTACGGCCAGAGATAGTACTGGTCTCCTACAGCTCATTGGCTCAATTTTGTAATTGGCTATTATATGCCATGGCAATTACTCCAGGAAACAGAACTTTTAACATCACCACATCTGGTCACATCAAGGTCCAAGAGCAGACAATTATATTCACAGAATCTTCTTCATGAGTAGTTTTCACCACCCTAAACAGTGGCCAACTGCTGCTCTTCCTCCTTTTCCCCATCACACATGTAAAGCGAAGCACTAATGTGTCATATTGCAGCTGATGAGCCTTGGTAAGAGTCAAGCTGCTATTGTGTTTGCCTAAAGCAGAAATTTGACTGCTCGGTTTCTCTAAAGTGCCCTTTAAAATGATATACAAACTTTTTACATTTGAAATGCAAACTTTCAAAAAACCCTCAGGCTTAGTCCTATTCATGTCCAACACTGTTACCACATACATGATGAAACAGTTGTCATTGGCAACAGATAAATAATGTTCAACCATTCCATTGAAGGGAAAAAATCAGTGCGATTAAGCCAAACCCAGAGGCTGCCTTAACAATGCATTCATCTGTATGGAGCATATTATGTATTTTGTTAATCGCTGTCTATTGCAAAATATAACCTTGTAAGCAGGCTAAGCCCACAAATACTGCCAACGTGCAGCCAACCTATGTTTAGCTTTAACTATTTCATATCGGATGGTTTTATGCCTCCTACTGTCCAGACCATTTTTTTTTCTTTTTAATTTTATTAATCAGTTCTGGGTCCGATTTATTTTTACTCCATTGGAACAACCCGAGATACAGTATCTGCACCCAAAATGAGTACATGGTTCTGTCAGTGTACATTTATATTGTCAATTTATCTTAAAGAGTAACTCCAGCAGGGACTGCAGTACATTAGCTGCTGACCTTGAATATACAGACTTGTTGCTTTATGTTTCTTAAAGAGCTGTCTTCCATGCAGCCCACTCTTTTCTGGGTTCTTGTTCTTCCGTGCTGCTATCTTGATTTCCGGAGCCAGCTGTCACTTCCTGATGACTCATAGCTGACTCTCTTCTGCCCTGAGACTAGTTCTGCAGCCTCCTGGGATGTGTCACGTTATCTCAGGAGCAGTGGCGGCTGGTGAAATTTTTTATCAATTTCGATTTGTATCCAACCGACGTGCAAC
>BLSH010370006.1:1135433-1151777 GCA_018402905.1 Glandirana rugosa | reverse complement strand
AGACTACGAGACATACGGGATAGACTACGGGACATACGGGATAGACTCAGATAGGGCATACAGGGCATCAAATAGAGCATACAGGGCATCACATCGGGCATACAGTGCATCAGATAGGGCATACAGGGCATCAGATAGGGCATACAGAGCATCAGATAGGGCATGCAGAGTATCCGATAGGGCATACAGGGCATCAGATAGGGCATACAGAGCATCAGATAGGGCATACAGGGCATCTGATAGGGCATACAGAGCTTCAAATAGGGCATACAGTGCATCAGATAGGAAACAAAAAGGAGGTGCCTCTAAGTGTAAACCGTAAGAAATTTTATTAAAAAGACATCAGCCAATTGGCTACTCACATGACTAAAAAAGGGTATGGCACATGGAACCAGGAGAATACTCAACCGGTGAAGGGTATGGCATCAGTTCCCCAAGACCTAGTAAGCAGCTAGTCATACGTGCGGATGGGATCGTCAGTGGGTCCATCCGTTTGTGGAACCGTCCGTTCGTGGAGTCGTTCGTGGATGGTAGGAACGATCGTCTCCGTGCCGGCAACCGGGGGATTCCAGAACAAGGCTTGGCTGCACTGGTCGCAGCGGGGTGATGTCTTCAATTGGCGAAGCGTTTCAGAGCGTATAGACCGCGATGTGAAGGTAGTCGCGCTCTTTCATCAGGCTATCTAAGATGGTGTGCCACCATCTATTTGTAGTTCTTGGGAGTCAATAGTGGTGTCTAATTGGATCATCTATTTATAAAATGTTTATACCATTTTTTTTTCTTTTTAATTTTATTAATCAGTTCTGGGTCCGATTTATTTTTACTCCATTGGAACAACCCGAGATACAGTATCTGCACCCAAAATGAGTACATGGTTCTGTCAGTGTACATTTATATTGTCAATTTATCTTAAAGAGTAACTCCAGCAGGGACTGCAGTACATTAGCTGCTGACCTTGAATATACAGACTTGTTGCTTTATGTTTCTTAAAGAGCTGTCTTCCATGCAGCCCACTCTTTTCTGGGTTCTTGTTCTTCCGTGCTGCTATCTTGATTTCCGGAGCCAGCTGTCACTTCCTGATGACTCATAGCTGACTCTCTTCTGCCCTGAGACTAGTTCTGCAGCCTCCTGGGATGTGTCACGTTATCTCAGGAGCAGTGGCGGCTGGTGAAATTTTAGGATGGGGGGGCGCCAGACCCCGCCCTTCCTTTTTGACCCCTCCCACTTCTCATAAGCCCCACCCTTTTAGTTTCCACCCCTTGTGTCAGGAGTATACAGCCCAGCATCACCAGATATTGTATACAACATCACCAGATTGCAGTATACAGAGTCACCATATAGCAGTATACAGAGCACCATATAGGGCATACAGAGCACCAGATAGGGCATACAGGGCACCAGATAGGGTATACAAGGTCCCAGGTAGGGCATACAGAGCACCAGATAGGGCATACAGGACATCAGATAGGGCATACAGAGCACCAGATAGGGCATACAGGGCATCAGATAGGGCATACAGAGCATCAGATAGGGCATACAGGGCATCTGATAGGGCATACAGAGCTTCAAATAGGGCATACAGTGCATCAGATAGGAAACAAAAAGGAGGTGCCTCTAAGTGTAAACCGTAAGAAATTTTATTAAAAAGACATCAGCCAATTGGCTACTCACATGACTAAAAAAGGGTATGGCACATGGAACCAGGAGAATACTCAACCGGTGAAGGGTATGGCATCAGTTCCCCAAGACCTAGTAAGCAGCTAGTCATACGTGCGGATGGGATCGTCAGTGGGTCCATCCGTTTGTGGAACCGTCCGTTCGTGGAGTCGTTCGTGGATGGTAGGAACGATCGTCTCCGTGCCGGCAACCGGGGGATTCCAGAACAAGGCTTGGCTGCACTGGTCGCAGCGGGGTGATGTCTTCAATCAGCGAAGCGTTTCAGAGCGTATAGACCGCGATGTGAAGGTAGTCGCGCTCTTTCATCAGGCTATCTAAGATGGTGTGCCACCATCTATTTGTAGTTCTTGGGAGTCAATAGTGGTGTCTAATTGGATCATCTATTTATAAAATGTTTATACGTCTGCCTCCTGCTTTACTGGTGTAGCACCCTCTACTTAGGTAGTGTGCTAGAGGTAGGTTTTTTGTGCAGGCAAATTTAGGCAGGCTTAGCTAGTCTAGGCCTGTTTGTTTTGATCTGTGTGAGCTGGCAATAGCCCAAAGTAGCTGCTGGTGACTCTAGATTCTAGAGGATTTCTCCTTTTCTAGAGGATTCTAGAAGAGGAGAAGGGGAAGAGAGGTGGGGCTGTCTGGGGTGTCTCAAGGAGCCCTGACCAATCCCCAACTAGGATTCACAGGGGGCAGGCCTCCTTGAAATACCCAGGGTCAGCCCAGCTGGGGAGGAGAGTTTGGGTGGAAGAACTGGAGATGGAGTGTTACGCTGTCGGGGCCTTTGAGGAAGCTCCCCAGTCTGGGGGGGTGACCTTGGGCATGGAGCTCGGGAGTGGAAGGGACCAAACCACAGGGGTGCCCTGACCAGGAGCAAGAGAGGACCATGGAGAGTACTGCCGTGCAAGTCTCCAGGAGGCATTCATGAGGTGTTGGTGAGTGACACATGGTCAGGAATGCTGGGGAGGCACACAGGAGTGGATTGGGAGAGAGACAATCTGGAATGGGTGTAGAGCCAGCATGGACTGTGGGGTCATGGGCAGTGGAGTCAGGCAGCTGTGGCCAAGAGGACTGGCAGGGCTTGAAGAGGACTGACTGGGAGCAGTAGTCCACCAAGGGCAGATGGCACTGAAACTCGCAAATCTTTGCTACACTATAGGGGCCTGCGGGCCCTGCCGGCAAATGGCATTTTTCCTGCAAGGCCTGGCTGGAACCAGAGTCAGGCCTAACCATGTGCTAGCTGTGTCTGAGGAAGAAGTGTTGTGCAGGAGGAAGTGTGTGATAGTCTGCAAGCAAGTTTAAGCTGGAGGAGACAGGAGTAGTATTTACAGGGAGTGTACATAGTTTGTTCCAACCAAAAAAGAAAGTTGAATTCTTCTGAGCATCTCATAAATCCCCAAACCCCACTCAAGTTTAAACCCCTCAATAAAATACAAAACAAAGTTGACGGACCGTTCATTGACTCTGGTGCCAGAGAAAGTGAATGCCGTGCTGGGCAGGGTGACAGGTGAACCACAACATCCAGCAGCCCCTACGAGGGTACCGCTACATTTAGGGGCTTGTATCTGGGATCACCTGTTCACAGGAACCTGCCAGCCGTTACCCCTAGCAACAAAAGTTGGTCAAGCCAGGGAACTGTGTTTGTTCTAACGTTGAGGGATTGAACCTTGGGGAAGGACTTATGTGCTCTGCCTGCCATACAGTGCCATAATATCAAGTGTCATTGCCCATAGCAACCAGAGGAGCTGTCATAGTTGCAACCTGCTTGCCCAGTCGCTCCAAACAGTGCTGGGATGGACACTTGAGCTTATTTCTGCAATTCAGTCACCTTTGTAACATGTGCTGTCACCCGTGGGAACCACGGCGGGTGATCGCACCCATGAATTACAAACATGTGCAGCGTTCTGTTAATCCTGGACACTGGATTAAAAATATGCCCAGCACTCTGCAAATGCTGGGCATCTTTAGCCTTTGCTCCAAACTCTTCAATGATCAGTAAAGTGTGCCTAGAAGTGTCTACTGTTGCTCGGGGTAATTGGGGTAAGCCTGTGGATGGGACTGTGCTAAAATTGCTCCCTTCAGTAGGACATTGGCTTTAAACTTTATTGTTGCTACCAGCAACCACCGGACAAGTCAGAGGTCATCTACCCTCAGTTCTTGGGCACAGTCAGTGCCGAGCGACATGCCTGGACAAGTCCTGCTAGCATCAGCATGCCTGCAAACTTCAGTGTGTTCAACAAGGGGTTACAGCAGCATGCCCAGGGAGGAGTCTGCTTATCAGTTCCACTGGTGCTAGCCCATCTGGAAGCAAGAGGGTGGTCCCATGTCCTGGAGGAGACAAAAAGTTTCCTGCTAGCAGCAGACACCATGAGACGAAGGAAGATGGAGCAGGGTGGTCGTCTATTGCCCTCACCTGGTTACCGGAACTGCCGGAGTGGACATTAGTGGACACTGGTGTCCGATTGGAACACCGCTGGGTATTTGCCCTGGGGATGGTTGATGGGACGGAGTGGCTCTGCCTTCTGTGTCCTGAGTGCTGGATACCGACCGCGGTGATCAGCGCCTGGGTCCAGTGTAGCCATTGTGGCGAACCACTGACACGGCTATCATCTGCCCAGCAGGAGCCACAATACTTCAACGTGGACCTGCTATCAGGACTGTGCAATCTACAGCCACAGAAGTCCTGGAAGGCTGGAGAGGGCTTGGATCATCTCCTAAAGGCGGAATGGAGTTGCGGCCTGGTGACTCCCCTGCAAAGTCAGAGGACTTCGGGCAAGAAAAGACTATTATGACCCGTGGCCTGGTTGGGGGCCTGGCAACCATAAGTACTGCCCATCGGGAGCCAGAAGTCCCTGAAACGCCACCTGCTTGCATGTCCCTCGCTATCCTGATTCCAACAGAGCCAGTGCAGGAGGGGGTGTACCCACAGGTGAGCTGGATGGGGAGTGTGAAATGCAGGGTCATCGATTGGTGTTCCCCCAGACTGTTGGCAGAATTTGGGTCCCTAGGGAGGCTGGGGGAGTGGTCATTCCCTGAAGAAAGCTCGGATGAGGAAGAGTGGGAGATGAGAGGTTCCCATATTCAGTCTGAGGGAGGAGATGGATCAGAGCCCACCAGGGAAGCAGAGGAAGCCACAGGAACCCTTGTCTACTGTAGTAAACTCTTTGTGAACAGACCTTCCGCCACCCAGACTAGAGCACCCACTAAAAGCAATGGGTTGTGAGAAGCCTGTGTTCTGCCAGGGAAGGGGAAACCTAAGGAGCTGCCCAGATTCCAAAGGGAGGTGTAAAGGAGAGTTGCTCTGGAGTGGGGTCTGGACTATATCTAAGTCCCTTCCCAGATCATGGACGTCATTGAGAGCTCCCGGCGAGAGTGGGAGGATGATATGATTTGGGACTTTCTGCATGTCACCAAGCCTCTGCGGGTGTCGGAGGGTGATGCCTGGGCCCGCTTTGTAGACATTCAACAGGAATGGAGGCTAGGGCGTGCTATCTACAAAGACCGGGAGCTCATTGTGAAGGCGGGTCGGCCTACCAAGAGTCATTCGGTTGCCACCCGGGAGCCAAGGGGAGGTAGGAGGAAACTGCCTGACCCGCACTTTTACGTCTGAGAGACTGTAGGGGATTACAGCCCGTGCAAGAGTGTTCCACATAGACTGCTGGATTGTAGCAGAATGCACCTTTCCTCCTGACTTTGCTGGATCAGATCAGCCTGCCATCCTGTGTGCCCAATGGACATACCTTTCCTATTGAAGGACACTGTGGGGTTTATTTACTATAGTGCCAGTTGCAAAATAGCGGCAAAAATACTGTTATTGCGGTAAATAGTGATAAATCGGTATTTGGCACTGGTGGCAAAATACTCCCAAACTCAAATTTGCTATAGTGCCCAGGCAACAGATAGCACCCAAATCCTTACTCTAGTCAAGACCTGGAGAAGTGCACATGGAAATAATGTTTTGAGTATGATATAATCACCTAAATTGTACTAAAATATGCAGTATATTGTTTAAAGATATTCTGCTTTTAAACTGTGTGAAAAAGTGATTTCTGCACTGAAATATCTTTAAAAGTCTGAGAAGAGATAAATTCCCTGTCTTTTCACAACTAGGTGCACAGCACAGCTGAGCACAACTGAGCATGCTCAGACATGAAACTACTCTTATTTTTACTCCCATGGAGTAATTAAAGGGCGCTATAGTAAATAACAAAATGAGTTCTGGAGTTATGTAGCCCAATGCAAGTTTCAGCCTTTCATTCTAATGGTACAATTGTAACTTCCCCAAAGAAATCCTTTTCATGTTGAGATGAAATGTATCTTTCTCTGAAAGATATTGTCCTTGCAACAATGTTCTCTTTTGTTTTTAAGAATGCTAGAATGTGTAATGTTTTAATGTTTTGGTAAAATATTTTTCTCTGTCACTTTCACTTGTTGATATTCATCTCACAAAAATATTTCCCAAAACTCACACAGGTGTCTTTCCAAACCACAAACAATGCCATTGCTTATGAAAATGTAAAATTAGTCACAATTTTTTATTTTTAATTATTTCCAAATGATCCTATTTGAGCCCAAAAAATCTGATATGTGTACCAACATCAGAAATAAAAATGTCATTCCCAAAAATCAGAGGGTAACATTACTATTCTACACTCACGCACCAAGAACCACCAAATATCACAGAATAAATCAAGAAGAATAACTCCTGACTAATGTAATTCCACCACCTATATGTCCAAAGAAATGCAGTATCTATGTTAGGAGGGTTACATGTATAACAGCCTGGTGGCTCACAAGGTAAGACACCTGTCTACCGATGCTCAGTTCCTGAGTTTGAATGCCAAAATATGCCACTAGAGATGTTTTTTGTTCTCCCTATGTTGTTAAACATAGCACCTGACTCAGGGCCTTAATGTAAATTATGTCTAAATGTAGTATTTATGTGTAGGAGGGGTCCAACAACATTGCAAATCTTTCCAGATACACTATCTAGCCAAAAGTATTGGGACGCCTGCCTTTACAAACACATGAACTTTAATGGCAGCCCAGTCTTAGGTCATAGGGTTAATATTTGATTTGGCCCACCCTTTGCAACTATAACAGCTTCAACTCTTCTGGGAAGGCTGTCCACAAGGTTTAGAAGTGAGTCTAAGGGAATGTTTGGCCATTCTTCCAGAAGTGTATTTGTGAGGTCAGGCACTGATGTTGGATGAGAAGGCCTGGCTTGCACTCTCTGCTCTAATTCAGCCAAAAGGTGTTCTATCTGGTTGAGGTCAGGACTCGGGCAGGCCAATCAAGTTCCTCCACCCCAAACTCGCTTATCCATGTCTTTATGGACTTTGCTTTGTGTACTGGTGCGCAGTCATGTTGGAACAGGGAGGGGCCATCCCCAAACTGTTCCCACAAAGTTGGGAGCATGAAGTTGTCCAAAATGTCTTGGTATGCTGATGCCTTAAGAGTTCCCTTCACTGGAACTAAGAGGCCAAGCCCAACCCCTGAAAACCAACCCCACATCATAACCCCCCCTCCACCAAATGATTTGGACCAGTGCACAAAGCAAGGTCCATAAAGACATGGATGAGCGAGTTTGGGGTGGAGGAACTTGACTGGCCTGCACCTCAACCAGATAGAACTCCTTTTGGCAGAATTAGAGCAGAGACTGCGAGCCAGGCCTTCTCATTCAACATCAGTGCCTGACCTCACAAATGCACTTCTGGGAGAATGGCCAACAATTCCCGTAGACACACTTCTAAACCTTGTGGACAGCCTTCCCAGAACAGTTGAAGCTGTTATAGTGGCAAAGGGTGGGCCAAATCAAATTTTAACCCTATGGCCTAAGACTGGGCTGCCATTAAAGTTCATGTGTGTGTAAAGGCATGCATCCCAATACTTTTGGCTAGATAGTGTATCTGGCAAGATTTGCAATGGTGGTGGAACTTGACTGGCCTGCACAGAGTCCTGACCTCAACACAACAGAACACCTTGGGGATGAATTAGAGTGGAGACTGCAAGCCAGGCCTTCTCGTCCAACATCAGTGCCTGACCCACAAATGCACTTCTGGAAGGATGGTCAAACATTCCCATAACAAAACCTAAACCTCCTGTGCTCAGATTCATCAACCAAGAGTCATGCAATATGGCTGAGAAAATAAAAAGTCTCTATAAATGTAAGTATCACTCCACACTCAATGGTCTTGCAGCCCTCCTCAGGATCATGGGCATCCAGAAAGCACTAGGGAAGAGAAAACAAGAGAGGGGCGCACTGACCTAGTGCAATACAGTTTAAAAAGTTTATTAAAATGTGATTAAAATATACTTACAAGCAGAGCAGTTTAAAAGACAAACAAGATGAAAAGAGGTCGTTATTAGAGTTGAGCGAACCCGAACTGTAAAGTTTGGGTCCTGATGCCTTTTACGGGCCAGTCAGTCAACCGGGGCCCAGGGTTGCCATTATAGCCTACCAGGACTAACTCCTACTTTCCACCAGGGATAACATACCCTCAGCAGGGTGGGCTGTGCGCCCTCGGTTGACAATGGCTGAGCTGTCATGTTTTGCACCTGTTGTGCACGAACGATCTGTTATCTTTGCAACTAAGGACAGTACCCCCGGTTACACCGGGAGATGAACTGGGTGTCCATTCAATAGCCCTATACCACTAATACCTAACTGTTACAGTCCGGAAGGATTGATCCGTGTGGTTGATGATAGTCTGAATACACTGGTTGGAACATAACTGTACATGGGCAAATGCTATAAGAGATGCCATTTTGTGGTTACTTTGACATGTCCTGCTTTGCCCACTTCATTGTAGGACACCCGGCGGGGGCAGGGCATGCAGTAAGTCGGCCACAGGACTTGTCCGCCTCTACGAGAGGGGGGGACCGGGATCGCCTGTTGCACAGGGCCCTCTTTTTCAGCCAGGGAGCTGACTTGGGTTTGTTTGGGAATGAAAGCCCTCCTTAGTTCCAAGGGGACGGGCGGGGTGGGGGAGGGGGGGTGGGTTGTGTTCGGGTTTTTTTGGTTTAAAAGAGTTTTCAGTACTTTGTACAATTGTACTTATTCAGCATTGCATCCCTTGTGTCCGGGTTCAACTGCCAGGTTCATGGAGGGCTTACCAATACGATCCTTTAGGCCAATAGTCATACGCAGCTAATGTCTTCCCTTAAGATAATGTCTTGGAACACCAGGGGGCTAAACTCCCCGACTAAACGGTCGCTGGTGTTCCAGTACATTAAATCCTATAGCCCACACATATGCATACTGCAGGAGACTCATCTCGTGGGGAGTAAGGTTCTTGCCCTTAAAAAAACGTGGGTGGGGTATCATTACCACTCTACTTATTCGAATTACGCACGGGGAGTCAGTATCTTGATTCTCAAGACGCTCCCCTTCAAACTCCTTGACCTGGTGTTGGACCCGGAGGGCAGGTTTGTTATTGTACATGCCTCTATATGCTCCTTGAACTGGGTAATAGTGGGACTTTATCTACCACCTCCAGCCTCCCTGGCTCTCCTAAACAAAATTACAGTTAAAATAGCGGATTTTGCCACTGAAAATGTAGTCCTCATAAGGGATTTTAATTTAGTTCCGGATGTTGAGAGGGATCGTCTGTCTTCAAAGTCCCCTTCAGACTCTGGACTCTCAGATTGGGCAGAGACGTATGGGCTGACTGACGTGTGGAGGTGGAGGAACACGGGGGAGCGGGCCTTCACATGTCACTCGGCCTCGCACCGAACCTTCTCCCATATAGACCTTATTTTTGCAAATGGGGTGGTGCTGCCGAGGGTTAAAGAGGTTGCCATTCTACCTAGGGGAATTTCAGATCACGCCCCGTTGCTTCTCCACCTTGTGACCTCTGCGGCACCGTCTGGGGGCCTGTGGAGACTCTCAAGGTTTTGGGTGACGGACGAGGAGGTGGAGGGGGGTGCTAGGGGGGCTATGGAGAGTTACTGGGCTACGAATGCGGGTTCGGCAGAGGTACACATGGTGTGGGACTCCTTTAAGGCTTATATGAGGGGTCAGTACCAGACTGTTATTGCAGGGGTTCGCAGGGCCCGAGGGGCTGCCCTCCGGAGGGCGGAACTGGCCGTGAGCGAGCAGGAGGCACTGTACATCAGGTCTGGGGACCCGCAACACCACTCGCGTTTACAGGCCCTTATAGCTGAGGTGCTCAATATCCGTACAACCCTGACTCAGAAAAAACTACTGGCACAATCCCAGAGGATTTTTGAACAAGGGGAACGCACGGGAAGACTTCTGGCCTGGCTTTCTAGAGAGCAGACGGGTGGGGTGGGTATCGCCCAGATTAAAGGGGATGACGGTAGTGTGCGGTGTACCCCGGAAGAAATTAGTCACAGCTTTGCCCAATACTATAAGGAACTGTACACCTCACGGGTAACGTATGGGGAGGCCGACCTGTCAGACTATTTAAGGAACGTAGACATACCAGAATTGACCCCAACCTATAGGGACAGACTGGACAAACCCATTACGCCTGAGGAAATACTGGGGGCGCTCAAAACTTTACAGACGGGGAAGACTCCCGGGCCAGATGGCATACCGGTAGAATTCTACAAACAATACGCTGGGGAGATGGCCACTAGGATGCGGGAGGTTTTCAGTGGGGTGTTGGACGTGGGGACCCTCCCTCCTTCGATGGGGGAGGCGGTCATAGTAGTTATTCCTAAACCAGGGAAGAACCCATCTCTGTGCTCGTCCTACAGGCCTATCTCCCTTCTTAATGTAGATGCCAAGGTCCTGGCAAAAATCCTTGCAACTAGACTGAACACGGTGATCACAGAGTTGGTTCACCCTGATTAGGCGGGGTTTATGCCCGGGAGGGGCACGGATATTAATATTAGAAGGCTTTTTACACACATTGACAGGGCGGATGATGGCAGCCCGGGGTTGGTGGCCTCTCTGGACGCAGAGAAGGCCCTTGATTCCGTGGAGTGGGGATACCTGTGGTCGGTTCTGCACAGATTTGGGTTCGGCCCTAAATTTTTGGCATGGGTAAAGCTGCTATACAAACAACCGCAGGCTAGAGTGCGTACCAATGGGATTCTCTCTGAGGCCTTTCCCCTCCAGCGGGGCACGAGGCAGGGCTGTCCCTTGTCTCCCGGGCTGTTTGCTCTGGCCTTGGAACCCCTGGCCATTCGACTCAGGGCGCATAACGAGGTGAAGGGACTGAGGGTGCCCCCGTTGGAGGAGAAATTGTCTCTTTACGCGGACGCCCTCCTGTATCTGGCGGATGCGGAGGGGTCTCTTAAAACAGCATTGGCCTTATTTAAACAGTTTGGCTTCTACTCTGGCGTCCGGATAAACTGGGACAAGTCAGTCCTGTTCCCCCTTCACTCCTCCAATCCCAAGTTGGATACGGGTACCCCCCTCAAGTGGGTGTCTGAGTTTACATATTTGGGGGTCAGAATTATGCCCAACACAACAGCCTACTTGGAGAGGAACATATACCCTCTTCTGTCTCAGCTAAGCGGGAAATGTGCGTCTTGGCGCTCACTTCCACTATCTCCGGTGGGGAGGGTGAATTTGCTCAAAATGTTTTACTTGCCCAAATTTCTATATTTCTTCCGACCCCAATTCCGAAGGTCTTTTTTCGGAAACTGGAGAGTGTCGTGATTTCCTTCGTGTGGGCGGGGGGGCCCCCCAGGGTTTCGAGGCGTATCCTGTATCTCCCTCTCTCGGGTGGTGGATTGGCGTTGCCAAACTTTCAACTTTATTACTGGGCGGCGGTCCTGGTGACGGTCCGTTGGTGGTTTTCTTAGGCCCCCAAGAATGTGGCAGTGACGCTAGAGGCGGCTGTAGTGGGTTCGTATGCCGCCCTGAGCAATCTGGTCTTTAGGGGCCTGCGGGCTCACTACCCCCTGACCAATTTAATGAAGACCACTGTGAAGGTGTGGAGGGAGGCAAGGGCCATATATCGAAGTCCTAGTAAAATATCACCGCACACGCCGCTGTGGGGCAACCCTATGCTGTCTCAATTGCAGACTATCCCGGACCCCCCGGCGTGGGCCTCCAAGGGAATATTAACGCTTAGGCAGGTCATGTCGGATGGGAAGCTTATTCCGTTTAAGGACCTTAGAATTAAGTTCGCTCTTCCTAACTTTTTTATTTTTCGTTACTGGCAGCTGCGACATGCCCTGGGGGCACAGTTCCCCCGGGGGGTGACGTTAGAATCTGACTCAATTGAGCGCCTCCTTATTTCAGAAATGATGGGCAAACCCCTCTCTACTCTGTATATGTATCTCTCGGTAGCGTATGATACTAAGACAGCGGACTCTCTGGCTAGGTGGAGGGAAGATATTCCGGGACTGGGGGAGGAGGAATGGTCTGATTGTGTAGCGACTTATATCCCCACTATGATAGCAGCTAAAGACCGCTTCATACAATTAAAATTTCTTCACAGAGCATATTACACCCCCCAGAGACTGTCCCGCATCTACCCGGACAGGGAGAGTGCTTGCCCCAGATGTGGGTCTGATCAGGGCTCGTTCTGGCACATGGTCTGGGCCTGCCCCAAACTGGGTTCGTTCTGGGAGGGGGTGGCGAGGGAGTTGGGAGAGATCTGCGATACGCAGATACCGGTGGATCCCATGGTTTTATTACTCAGCTATTTGGAGGAGGTAGAGGGGGACAGATACTCTAAGCTATGTATCACTTTTTCCCTCTTTTATGCTAGAAGAGAGATATTATTGAAATGGAAGTCGGAGCAGGCCCCTACCAGCGAGGCTTGGAGGAGGTCGGTTGTGTTGGTTCTGCCACTATATAAACTTACGTACGAAAGCAGGCAGTGCCCCAAAAAGTATGAAAAAATTTGGTCTAGATGGTCTAGCACTTGAAGCACGGCTGTTTGTAGGTCACGTAGGTTTTGCGTAGTCGGGCGATATGCCCTGATCCCCATCCTGTTCATGTTCAAGCTCCCTCCCTTATTTCTACATCCTCCCTTTCAGGGGCTCTGCCCCGTAGTCTAGGCAACTAGGGGTAGGAAGGAGTAAAGAAGAATTACCCTACACGTTTAGCAGATGTATTATGGTATTTTGACACCTCATGCTCTATTGTATTATAAATTGAAAGTAAGTAATACTGATATGTACTACTTGTCTGCTTGGATCGTGATACTCTGTAATGCTGAATTGTCAATAAACTCTTCTGTTAAAAAAAAAAAGTTCGGGTCCGTACCGAACTTTCGGGTGTCCGTGTCCCGAACTCGAACGTTTGAGAAAAAGTCTGGGTTTGGGTTCTGGGTTCTGGTATTTTATCACGCATGTTGAATAGCTGCAGGGCAGCCAATCAACAAGCGTTTCACTGGTTTTCCCTAGAAGCCATCACAGCCATGCCTACTAATGGCATGGCTGTGATTGGCCAGTGCATCATGTGACCCAGCCTCTATATGAGGCTAGAGTCACAGTGCTGCATGTCACATGCTCTCAAGTTAGTGTAGGGAGAAGATGCTGCCGGCGATGTGAGGGACAGATTGCAGGTCTAATAACTAGGTAGAGATTACTACTACTGCTGTGAGGGACAGGTTGCAGATCTAATAACTAGGTAGAGATTACTACTACTGCTTTGAGGGACAGATTGCAGATCTAATAACATCTCATCCTGCATTACAGAACGATCTGATTACAGAACGATCTCTCATCCTGCATTACAGAACGATCTGATTACAGAACGATCTGATACTGGACTAGGTAGAGATTACTACTGTTTTGAGGGACAGATTGCAGATCTAATAACATCTCCCATTTTTCTACCTTTTGCAGCCCTCTAGCACTTTCCAGGACTTTTTTACAGCCATTTTTGTGCCGAAAAGTTCGGGTCCCCATTGACTTCAATGGGGTTCGGGGTCCAGGGTAAAGTTCGGGTAACGTTCGGTACCGAACCCGAACGTTTCCGCGAAGTTCAGCCGAACCCGCCGAACCTGAACATCCAGGTGTCCACTCAACTCTAGTCGTTATGCCTCCAAGGCCCCTACGGATCTCCACCTCAGCAAGGGGACCGGCCGCACAGACACCGTCCGGTCCCCCTTCTGAGGTGGAGATCCGTAGGTGCCTTGGAGGCATAACGACCGCTTTTCATCTTGTTTGTCTTTTAAACTGCTTCGCTTGTGAGTATATTTTAATCACATTACTTTTAATAAACTTTTTTAACGGTATTGCACTAGGTCGGTGCGTCCCTCTCTTGTTTTCTCTTCCCAAACATTCCCATAGATACACTCCTAAACCTTGCGGCCAGCCTTCTCAGAAGATTTGAAGCTTTTATAGCTGCAAAGGGTGGGCCAACTCTAAATTGAACCCTGGGCTGCCATTATAGTTCATGTGTGTGTAAAGGCAGGTGCCCCACCCCAATACTTAGGACAATATATTGTATATTGCTTGTGACACTGAGCATGCTTATGGACTTAGGGATGGTTCACAACACAGAGATACACAGTACATGTGTGAGGCTGCTCACTAGCTAGCAATTCTGCCTAACACCAGTGGGGTTGCTGGTTCAATTCCCTGACATGCTAATGCTTGTGTTGAAGTTTATATGTTCCCCCTGTGTGGGTTTCTCACCACAATCCAAAGACATGCTGGCATTTTGTTTGTCTCCTGTCGAAATAGTCTAGTATGGTTTCGGAGGGGACCCCCACATCAAATTTTTTTTTAAAAGTGGCATGGGGTCCCCCCAAAATCCATACCAGACCCTTGGTTCTAGTATGGATTCAGAGGGGACCCCCACACCAATTTTTTTTAAATGGCGTGGGGGTCCCCCCAAAATCCATACCAGACCCTTATCCGAGCATGCTGCCTGGCCAGACAGGATAGGAGGGCGATGAGCGAGCGCCCCCCTCCTGAACCGTACCAGGCCACATGCCGTCAACATGGGGGGGTGGGTGCTTTGGGGTGGGGAGTCTGGAGGTGGGGGGCTTATCAGAATCTGGGAGCCCCCTTTACATTGTACCCCTACCCATTCACCAAAAAAATTGGGAAAAAAAACACAATACACGGGTTTTTAAGATATTTTATTAAGGCAGCTTCGGCGTCTCCTCTCCCGTCTCCGGCTCTACTTCCTCCTCCAGGTCTTCTTTCTTCTGCTCTTTTGCGGAGTCTTCTTTCTTCTGAGGGGTTTTCTTTCTTCTGCTCTTTTGCGGAGTCTTCTTTCTTCTGAAGGGTCTTCTTATTTTCTGCTCTTTTGCAGGGTCTTCTGTTCTTTTGCCAGTTCTTCTCCCTCTCTGCTCCATCTTCTGCTCTTTGCTGGTTCTTCTCCCTCTCCGTGCCCTCTTCTGCTCTTTTGCAGGGCATTCTCCCTCTCTGTGCTGTCTTCTGCTCTTTTGCTGGGTCTTCTCTGCTGTCTTCTCCCTCTGTCTTCTTCCGATGTTGACTCAACGCGATCTCCCGGTGTAATGCTGGCTCCGGTCAGTGCAATGACTTATATTGGCATGGGGTGAGGCCATCCGGTGACATCATCCAGAGACCCCACCCCTTGTAATGTCACCGCCCCATCATGCACCAGATGGTGACGTCACAATGGGACGGGCCTACGGATGATGTCACCGGGTGGCCCCGCCCCATGCCAATATAAGTCATTTCACACAGCGGAGCCAGCATTACACTGGGAGATCTCGTCGAGTCAATATCGAAAGAAGAACAGTGGGAGAAGACAGCAGAGAAGACCCAGCAAAAGAGCAGAAGATGGCGCGGAGAGGGAGAAGACCATGCAAAAGAGCAGAAGATGGCACGGAGAGGCAGAAAAACCGGCAAAAGAGTAGTGTTGAGCGAACCCGGACTGTAACGTTCGGGTCCGTACCGAACTTTGGGGTGTCTGGGACCCGGACCCGAACACGGACATTTCAAAAAACGTTTGGGTTTGGGTTCTGGGTTCTGGTAGTTGATCATGCATGTTGAATAGCTGCAGGGCAACCAATCAACAAGCGTTTTACTGGTTTGCCCTTAGAAGCCATCACAGCCATGCCTACTAATGGCATGGCTGTGATTGGCCAGTGCACCACGTGACCCAGCCTCTTTATAAGCTGGAGTCACTTGATGCTGCAGTCACATGCTCTCTGAGACTCTGACTAGTATAGGGAGAGAAAGCTGCCAGCGTTTTTGTGAGGGACAGATTGCAGACATTTTAACATCTGATCCTGTATCCTGAGATTACTACTACTGTTGCTCTGAGGGACAGGTTGCAGAAATTTGAGATTTCACATACTGCTGCTTTGAGTGACAGATTGCAGATCAAACCCTGCATAACACAACAATCGCTATGATCGTACACAATGATCAGATTGTGGGAGTAATTTGAGATTTCACATACTGCTGCTTTGAGTGACAGATTGCAGATCAAACCCTGCATAACACAACGATCGTTACGATCGTACACAACGATCAGATTGTGGGAGTAATTTGAGATTTCACATACTGCTGCTTTGAATGACAGATTGCAGATCAAACCCTGCATTACACAACGATCTGACTGCACTAGGTAGAGGCTTCTGCTTAGAGGGACAGATTATTGTTCAAAAATCATCCCCTAGTTCTAAAGGGAGAGGTTCTAGCTGTTGCTGTAAGTGACACATTATTGTTCAAAAATCATCTCCTAGTTCTAAAGGGAGAATCTTGATCCTCTACTAAAAACTTGTTATTACACAGTGAATGTCGTTGTCGATCTTGGAGAGG
>BLSH010370006.1:1077903-1101821 GCA_018402905.1 Glandirana rugosa | reverse complement strand
ACCAACGGGTCGGGGGAGTGTCAATCATGTGTGGGTTCCTTGTGTCAATTGGGGAAGTGACGGGTACGTCCAATTGAGGAAGTGACGGTTACTGTAAATATGTCATTAGTCACCTGTAAATTTAAAGACTAGTGACTTATTTACAGTAACCAAGGTTTTTTCACAGTTTTTATAGGCTGTAGAGGCGGGGTTATAGTTTCACGGCTATTTTTAGTGTTTAGCGACCGTATTCCTCATTTTTTTTTTTTAACATTTTTGCGGTCTTTAATTAAGAGCACCAAACATTTGCGCCGTTGAAAACGCGTTTGGTTATTTATTTGCGGTTAACGCTAAAAAAAAATGGTTTTTATACACCCTCTTATGTAAACCAAAAAAAAAAAACCAATATTTCTTACTTTTTGCTAAAATACAAATCCAAAAAAAAAAAAACAAAAAAAAAAAACCAAATGTATTCTCCCACATATTTTTGGTAAAAAAAAATCGCAATTGGCGTTTATTTATTGGTTTGCGCAAAAGTTGCCGCGTTTACAAACCACGAGAATTAATTTCTGGCGTTTTTACAATTTTTTTTTTTTACTCCTTATGCCAGCGATTTGTGATTTTTATCGGCACTTTGATATTGGGGCGGAGATGTCGGATATTTTTGACACTTTTTTGGAACCAATGACATTTATTCAGTGATCAGAAATTTAAATGTCCACTGATTACTGTATAAATGTCATTGGCAGTGAAGGAGTTAACCTGCATGGGCAGTGAAGGGGTTAACTGTGTTCCTTGGGTGTGTACTAACTGTGAGGGGGCTGGGCAACCATGGGCATAAAATATCTAACTGATCCCAGTGACAGAGATCAGTAGATCTTTTAAATGCCCACTGACAGAGCGGGGAACCGATGTGTCTACGTCAGCGGTTCCCCGTTCTTTCTCTCTGCCAGGTCATCGCGGCTCACTGGGGGACATCGGGTCCGCCCGAGCCGTGAGCACGCTCCTGCAGAGTGCGGCGGGCACGAGAGCGGGCCAGCTGTGGTGTGCTCCCGCTAGCCGCGCACGCGCGAACCACCGTTTATAGACGGCGATCTTGCTTAATAGAGCCACTCTGCGGCAGTAAATGTACACGAGCCGATACGGAACCGGTTAAAGGAGAATTATAAAAAATAAAAAAAATGGGTAAACCCACAAGTGCTTTATTTTACCATTACTATTCCTTTACATTGGCTTTTTAAATATACAAATGCAGACATTGATAATTTGGATGAAAGGTTTAGCACTGTGAAAAACTTTTTGAAAGATAAAAAGTGCATTTTATATACAACTATATAGATTATACCAAAATGAGGGACAAATGAGGAGGAAAGAGGGACAGAGGGACATTGTTCTAAATCAGGGACAGTCACTCAAAATCAAGGACAGTTGGGAGCTATGAATCCCTATCTCTCGGGTGCATTCTCCAGGGGTCGACCAGGTTTTAATTGAACAATTCAGCTTTAAATTTTTTGAGGTACGAGTAAGAAATATGAGAAGCTCCCCTCGAAACATCAAGTAACAGCTCTGGGGAAAAATGTAAAATCCCCGCCCATCAGGAAGGTACCCTTTCGGAAGTCCAAAAGAATTGGGACCAGGGATCTCAGAAAGCTGAGGTGGTCAGAGTTCGGAAAGTAAATAGGTAACGCCAATCCTCCCTTTTAAAAGCAAATAACGCCCTGGGGGTCTGCATACTCTTCCAGAAAAGTACAAGGGACTGATTTCGCGATCAATATGCTGACACCCTTGGACTTTGACAAAGGAGATGGTGCATGTTACACATTAGGGAAGTAAGAGTTGTATAGCCTAGGGACTGCATGCTGTTTAAAGTAGGTCTCCTGCAGGAACGCCTCCTGATTAGGGAACTTTTTAAGATTGGAGAGAAGCCTGGGCCACTTCTCAGGCGTGGCCAGTCCACGGACATTTAAGGATATGCATTTGAACCTGTTCTCTGGCTGAAAGGACATCAAATTCACTGGAGGTGATACGATCAGATATGAAATAAACGAAGGTCCAGGCTTCTGCATTCGTCTGATAAGTTTACTGAGAATATTGTTCTATGCGCACAGGATCACATCGTAATGAGTGTGATGACTATTGGATTCATCATCACACTTTTATGGGAAAAGTTACAATACAAGTCAATGTAGGGCACAGGCCCAAATTTAAGACAAACAAAGTATTGTGAAATAATAAGAAATAATGACCGGAAAATAGCATACGTGACAGTTTGGCCATAACTATAGGGCGTCTAAACATTACTTGTCAATCTTATCATAATACATCATTATATGATGTGAGCATGGGCCCGGGATTATGATACACAAAAAAAAGGGGGGTTCAGGAAGGGAGGGGAAGGGAAAAGGGAAAGAAAAGCTAGCGATATAAGAAATAGGCACTTAAGACTGCACAGATGGTATAGAAAGAGGCAAAGCGTACTAGTTAGGTGCAATAAAATTGGCTATCAGCAGTTTAGTGCATATAAGCGTGGCCTATGGGTGGGGAGTGGAAAACTGACTCTGTAAAATCAATGGGTGATGTGCTGTCCGGTGGGAGCCTATGTGATTGGGCCAGACTGGGACCTCTACTAACAAAGGATAATGTAACCCCCTTGCCTACTAAGGATACCAGCCCTGCAGGGTAGAAAGGGAGACCACTGAACCGGCCAAAATTTCAGCATTTGCACCTCGGGAATGAATCGGGCCACTGCACAGGGCCCCACTTACACAAAACACTCATCAGAGTCCAAATGGCACATAACATAACTTAATACTCCCCAGCCTTCTGGGGAGAGTTGCCACATCGCCCAGCCACATGCCAGAGTAAAAAAAGAAACATCTACTGGGCAGTAGTGGCGAGGAGATGTGGCTCATAAACCCCCATCCCGCTCAGTAGGCTCCGAGCCATCAGGTTTAAGTGGGTGGCAAAGAACTGCACTGTCTTGGGCAGGCAACTGATGCACTGGGCCCACTTAGACTAAGACACTCGGCACCTGCAGGTGACACAACCAAGTGGGTAACAGAGCCCTAGACCAGTGGCCACTGTATTTGCCATCCATCCTGCTGCCACATAGACAGACGTGACAAGGAAAACCAACCCCAATTATGGCTCAGGGGAGGTCGGAGTGTCCCTTGATATAACCCTTGTTCTGGAAAGCTGTCTTCGTCTCCTGGATCTTTGAGACCTTTGAGGCCTTGGTGATGCAGGGCGGGAGCTACCTAATGTAATAGGAAAGTCCAGCCAGTTTGGAATGGGAACCTCCGGTGCCTCCAGGAAAGAGAAGGGATCTGGTAGCTATTCAGGCCATGTTAGAAGATGGTGCGGAGGGTTAATAGCATTTGGTTGTTGTTTCCTCTAATTCTTAGAGGAACAGCTCTATTTAAACTTCCTGCTTCCTGTAAGCAGATGCTGCCTGATCTTCAGCGTGTGCCCTGTTTTCCTGAGTGTTCTGCTACCCGTTATCTGATTCCTGTGACCCGGCCTGCCTGACCTTGCCTGAACTCTGCCTGTACCGACCCCTGGCTTGCCTACGACCATCCGACCGCCTCATCCTTCTGTACCTCTGCTGCCTGCCCGTTGCCGACCCTGCTCGTCCCTGACTCTGCTACTGTGCCTGCGACCATCCGGTCCCAACAAGTATCCTGCTCTAAACATCAGCACCCTTCCAGCACATCTCCTGTCCGCTGCTGACGGATACTCCTGGACTTCTACAGGCACTCTTACCCCACCGTGCTCCTGTGGCCGCTGTTCCCAACTCCAGCGGTCCCACGAACCGGAGTCGTAGGAGAGGCCACCCCGACCGTCAGGCTCACTACCAGGTACCTAACAGGCCATCTCAAAATAAAGGAGTCATTGCCCTTTTGGACTGAGAGATGAAATGGGTGTCCCCAGCGGTACGTGGCCCCCGAGGACTGAATGAGCTCCATCAGTGGGTGAAGGATCCCCCGCATCCGCAGGGTAAGATGAAAGAGGTCTGGAAAGGGTCGCATGGTGACCCTGTCAAAGTTCACTGGGCCCCCGGTCCAAACTCGTCACATGATTTCCTCTTTGATGGCATAAAAATGGACCCTAGCGGGGAAATCTCTAGGGAGAGGAACATCCCCACCACAGGGGACCTGCAGTCATGAATCTGCAATAACATTTCATGTCCTGTCTGTTTGCTTGCCTTTCTACATGTGTCCAGTTAGAGGCCATGCCTCCCTCACCCATGTGCTTTTGTAAGCCTTCGTCAGCTGGGCTCCAACCCAGGCCCTAATTAGGAACATTATTTAACACCTGGCAGTGCAAGCCAGGTGCACCAGTTAGAGGCTGTGCCTCCCTTACCTGTGTGCTTTTGTAAGCCTTCCTCAGCTGGGCTCCAACGCAGGCCCTAATTAGGAACATTATTTAACGCCTGGCAGTGCAAGCCTGCGATGCCGATCAATATTGTGTGTTTGGCTTGGTGTGTCTGCTTCTGCCGTGTGGTCTTCGTTTGTTCCCATGTATCGATCTTGGCTTTCTTGACCTTCCTTTTCTGCTAGTGACCCCGATCTCGGCTTGTTCCTTACCTTCCCTGTTCTGCCTCTGACCCCGACCCTTGGCTTTCCCATTGACCAGCTCTTGCTATCCTGCACTGCTGCTTTCTCTCTATTCACCTGTAGCCAGCCATGAACATGAGCTGGGCGACCTGGTTCCAGTTGCAGCCAAATCCATCTTCACCACTAGAGGCTCTGGTGAACACCTGCTGGCTCTTAGACTCCTCACCCTGGGGAAACCTATGCTCTAGCTCCCAGTGCAATCTGTGTCAGAGTTCCAGCAGCCCGCTTCCCTGCACCATCCTGAGCTCTAGTCACAGCAGTCAGCTAAGGGTTCACAACCTTAGAGGTGTGCCCCGGGTCCAGCGGTGCACACCTGTCACCTGCCGTCAGGTGACCTGACACCTGCACTCTGTGCACATGGTCCAGCTCCAACTCCTCTGTGGGCGGCTTATCCAGCAGATGATTGAATATAGCAATGACAGTAGCCCTGAGATCGCCCACAGAGGTGGCATCTGGTATTGTTTCTACGACTGCGGTTTTCACCATCATCAATTGACAATTACAGTGTTTTTAAATGGCATTGGTGTTTCATGTGACTCCTCCAGGGCTGCCACTTTGGATGCCATCGCTGTGGAGGAGGTCTCAACCACAGTGTCTACTTGTTGCTTAAGATCATGTATCTCCCTAGACAGTGTACTCACTATTGAAGCGGCCATCTCTGAAATGTCCTGCTTGGTGGGGAAAAGGGAGATGATGTCCTTCCATGCAGTAGCGGGCAGCTGATCTTGTGAGCCGGCACCCAGCGAGGCTGAAGGATACTGAAATGTCCGGACCTCTGTGTGCGGTGGGTGTCCCTGGGGCTTTGTCGGTTGAGGACATGAAGAAAATGCAAGGATTGTTAGCTGATAAAGGCTCCCTTCCAGGGACACCGCACAGAGCTCCCAGACACACGACCTCACAGGGCCATAGCTAAGCCCCCCATGCTAGCTATCCTTTCCTATCAGATAAACATTGGCAATAATCTCTAAGTAATAGGGATACACTAAAAGTCACTTCTTTTATTGGTGGTCCACAATTTCCTCAGCAAACAGGACTCCTGACATGAAATGATCACAGAAAAACTGGTTCATGATCTTGGCACTCTCTCTCTTCGTAGTAACAAAAGTATTGTCCAATGGCAGAGTTTTTCTTTAAGCTTTTGGCACAAGCCCTATTATTATGGAAATTAGTAACCCCTCCAATTTGGGTATAGTCCTTGTCACTTGGGTCCTACATCAATTTCAATGAGCAAAGCATTTCTGCCTGCATACTCTGGATGGCAGCAAAGCACCATAAATGCCATAGGTCAGCTATGTCAAAAGGTCAAACTTTTTCTGATGCTTATGGACACAGCTGCTATCAAGCTTGGGTCCAATATTAGACCAATATCCTTCAAATAAAAGGATCAGCAGAAGATGTGCACTTTATCTGTAAGTGGCTTACAGCAGACAATCAACACTTGCTTAATTAAACAAAGAGATGTTCCCATAAGAAACTAACATTTGTTAAGTCTTTACTAGTGAAAAGGCATTTTTTCCAATGTGACAATCCTAAATGTCCTGTAGTGAATTCAGTGCAGTGTTGTCACCATGCACAAATGAATCCTCATGCCACTCAGCAGAGAATACATAATTCCGCCTCTTGTCTTTTTGCTGCAGAGTCTGAAAACCTGATAATGTCACAAAGGCAAATAAAAGGATTTTTTTGCTCCCAGAGACAGGTAAAAAAAAAAAGAAGACACCAGGATTACATCTAAAGAGGTCTTCTGTGATAATTTCTTAGTGCAGCAGGGGTACTAATACTGTACCTGCGACAGGCATTTATCAAGAGTGCCGGCTATGTCCACCCTTTACACCCCCCTCTTTCACTAATACAGGCTGTACTATACGTTCCATGAATGAAAAGCAATCTATGAATGAAGGATGGGTGGAAGAATGAAAGTTCCACCTCCCTCCATTCATAGATCTTTTTTTCATGCAACGGAGGGTTATTTGGGGGCAGAGGACTGAAGATTTCCAATATGACACACGGCACCAACACAAAGGACACTTTGCACTAAATTTAGGTAACATCCCTTGTGCTGATTTTTTTTTTTAATTACTAAACTTAGGTTTTAAAGATATTTGAAGAACATCGGGGTGGGAATCACATTTGGGTGGATTTTTCCTTCGGCTTGCAGGTTTGGGTCTCAAGTTGAAGCCTAGAATTGTTGTTTGCTGCAGGAAATCTATCTCTGATAAATGACCAATGGAATCGCACCAAAGCCACACAAAATTGCAGCAGCATAACAGTGCCTGGATCCTGGTACAATCACCAAACTGAGATTATTAATGTGGCTAATGGACTACAATATAAGATGGGCACACTCCCCTGATCCTAAGCTCTGTTTAGCAGTTCCCTCAGCAACAGGCTTTCAATCTTTCAGTTTGACGAACAAATGTCGCTTCTTGGCCTATATAATTACTCCTTACCTGTACTTCTCTGATGGTGGCTTTATGCCCTTTGGTTCCCCCAAAACACAAGCTAGTTCAACCAATGCAGCTCTTACACCTGCTTACTCCTTATGGATTAGGGCATTTTTAACATTATCACTATCGGCTATTGATTCACAATAGTTTTCTCATTGCTTATGATTCTGAACTAATGCATATTGTTTATTGTTTTGTTTTTTTCACATCAGACAAGGCTTTTTTTTAACTATAATCTGAAAAAATATATATTTTGACCAGTGACAATTTAAAAATAACTAGTGTGTTTGTAATGACACCATTTTGGTACAAAGCACGTCTAATTAATTGTGTATTATTTTATGATTTTTTTTTATTGAATGATACCCTACCACCCAAAAATAAAAACAAATGAAACAATACTTTACATATGAATATAAACTGTATGTACATTATCTCACAAAAGTGAGTACACTCCTCACATTTTTGTAAATATTTTATTATATATTTTCATGTGACAACACTGAAGAAATAACACTTTGCTACAATGTAAAATAGTGAGTGTACAGCTTGTATAACAGTGTAAATTTGCTGTCCCCTCAAAATATTTCAACACACAGCCATTAATGTCTAAACCGCTGGCAACAAAAGTGAGTAAACCTCTAAGTGAAAATGTCCAAATTGGGCCCAAAGTGTCAATATTTGGCGTAGCCTCCATTATTTTCCAGCACTGCCTTAACCCTCTTGGGCATGGAGTTCACCAGAGTCTCACAGGTTGCCACTGGAGTCCCCTTCCACTCCTCCATGATGACATCACAGAGCTGGTGGATGTTAAAGTCCTCCACCTTTCATTTGAGAATACCCCACAGATGCTCAATAGGGGTTAGGTCTGAAAACATGCTTGGCCAGTTCATCACCTTTACCCTCAGCTTCTTTAGCAAGGCAGTGGTCATCTTGGAGGTTTGTTTGGGGTCATTATCATGTTGGAATAGTGCCCTGCGGCCCAGTCTCCGAAGGGAAGGGATCATGCTCTGCTTCAGTATGTCACAATACATGTTGCCATTTATGGTTCCCTCAATGAGCTGTAGCTCCACAGTGCCGGCAGCACTCATGCAGCCCTAGACCATGACACTCCCACCACCATGCTTGACTGTAGGCAAGACACACTTGTCTTTGTACTCCTCACCTGGTTGCCGCAACACACGCTTGACACCATCTGAACCAAATAAGTTTATCTTGGTCTCACCAGACCACAGGATATAGTTCCAGTAATCCATGTCCTTAGTCTGCTTGTCTTCAACAAACTGTTTGGGGGCTTTCTTGTGCATCATCTTTAGAAGAGGCTTCTTTCTGGGACAATAGCCATGCAGACCATTTTGGTGCAGTGTGTGCAGTATGGTCTGAGCACTGACAGGCTGATCCCCCACCCCTTCAACCTCTGGATATGACGCTGAGCATGTGCACTCAACTTCTTTGGTTGACCATGGCAAGGCCTGTTCTGAGTGGAACCTGTCCTGTTAAACCGCTGTATGGTCTTGGCCACCGTGCTGCAGCTCAGTTTCAGGGTCTTGGCAATCTTCTTATAGCCTAGACCATCTTTATGTAGAGCAGCAATTCTTTTTTTATGATGCTCGGAGAATTCTTTGCAATGAAATGCCATGTTGAACTTCCAGTGACTAGTATGAGAGAGTGAGAGTGATAACACCAAATTTAACACACCTGCTCCCCATTCACACCTGAGACCTTGTAACACTAATGAGTCACATGACACTGGGGAGGGAAAATGGCTAATTGGGCCCAATTTGGACATTTTCACTGTTGAGTTATTTTGAGGGGACAGCAAATTTACAGTGTATACAAGCTGTACCCTCACTACTTTACATTGTAGCAAAGTGTCATTTCTTCAGTGTTATCACATGAAAAGATATAATAAAATATTTACAAAAATGTTGTTTTCATTCCTAGACTGAGCCAAGTTTTTCTTCATTTGTGTCTCACATACTTTCCCTCTCAGACACTGGAGCCTACAATGGGGGGTTTCAGTAACAGAGAAAGGGCTGTCGATCCAGAAAGCAGTGGGCAGGACTATGTATGGCCAGGTACTGATTGACAAGATACAGGCTTGTGAATCAGCAGTGACACTGCTGATAGCCACTCCCCCTGCAACATTTTTTCAGTGGTTATAGTAAAGAATTACCCCCTTCAAAATAATCACATTTTGTTGCTTTGCAGCCTGAAATGAAGAGAGACACGTTTTTTGTTTTATCCAGCTGTATTGACATTGCAACTTATAACATTCGAGTAAAAGATATAACATCAACATGTCAGAAAAAAAATCAAAAAATTCAAATGCAGAATCACTGAGTTGGAAAAAGGATCACCCCCTCCTAAAAATGATTTGTAAACTCAATAGCACACAAAGCCATTTGACTTTCAGCTGTGGTCATTTTGATTAGCTCAGCATGAAAAGAGCATTCCTGGAGCATTTTAGTTCCTGGTAGTGCAACTGAAGCAAACAATCAACTATGGGTGGCAAGGCACTGTCAAAAGATCTCTGGGATACAGTTTGGGACAGGCGCAAGTCAGGAGATGGATACAAAAAAAATGTAAAGGCTTTATCAATGCCTAGAAATGCAGTAAAGTCTATGTAGTGCCCCCATAGTGAATAGGTGCTGTAGTGATAGATTTTTACTAGGAGAAGCAAATTTAGGCAGGCCTGACTATTTTGCACGCCTGAATGTTTTGATTTTGGCAGGGGAGTGGCCCAGGAAGAGCTGGAGACTGCAGAAAGGAACACCCCTTGGTTACTCCTCCCCTTTGGGTCCAGAAGGTTCTGGAAAAGGGGATGGAACAAGAGGTGGGACTTTCTGAGGCATGTTAAGGAGCCCTGACCAATCCCCAACCTGAATTGGCAGGGGGCAGCCTTCCTTAAATACTGTGGTCTGCCCATCTGGGGGAGGAGAAGTTTGGGTGAAAGAGTGGAGATGTAGCAGAGGTTGCGGAGACCTCACCGGGGAGCCCCCAGTCTGGGGGGGTGACCTTAAGGACTGGGAGCTGGGGTGCAGCCAGGAGGAGAGAGAGATCCTGGAGCGGCACATGTGAGCAGGAGAGCAACAGAGAGGATACAAGAAAGGCTCTTTAAAGGATCCACCAGTGTCGGTGAGTGACATACCCTAGGAGCTGCAGAAGAGAACTGAAGCAGGCTGGGAGGATAAAGTGGACAGTCTGTAGAGGTCAGAGGAGCCAGTCAGGGGAGCGGTGTCACTGGACAGTGAGGTAGGCCGGAGTGGCCTGGAAGAGGATGGCCTGGGAGCAGTAGTCCATCAAAACCCAGCTAGCACAATTGAACTTTGCAACACCTTAAGGGCCCGTGGCCCTTGCCTATAATGGGCAGTCCAGAGGTTCTGCCAACAGGAACACAGGCCTCACCATGTGCTAGCTAGGGTGGATGAATATGTAAGCACACTCTAAACACAGCCTCTCCCCTCAGCAAAAAGAACAGTCCCAGGCATACTTTACTGTATGCAGGAGTTGGAGCAAAAAGTTCAAGATACTCAGTGTTTGCAGATCGCTGGGCATATTTGTAATCCAATGGGTAATGTCCGGGTTTTGCAGAGTGGTGGACATATTTGTAGTCCATGGGCGTGATCACCCAGTGTGGTTGCCGCAGGTAACGGCACATGGTACAAAGTCACTAAATTAGCAGGATGGTGTAAGTGTCCGCCTCAGCGCAGGCCAGTGCAATTGAGAGAGCAGGAACAACAATTGATGACCACTCCCAGTGCGTTGCTATGGGCAACAACACTCACATTAAGCACAGTTGAATGAGCAGTACTTTTCCTGGTTCAGTCCTTTACTAATGGCAAACAGTCACATTTCCTTGGCTCGGTTCATATTTCCGTTGCTAGGGGTAACGACTGGCAGAATTACTTAAGACAGATGAATCCCGGACAAGCCCCCAAATGTAGCCAATAGCCCGCCTCTCCAGTAGTGCTGTCTGTTGCACTCCTGCTCCCTTGTGCTGCTCCAGGATCTCTCTCCTCTCCTCCTGGTTGCACCCGAGCCCAGGCCTTAAGGTCACCCCCCCAGACTGTGGGCTCCCTCCCGGGTGAAGCCTCAGCAACCTCAGATACATCTCAGCTCTAGCTCTTCCACCCGAACTCCTCCCAGATTGGGCTGACCCTGAGTATTTAAGGAGGCCTGCCCCCTGCCAATCCAGATTAGGGATTGGTCAGGGCTCCTTAGAATACTCCAGATGGCTACACCTCCCTCCCAGCTCTCTGTCCAGAAACCTTCCCCCAGTTTCTAGAAAGAAGTGGGAAGTCCTGGTGACCTCATCTGTGAATCACTCAATCCTCCCTGAGCCACTCCCAGCCCAGAAACAAAAACAATCAGGCCTGCACATCAGTAAGGCCTGACTAAATTTTCTTTTTTGTTTCAATGTTTGTATTGAAATAATCATAAAAGAAACAGTGGCATACAGTTCAAGGGGATGATTCCCGTTGTTTTTACATGTGAAGATCATAATACAGGAATACAGTTATAGTTAAGTAAATCAACGATTAACAACCAGATAACATTTTGTTGAGAAATGAAAAAGCTTATAGGTGCAAGGTTCTCAATGGCAATCTCTGTATGTAGCTGGATATGCCTCCAGACTCACCCCTAGTGGGTGCAGTCTGTGAACAGGTGGGGGCACATCTGTCTGTTCTGTTGACCTGTTTTGATTGTTTACCAGAGAGAAAAGTAAAATGTCTGGGAAATATATCTATTAACATGATAAGCTAGTGCGGAAACAACCTCCTTGGGTCTTGCGCTACATCTTTTTGCTAAAGCCTCATGGAAGATAAACATATCTATCTAGGGAAGAGGGAGATGACAGGGAAAAAAAGAAAGAGAGAAAAAAAAGAGGAGACTAGGGGCTCTCCTTCCCTCTCCCTCTCGCCCCTTTTAAATTTACCCAGGCGGATACCTTTCTCAATGCTCAGGAGGTAGCCATCAACTTCCTAAATTCTATCCAGCAGGCCCAAATTTTGCAGAATTCTGCGGGGGATTCTCTGGCCTGGTGCACCAGTTCCTCCATTTCTGCTAGTTTCTGTGTCTTTTTGATCCAATCGTCAATTAAGGGGCGGGCGTTGTCTCTTTCCAATGAAGGGTGGGTTGCACATCTGCCGTGTTGATTAAGTGATGACTAAATTTTCCTCACTTACCAAAAATCTAATCACACTAGCTTCCACTTACCAAGGGGCGCTACAGAGGTCTGATAAATTTCTCTTCAGGCCTCACCGTGAGGAAGCAAGTGTTGTGCAGGAGAGAAGTGAAGGAGTGTAACGGTCAGCAAGTGTCAGTGCTGGAGGAAGAAGGAGTGTAGATACGGAGGTGTATATAGCATGGTCCTATATCTTGATCTATTGGGCATCCCACAGTCGTCCCTACCCATCCAAGTTTATTCCCTCAATAAAACAACAAAAACAAAGTACAGGCCTGTTCAGTGACTTCGGATGAAAGGAAAAATGTGTGATTGAGGGCAGAGTGACAGGTGAACCACAACTACCGGCCACCCTTATGGGGGCCATTGGTTACATCTATTATTAAGAAGTGAAAGGTATTTGGTACAACACAGACCCTCCCTGGAACAGGATGTCCCTCCAAACTGGATGAAAGAGCCAGGAGGAAACTGGTCAGAGGGGCTACCTAGAGGTCTACGGCAACTCTAAAGCAGCTGCAAGAATTTATGACAAAGAGTGGTCATTGTGTGCATGTGACAACAATATCACAAATTCTCCACAAATGTGGTTTGTATGGGAGGGTTGCAAGAAAAAAAGCCACTCCTCAAGAAAGCCCACATGCAGTCACGACCTTGTAAATTATGTGGCCACTTGGAAAAAGGTGTTATGGTCAGATGAGACTAAAATTGAATGATTTGGCCTCAACACCAAATTATATGTCTGGCGGAAATCCAATATAGCTCACCATCCAAATGACACCAGTCCTATAGTAAAGCATTGAGGTGGTAATATCCTGTTATGGGGGTGTTTCTCTGCAGCAGGGGTTGGACCACTTGTCAGGATAGTAGAAAAAATGGATGGGACAGAATACCATCTAATTATTGAGGAAATTGCTGCTCTCTGCCAGAAAGTTGTCTATGGGAAGAAAGTTTACCTTCCAACATGATAATGATCCAAAGCACACATCAAAAATGACCACACAAAATTGAAGGAAAAAAAGGTGAATGTCCTTGCATGGCCTAGTTAGAGCCCAGGCTTAAGTCCCATTGAAAATCTGTGGAATGACTTAAAGACTGCAGTCCACAAATGGTCACCATCAAATTTAACTGAACTCTTCTGCAAAGAAAAGTGAGCAAATATTGCAACGTCTAGATGTGCAGTAGAGACATATCCCAACAGACTAAAGGCTGTAATTAAATCAAAAGGTGGTTCAACAAAATACTGATACAAGGGGGTGTTACTTTTTCCAACTCAGTGAAACTGTTTATTTATATATTTTTTATTTTTTTATGACATGTTGGTGTTATATCTTTTACTTGGATGTTATAAGTTGCACTGAGTAAATACGGCTGGATAAAACAAAAACTGCATCTGTCTTCATTTCAGGCTGTAAAGCAACAAAATATGATTATTTTACAGGGGGGTGATTATTTTCTATACCCACTGTAAATACTCTGATGGGTGTTACCAGGATACAGCTGCAGGCTGACATTGATTGTTTGCAAGCACCTGAGATACTCTAGTTTTATGGTATTTGGCCCTCTATATTATGAATGAACCCTAAAAGAATTAATGTAAATACACTGCAGCAAAAATATTGTTGCAACCTATCCATCATTTACGCAGGAGCCATGGTTTGTGCTCCTGCGCAGAGAATATGACCGCCAGTCCTAGTGAATGTTCTGGGTACACTATCCACCGCAGAGAAGAAGGGCCTACACATATAATTATATCAAAATAAGGTAGTACAATAATGAATGTGAAACTGTCCCTTTAGTTACATAAATTTCATTTAAAAAAAGCAAGGAGCACCATGTAGAGGGCAGTGGGTCATAAAACAACTTAGAAGTCATCTTTCATTGTTCTGATTCATCAACCATGCTAAAAACGGATATCTAATTGGTTGTTATAGGCAACTGTACCTAATCTAACTTTAATAAACAAGGTCTTGTGGTTCTTATAAGGACACACTGACATAATTCAAAGAGGTCTTAAAAAAAGCAAAAACGTGTTGAAAGTGTCACATTCCTTTAAGGCATCTTTTAAAGTGAGGACTTGTGCAATAGAACCCTTCATACTTCTGTTTATTTATTAACATGTGACCGCTTACTGCGAATTACCCTGACAAATATTTGCCTGAGGACTCACAAAGTGGAATCCTAAACAATACCTTTAGTGTGTTTAGGAATTCTTGTAATAATTATAAAACATCTGTGGTAAGACGATAATGTTAAAATAGTAAGATAGTATCAAATATAATGAGACTTTTGTAATGAATCAAATGAAAGTTCTGCAATAAACATTGAACAGCAGTAAAAATTCATGGAAGTTAGACTAAAATTCCAAGATTTCTCAAACTGGTGGTGTTACCAGTAAAAAAAGTATATTATGATTTAGTACCTATGGTATTTTTATAGTGTATCCAAAGCAAATTTTCTTGTCTTCGGTTTTGGATAGAATGGTGAGCAATTAGAACCTTTGCCATGTTCTGCTTTTGCAGTCTGGGTCCCAGCTGGGGGGATCACCCTTTTACTTGTCCTAGTGACCATTATCACCAAAAGTGAGAGAAAATCCAAAAATGTAAGGTACCAGAACACTAACAAAGAGTATATCATCCAATGGAGAAAGAGAGGTCCCTGTGTTGGTATAAAAATGAGAGATAATCCAAAAATGTAAGTTACTGGAACAGAAATATAGGGTGTATCTTCCAATGGGGGGAGGGGCACTGTTCTGGTGACAGCTGTCTAAGAGGGGGTTTACCTTACTCTGGAGAGGTTTGAGGTTTCCTCCCAGTTTCTGTTGTGTCGACACGACTGGAAAAAAGTGGAAAACTGGTTTTACCAGGATCATGGCTGCAGCTTCAGCCATGATCTTGGTATTGTTTCTTGTAGAAGTTTTTTTAGTGCTCCAGAGAGCCCCTTCGCCACCGTCTGTGGTGGCTCCTGGGCTCTGTTCCTCCAGAAAACTCAGGACCATAGTAAGCAGTCAGGGTGCCAGCCCACAGGGGAGAGGAACATCCGCGTTCTCTTAACCACTTCAGCCCCAGAAGATTTTACTCCCTTCATGACCAGGCCATTTTTTGCTATTCAGCACTGTGCTGCTTTGACTGGTTATTGCGCGGTCATGCAATGCTGTATCCAAACAAAATTTGTAGAATTTTTTCACAGAAATAGAGCTTTCTTTTGGTAGTATTTGATCACCACTGGGTTTTGTAAACGAGCAAAGACCGATATTTTGGAAAAAAAGTTTTACTTTCTGCTATAAAACATATCCAATAAAAAAAATAAAACATTTTTTTTCATAACTTTTTGCCAAAATGTATTCTGCTACATGTCTTTGGTAAAAAAATCCCAATAAGTGTATATTGACTGATTTGCATGAGAGTTATAGTGTCTACAAACTATGGTATATATACAGTATCTCACAACAGTGAGTACACCCCTCACACAGCCATTAATGTCCAAACCGCTGGCAACAAAAGTGAGTACACCCCTAAGTGAAAATGTCCAAACTGGGCCCAAGGTGTCAATATTTTGTGTGGCCACCATTATTTTACAGCACTGCCTTAACTCTCTTGAGCATGGAGTTCGCCAGAGCTTCACAGATTGCCACTGGAGTCCTTTTCCACTCCTCCATGATGATATCACAGAGCTGGTGGATGTTAGAGACCTTGCGCTCCTCCACCTTCCATTTGAGGAGACCCAGAGATGCTGAATAGAGTTTAGGTCTGTAGACATGCTTGGCCAGTCCATCACCTTTACCCTCAGTTTCTTTAGCAAGGCAGTGGTTGTCTTGGAGGTGTGTTTGGGGTCATTGTCATATTGGAATACTGCCCTGCGGCCCAGTCTCTGAAGGAAGGTGATCATGCTCTGCTTCAGTATGTCACAGTACATGTTGGTATTCATGATTCCCTCAATGAACTGTAGCTCCTTAGTGCCGGCTGCACTCATGCAGCCCCAGACCATGACACTCCCACCACCATGCTTGACAGTAGGCAAGACACACTTGTCTTTGTACTCGCCTGGTTGCCGCCACACACGCTTGACACCATCTGAACCAAATAAGTTTTTCTTGGTCTCATCAGACCACAGGACAGTAATCCATGTCCTAAGTCTGCTTGTCTTCAGCAAACTGTTTGCGGGCTTTCTTGTGCATTATCTTTAGAAGAGGCTTCCTTCTGGGACGACAGCCATGCAGACCAATTTGATGCAGTGTGTGGCATATGGTCTGAGCACTGACAATCTGCTCCCCGCCCCTTCAACCTCTGCAGCAATTCTGGCAGCACTCATACGTCTATTTCCTAAAGACAACCTCTGGATATGACGCTGAGCAAGTGCACTCAACTTCTTTGGTCGACCATGGAGAGGCCTGCTCTGATTGTAAACTGTCCTGTTAAACCGCTGTATGGTCTTGGCCACCGTGCTGCAGCTCAGTTTCAGGGTCTTGGCAATCTTCTTATATCCTAGGCCATCTTTATGTAGAGCAACAATTCTTTTATTCAGATCCTCAGAGAGGTCTTTGCCATGAGGTGCCATGTTGAACTTCCAGTGACCAGTATGACAGAGTGAGAGCAATAACACCAAATTTAACACACCTGCTCCCCATTCACACCTGAGACCTTGTAACACTAACGAGTCACATGACAACGGGGTGAGAAAATGGCTAATTGGGGCCAATTTGGACATTTTCACTTAGGGATGTACTCACTTTTGTTGCCAGCGGTTTAGACATTAATGGCTGTGTGTTGAGTTATTTTGAGGGAACAGCAAATTTACACTGTTATACAAGCTGTACACTCACTACTTTACATTGTAGCAAAGTGTCATTTCTTCAGTGTTGTCTCATGAAAAGATATAATAAAATATTTACAAAAATGTGAGTGGTGTACTCACTTTTGTGAGATACTGTATATTGGATTTTTTATTTATTCTTTTTATATTAGTAATGGCGGTGATCAGCGATTTATAATGGGACTGCGATAGTGCGGTGGGCAATATGATACTGACGCTGGAATCTCCGGTGACACTAATAAAGTGATCATACACACTGTCACTGTACTGATGACACTGGCTGGGAAGGGGTTAACATCTAGGGTGTTTAAGGGGTTAAATGTGTGCCTAACAATGTGTAACGTGCATAGTACCCTCCTAGGTAGATGCTAGGATTAGTGTAGAATGTAAGGCTACTTTCACACTGAGGCGGTAGCAGTAAAGCGCTGCTAGTTTTACCGGCGCTTTACCGCTGTTTTAGCGGGCAATTGGCGCCGCTAGTAGGGCAAGTTTACCCCTAGATGGGGTTAAAAGGGGGTTAAAAGCTCCCCTGTTGTGGTGCTTTGGAAGCGCTGGCCATGATTCCAATGGCAGGGGCAGTTTAGGAGTGGTGTATACACTGCTCCCGCACCGCCCCAAAGATGCTGCTTGCAGGACTTTTTTTCCCATCCTGCAAGCGCACCGCCCCAGTGTGAAAGCACTCGGGCTTTCACACTGGGGCTGCAGAGGAGGCAGTATTCAGGCGCTATTTTTAGCACTAAAGAGCCTGAAAACTGCCCCAGTGTGAAAGGAGTCTGATTGCTGTCTGCTTAACAGAGAGCGGTGATTGGCTAGTGTAGTATGCTCTGTGTGCTCTGGTGCTGCTCATGCTGTCTTGACGTTCTCTGTATCCAAGCAACTAAGGAATGTTCTCGATAAGAGGCAGAAATCATGCAGATGGGAGCATGAATATTCATTCAGCCCTGGCCAATTACAGGGGGAAGGCACCCCTATGCATGCTGAGTTCCTGTGTTTATATTCTAGAAGCAGATAGGCTCAGTGTCTTTCCTAGCAGAGGATTGCACCAGCTGGGGGAGAGAAGCTACCTCCCCTGGCACTTGCCCCCATGTGTCCTCAGGTGGGTGAACTGAGGCCCTGAATTGAGAGATTGTGCCTCAGGTGGGAGTCCTGAGGGCCTGAAATTAGTGAAAGTGACATTGGTTCCGCAGAGAGCTGGCTGAAGGGGCGGTCTATTCAAGATCTGGTCTGGTATCATTAGTATAGAGTGTCACTTGAAAGTTGGAAAGAGGCTACCAGCTGTCCCTGGACATTTTGTGAGTACAGATAACCTAAAGAATCGACAGTGCTTTTAACCCCTTCTGGTGTGCTATATAGACAGCTGACGGTCTGAACAGGGGAACACTGGCTAATGTATCAACCGTTCCTACTGCTTAGGACTTTGCTCAGTTCTATTACTTTTGGACGGTCAAACAGTCTGCTGTGACTGGTGGTAACTGAGGAGCTTTGCCCTGCTACCACTATTGCTGAGGGACTTTTCTCACACCTGAAACAACTTCGTGCTACTTTCAAAGAGAAGTCTGCTATATGCTTTCAGCAAGGACTTCACCAGAGCTAAACTGAGAGATCAGTTAGATGTCCTCAATTGTGAATAGTTTTATTTCTTGTAGTATCCCACTAATACACATACTTGCTGGACCCATACACAACTTGCTGGACCCAAAGCAGCAGGGCTTTACTGAGGACAGATCATGTCAGACTAATCTGATTGAATTGTTTGACTATATTTTTTTTTTCAAAGGGTAAATTTATTGATGTTTCACAAAAAAAAAAACATTAATTACCTCATCCATTACATTTAGAGTACATGGAAAAAATGAAAACAATAAAACATGCATTCAAGTAAAAGTGTAGTTACACAGTATAAATCAGTGTAATCTGTAATAAACTGTAGAGGGATAGCGTAAACTTAATGAGTCCACTAGTGCATCCAGTTTATCAGACATGGAACAGACATACCTTTAGCATATAGTAAAACCTGTATGGATCAAGCCCCCATGCCCATTTCAGGGTCTATTATGTTATGGCTAAATCATAGTTCAAGTGTCAATGTCACTGGAGACTGAAGTGATCCACTGACCATATCTTCTCAAATTTTTGGGGGCAACCCCTAGAGGCATACATTCGTTTAAATAGTGGCAGTGCTCTATTAATCAAGTCTACCCGACATTGAACTGATGGGAATAGTAAGAGGGCCATGCAAATTGTTAGTTTATGCCCCTGTAATTAGCTGCTATCTAGAACCACTAGTGAATTGCATAGTTTGAACACATTATTCCTGTGTGTATCGGTTTCCTCCCTGACTCCAAATAAATGCTGGTAAATAAATTGGCTCCTGCCTAAATTGGCCCTAGTGTGTGTGTGCGTGTATGTATGCATGTGAGATATTAGATTGCAAGCTCCTCGAGGGCGGGGACTGATGTAAATATAGAGTATGTCAAGCACTGTGTAAATGTAAACAATAGAAATACTGTAAATATGCATAGCATGAAATTACAGATCCCCTAATAGCATAATGTATACAGACTTTTCAGACTTGCTGGTGAAAACCATAACATATAAAATCAGATCCTGGGTAGAATATTGAAAATGTAATTTAAACCAGTTGAGGGATTTTGGTAATACAGCCTAAGAAACACCAGTGAAGTACACAGGGCATATGCCAAATGCCCTGTTCTTCTTACCTTCCCTCACCCCCTGCTCTGCATGTGGATCCATGCACCCGCTCCTGCCCGCATGTCAAACTTTGACATGTGATTGTGTCCGCGCAGCCGCTGCATGTGCGTCCACTTCAATGGGGTGCAGCTCCGAGGTGGATTATAGGTTTTACAATTTTATTTAGGGGCCGTGCTGGGGGGCTTTGGTGAAATATCAGAGGTCTAAACAGAGAAAGAGACTGAGGACAGAGATTCCCCAGTCCCTTTCTCTGCAGCCAGGCAGCAGGGGAAATCTGCACAGTACAGGGTGATTAGGGTGTGCCTAGGCACACCTTCCACCCTATGTGCGCACGCCTATGGGCTCTGCACAGAGGACAGGTCCACATTAACCCCTCAACCTTTAGTTAACCCTAATCAGTTCTAATTGAGCCTGCACCCCTATCTTATCTATTGATTTACTGCTGATTTTCTTTATTTCTATTGTATTTTACCCATTAACAAGTACATTATTTTTCTATTTGTTAGTTTTGGTAGTGCACAATTTTTAAAAATGCACAATATTTAGCAAAAATAACCTCTATATAATCTGTAAATAACTTTGCCATGCTTTGTACCAGAATTCTAATTTTAGTATTATTAATGTAATAGAAGTAACTTCTGTGACTGTCTATGAGTTCAGATAAAAGGAGAGCACAGTCACTGGCACTTTATAGAACAGAAGTTAATCAGAAGAGAAAGTCATGTGAATCAAGTGATACTTTTGATGATTCAAGGGAAGTTTTTGACTAAGCGAAATATGCAACATTACCAATGCAGAAAATAGACTGTTCTATGAAAAAGAGTAACCAGAGGCCACCCAGGCAGTATGCACATCATAAAATAGAACATATAAATTCTGCCAAATATTCTACATTTTTAACCACAGAAATGTATCTTCTCATGCTAACAAGTGCTGCTGTAAGAAGCACAGTTGCCAGATTCTTGTGTAACTGTGGCCTTAATTTATTATTACCATAGCATAAAATAAACATAGTAATAAAGTGTACTAACCTTGTGCAACCAATCACAGTTCTGATCGCAATTTGTGCAGTCTAGTCAGTTACTAAACCATAAAAGCTTGTTGAAACAAAATCGTAGGGCTCCAGTTCACAATAAAACAATATGCAGATTCATTTAATTTTTTTTAGCCAAACTGAGAAATTAGCAGTGAAAACATTTCAGTTTGCCACCTTCTGTCTAAATTTCTGACTCAATACCAGCTTTATGCTGTCTGATGCTCCTGGCCACATTTTAGGCCTATAAGCTAAACAGAAGTCATTGATGTCTGGGCACCTAGATGACATTTTGAAGTATCAGTATGTGTTGGTTGATGTGAAAAATGATTCTCTGATTAATTTGCCCACCTATACAATTTTAACTTTTTTTTTTAAGGACATATAAGGTTTTTTTGGTTCACTGTCTTAAAAAATACCCTGCTCACATTTTTTCTTATTCTAAGCAGACACAAAAAAATAACATTTACATTTTACAGGTTACAATACGTATCTTTTTTTTTTAAATTACATTTTATTGTGAGAATGCAATTAACCAGAACAATGGCCACAACATTTGGCAAACAAGTTAAATCAAGAAAGACAATATACAGTAGGTTAGTATAAGCTGAGAGAGACCTAGCAGTGCTTGTGGTGTACATTAACCACATCAGCCCCCTTCCTGACCAGAGCACTTTTTGCGATTCGGCACTGCGTCGCTTTAACTGACAATTGTGCGGTCGTGCGACGTTGTACCCAAACAAAATTGCCGTCCTTTTTTTCCCACAAGTAGAGCTTTCTTTTGGTGGTATTTGATCGCCTCTGTGGTTTTTATTTTTTTCGCAATAAACAAACAAAGAACAACGATTTTGAAAAAAAAAAACATTTTTGTTTTCTTTTTGCTATAATAAATATCCAAAAATAAAAAAACAAATTTATTCCTCAGTTTAGGTCAATATATATTCTTCTACATATTTTTGGTAAAAAAAAAAAATGCAATCGGCATATATTGATTGGTTTGCCCAAAAGTTATAGGACATTGGTTTATGGTGTTTTTATTATTTTTTTTTTTTACTGGTAATGGCGGTGATCTGCGATTTTTATCAGGACTGCGATATTGCGCGGACTTGTCTGACGTTTTTGACACTTTTTTGGAACCAATGACATTTATACAGCGATCAGATCTAAAAATAGACACTGATTACTGTATAAATGTCATTGGCAGGGAAGGGGTTAACACTAAGGGGGCAGTGAAGGGGTTAACTGTGTTCCCTGTATGTGTTCTAACTGTGGGCGGGAGGGCTGACATGGACATAACAGATCTTACTGATCCTGATCACAGAGATCAATAGATCTGTCATGTCTCCCCCCCTCACAGAGTGGGGAACCGCAGTGTTTACATCAGCGGTTCCCCGTTCTGGCTCTCTGTGACCAGATCGCGGGTCTCCGGCGGACATCGAGTCCGCCTGACTCGCGGGCACGCTCACGCGGCGTGCGGCGGCATGCGCGAGCCTGGCACGAGCCAAAGGGGAGGACTATTGACGGTTTCCCGGGATTTTAGATCCACGCTGTAGCCGTCAATCGGCTATGGCGCAGATACGAAGAGGTTAAAGTCGTTGAAAACTCTATGGCTGAATAGTGGTTAGTTTGAGAAAGAATTGTGTATCATAAATAAATGCCTGCACCTGCAGTTTTCAGAATACCCGAAAAGTGCCTGCATCTGATTGGATGCATGTACTGCTCTGCTGAGAATTTTCTACCTGACTCCTTTTATTAAGTAGGGTGGTGCTGAACAGCAAGCACATAACACATTTAGGGAAAATGTAATCGTTGTGTACGCAGGTGCAGCCTATATTCTCCACTCCTGGGGTGCTCATCTGCAGCAGCACTACCGATGGTACAGGAAGTCGGGAGGAACCTAGTTCCTCTATGGGTTCCTTGGTCACAGGGAGACAGCTATCAGATTGGATACTGGCACACATGTGAATTTGGCGGCCATCTTGGGTCAGACAGAGTGTATTTATGACCCTGACTCCTGGGTCTGGTGCACATTTTGCTAGTGGCTAGAGTGGGAGCAGGCCACCTGTCTTTCAGCAACAGTACTGAGAGCCAGGGAAACGTTCCAGAGGAGTAGGGAATGTGCAGGGACTACACCAGCCTTCCTAGAAAGTCTCCCCTTTGGGTATGGAGGCCAGGCCCCATTCCTCTCCTCATGGCAGATGCTGTCAGCATCTCCGGGTCTTTAGTCTCCTGTTCCTTCACTGCTGCACTTTGTAAGTGGTCCCGGTAGGGTTGCCTTCCCTCCAAGTGTACTGCTGAACTTTTGTTACAATATACTCAGGTTACTGCACTTGGACTCTGTGTGCTTTCATCATGTTGCCCCTACCCAGAAACGTTGGTGCAGCACTGGATGAAAGATACAAGGGTCTGTCAGGAGTCCAGAAACTCATTGACCTTTTATACACACACACACTAATTACAAGCAAACAGATCACAGATGAGGATGGTTACCTTTAATAGCCATTCAAACCCCTTTGTGTCAACTTGTGTGCATGTTATCAGGCCAAAATCACCAGGGTATATAAACTTTTGATCAGGGTCATTTGGGTAGTTTCTGTTGTCATGATTTAAAAAGAGTAAACACAGTTGATGGATAATAAATGGCTTCAGCCAAACACTAACCGTGAGTGAAATAAATGTCTTTGTGTTATCATTCATATTCTCTGAAAAATGGCCAAGAAATCATAAATTCTGCCAGGGTATGTAAACTTATGATCACAACTGTATCTGATAGTCCCATAAATGATATAACAACTCAAGACGAATACCAATAAGGAGTAGACATTGGGTCTTGAGCTTGGACTTGAAATGTCAATCCCAAGCGAGTTGAGATGAGGATTCCTTGAGAAACTTAGTCTAGTCCTCTTAACTCAACTTATTAACAATAACCAATAACCATAAGCAGAACTCAACAATATAGTAAATACCCTGATAGTCTATGTCAACACTAGTATTCAAATGTATGGGACCGTCTTAAATACTAAAGAACCGGTAAAAAGTCTCTTATACTTACTATTGTGTTTCTGTAAATAAAGTGAGTGCCAATCACAAACCGACTTCGGTAAATAATAGGTAGTTGACACAAATGAGAAAAA
>BLSH010370006.1:1062810-1074150 GCA_018402905.1 Glandirana rugosa | reverse complement strand
TAGCGGCAGTATGCTGCCGCCGGCGCTATGTCTCGGTGACACTCGCGCGCGCGCAGCGGCCTCCGCGCGCGCGCACGAGTGACACAGGCCCCCCCAGGTCCCTCGCCCAGGCCGCCGAAGCTAACGGCGGCCGGTGGGCGCTACGGGGGGGGCCTTGCTTACTCGCCTCCAGGCACATACATTTGTGCCTGGAGGCGAGACACACTCCCCCTTCCCTTCACTAGTGTCGGAAGGACATTCACTTCCGACACTGGTGAAGGAAAGGGGTCGATCCGTTCAGGGGGATGTCATTCTTGTGCGGGTCCCTTGTGTCAATTGGGAATCTCGCGGGGGCACGGACCTCCGCTCATTCGTTCCGGGGGGGGCATCGCGGGTGGCCGGCGGCAATCGAAGCCGCCGGACCCGCTCCCTGGACCCCCCCGGACACAGTGAGCACGCGCGCGCGCCTCCGGCGACGCGCGCGCGCTCACAGTGGCTCTGTATCGCGGCCGCCGTCGTATGACGGCGATTCGCGTTACAGAGCCACATTGTCGCCGTCAATTGCCGATCAGCCGTCGGCAAGTGGTTAAGGAGGGGCCTGGAGCTGCAGCTCCAATAGCCCCTATGTTAATCTGGCCCTGATAAGTCTGCATGAACAAATTCTTGGCATCTTTGGGAAATAATGTACTGCAATTTATTATTTTTAAAAAAATGCTATACCTTTTATCATTATAAGCAGCACTACAAGCAAACAAACTGCTTAGGCCGAGATAATGTCATCAGTCTGCCACAGGCAGGAAGAAACATTTTATTAGATTCCAATATTGTAACTTTGTAGCAAGTCGTGTGATGAGAAGCTGCAGCAGAGGCTGATCTGTGTTAGACATTTTTTAACACCACCAAGCACTGCACATTTATCACTTATAACACTATTGTGTCCTCTCAGAGCCAGTATATTACTCCAGGAGGTAGATGCCTGGCCCTGTAGGCATTGTTCTGTGATCTATGTAAGAGGTTGTACATATTTCTTAAAGTGGTTGTCAACCCGTGACAACCACTTTAACCTACAGGTAAGCCTATAATAAGGCTTATATGTAGGTTCCCTGCTTATCTCCTAAACCTGCATGGTTTAAGAGATATACAGTGCACTTGTATTGCCAACGTCATCCGGCACATGCGCAGTGAAGAACCGGCCCGCTGTGCCATTTCTTCACTTCATTCATGGCATGACTGACGGCTCCCGGCCCAGGAAGTTAGAGGGGCCGACAGTGGCGGCTGGTGAAGTTTTAGGATGGGGAGGTGCCAAGTCCCACCCTTCCTTTTTGACCCCTCATACTTCTCATAAGCCCCACCCCTTATAGAATCCACCCACTCTGTCCCCTATATTCCATATATTGTGTATATTGTATACAGCATCACAGGACACATTATACAGCTCAGCATCACAGGACACAGTATACAGCTCAGCATCACAGGACACAGTATACAGCTCAGCATCACAGGACACAGTATACAGCTCATCATCACAGGTGGGGTATATTGCAGCCAGTATCACAGGTGGGGTATATTGCAGCCAGTAACACAGATCTGCAGCCAGTAACACAGGTATGCAGCCAGTAACACAGGTAGGGGTATTTTGCAGCCAGTAACGCAGGTATTATGCAGCCAGTAACACAGGTATTATGCAGCCAGTAACACAGGTATTATGCAGTCAGTAACACAGGTATTATGCAGCCAGTAACACAGGTATTATGCAGTCAGTAATACAGGTGGTGTATTGCGGCACTCACTGACAGACCCCCCCTCCCCCGGGCAATCAGGACATCAAAGTCCCGCACTTACCCCATCTATGAGCGGACACAGGCAGCATGCAGAGTCCGGCAAGCGGGGAGCGTGCTGGCAGCGAGCAGAGTCCGGCGAGCATGCTGGCAGCATGCAGAGTCCGGGGAGCGTGCTGTGTGTGCTCCGGCAGCATCCTCTTCCTCCTCTGAGAAAGGCATCCAATAGGATCGCCTGTCTTCTTCGCCAATCAGGAAATCAGTAGAATACCGGCGCTTCCTGATTGGCTGAGAGCCGTTCAGTGGAGCTTGTGGCGGCACGCTTTGCGCCACAAGCACCACTATAATGAACCCAATTAGAGCCTAAGGCTCTAATGAGATGCTTCATAGTAACACCCCGCCGCGGTAATTCATGTGGCCGGCGCCTCAAAGGGGAATGGGGGGGGGTGTCACAGGCGGCAATGGATTTATCCATTAGCATAGAGGCGGTGGCCGGAGAGAGGGGGCGGCGCACGTGTGCTCTAATAGGCGGGCCGCCCCTGGGGGCTGAAGATGGACGCTGCCTGCACAGGGGACATCGCAGGTTTGTTTGCAGGTAAGTGCTTTTACTTTGCAGGGGAATATAGAGGAAGTAAACCCATCAGGGTTTACTTCCTCTTTAAATGCTACATTAACACACAGGAGGTTTTTTACTTCCATGCAGGAAGGTAAAAAACCTTGAGCCCTTAGAACCACTTTAATTTATGAACATAAAGCCATGCACATGCTTCAGGATAAGGGCGTTGAACTGCCATAGAAAATAATGACAATGTAGGAGCCGCTGGATAGGATGGGTCCTCTGTTCTTTATCTCAACCTTTTCAAGAACCTTAGCCCCTCTGACACACCAGGTTGAGTGAATACTTAGTACACAATAGTAGTGCTATATCAAAGAAAACAGGCACCAAACAGGTAGTAAAGGCCAAGCTAATATATTGTCACCCAACAGAATTGGTAACTAGGCAGGCATAAAATGGATTAACAATTTTGCATACAAAGTGATTAACAGTAAGGACTAGGCATAAGATAAAATTTGACATCTAGATCAGCATAAACAGTAGCAAGGCCACCTCAAGTGCTGCAGTGAGCAGTAGTAAAGTTTAATCTGCTGAGTGCTGGAACTATATTGCCAGAGCACATTTATGGTAACAATGTTAGTCCTAGATCAACTGGGTATTGTAAGGGAAACTTCAAAACTCATGGGTTTCAGTAACATTTTGACTGCCGAAGCTAGATTGAAAAATAGATGAATTTATTATACAATGAAGAACATGGTGATGGATTCAAAAGAATTACTATGACCAGCTAGTGCCTTGTAATACAATTTATATGTTTTACCCAGGGTGGGTCCTTATCTGTTGTAAAGTTCCTTTGAAGTAGGGATGAGCCAAACACCCCCCAGTTTGTTTGAATATGCAAACCCTATTAAAATCAATGGGACTCGAACAGGAAAAACCAAAAGTGCTAATTTTAAAGGCTTATATGCAAGTTATTTCCATAAAAAGTGTATGGGGACCCGGATACTGCCCTAGGGGAGATGTATCAATGCCAAAATACGTTTTAAAAAAGATAGTCAGGAGCAGTGATTTTAATAATGATTAAAGTGAAAAAAAATAAATAAATATTCCTTTAACCCAGTGGTTCTCAACTCCGGTCCTCAGGACCCACTCGTATCTTCACAGCATATGGTTTTTTTTATGATTTTTATGGTCAGTAAAAACCAATACTGGGTGAGCTGCTTCTTCCAGGAGGTACCGCCATTCCCCCAAAACTGACTTGATGGCCAGCAATTCCCTATCACCGACATCATAGTTCCAGCAAGATGGTGCCTCACCACATTATGGGTGTCAGGTCCGAGCATTCCTAAATGAACAGTTTCCTGGAAAGTGGATTGGTCGTCGTGGGCTAGTTGAATGGCCCCCAAGGTCTCCCGATCTGACTCCCTTAGACTTTTATCTTTTGGGGTCATCTGAAGGCAATTGTCTATGCTGTGAAGATACAAGATGTGCAGCACCTGAAACTACGGATACTGGAAGCCTGTGCTAGCATTTCTCCTGCGGTGTTGCTATCAGTGTGTGAAGCGTGGGAGAAGAGGGTTGCATTGACAATCCAACACAATGGGCAGCTCATTGAACACATTTTATAAGTGGTCAGAAACTTGTAAATAACTCATGAAAGAATAAAGTTACGTTAAAACCAAGTTTGATGTGTCACATGACCCTCTTCCTATTGAAAAAACAAAAGTTGGATTCAAAATGACCGACTTCAAAATGGCCGCCATGGTCACCACCCATCTTGAAAAGTTTCCCCCCTCACATATACTAATGTGCCACAAACAGAAAGTTAATATCACCAACCATTCCCATTTTATTAAGGTGTATCCATATAAATGGCCCACCCTGTAGATCATAAATCACTGGAAAACTTTGCGTGGGGTTCCACCAAACTCCAAGGCCCTTTTTTTTTAAATTTTGGCGTGGGGTTTATTTATTTTATTTATTTATTTCAGGCACTTATATAGCGCAGTAAATTTATGCAGCGCTTTTACATATACATTGTAAATTGACATTAATCTGTACCCTCATGGACCTTACAATCTAAGGTCCATAATTCACATTCATACATACACCTACTATTGCCAATTTAGACAGGATCCAATTAACCTACTAGCATGTCTTTGGAGTGTGGGTGGAAACCGTAGTACCTGGAGGAAACCCATGCAGGCTCAGGGAGAACATGAAAAATCCAGACAGGTAGTGTCGTGGTTGCGATTCAAACCAGCAACTCTTTTGCTGCTAGGCGAAAGTGCTAACCACTACATCACTGTGCTGACCCGCCCTTAACCACTTCAGTACACTGTGTTATATATGTTAGACTGACTGCACCATATAGTCTGAACTATATCCTACAGGGACTGCACTCTATAAAATTGTAATGACATGCCCCAGTCAAACAGGTGCAGAAAAATTGGGCCCTGAGTGTTGGTGCTGGCAGAACACTGTAAACCCTTACAGTTACTCTCGCAGGGCACAGGAACAGGACCTGCAGTTCTAATTTATTTTAAAAATTGTAATGGCATGCTCCAATCAAACAGGTGCATAAAAATTTGGCCTTGGGTGATGGTGGTGGCAGAACACTGTAAACCCTCCCAGTTACTCTCGTTGGGCACAGGAGCAGGCCCTGCAGTTGTAATTTATTTTAAAAATTGTAATGACATGCCCCAGTCAAACAGGTGCAGAACAATTGGGCCTTGTGTGTTGGTGGTGGCAGAACACTATAAACCCTCACAGTTTCTTCGTTGGGTGCAGGAACAGGCTATGCAGTTATAATTCATTTTAAAAATTGTAATGACATGCCCCAGTCAAACAGGAGTAGAAAAAATGGGCCTTGGGTGTTGGTGGTGGCAGAAAATTGTAACCCCTCACAGTTACTCTTTTGGGCACAGGAATGGGGCCTGCAGTTAAAAAATATTTTAAAAATTGTTATGACTTGCCCCTGTAAAACAGGTGCAGAAAAATTGGGCCTTGGGTGTTAGCGGTGCCCTAAACACAAAATATTGTTGGAAGCTAGCATCATCAGGATTCAGGGCAGGAGGAATAGGATAGGCAGAATTGTCAGTCTTCAAGGGATCCCAGATCCCTAGCAAGTTCAGTCAGTTGCATCAGCATCAAGGGCTTGATAGCTGCTGATCCAGGACTGATTCATTTTTATAAATGTGAGCCTATCAACCGAGTCTGTGGACAGGTGCACTCCTTGATCCATTACGAACCCTCCAGCAGCACTGAATGTCCATTCAGAAAGCACACTGGATGCAGGACAGACCAGTAGTTCGATTGCATATTAAGCAAGTTCCGGCCAGTGGTCCATCCTCAAGACCCAGCAACTCAGTGGATGCTCAGTTGGAAACGTCCCCAAGTCTGCTCTTGCCTCTAGATATTCCTGCACCATATAATGCAGACGCTGAGGATGGTTGCTTGAACCTATCAGCCCTGGCGCTGAGGACTGAAAAATTGTTTAAAGGCATCGGTCAGACGGCCACCTTCTCCACCGCTCTTCCTCTGACTGAAGGAAGCCTCAGAATCACTTTGTCCAGCAGCAAGAAAAGGTAACCTCCCAGGGTTTGGAAAGGCGTTGCATAAACTTTTTTCAAGCTATCCTGAAGATGTTTCATCCTCTGCTCCCTCTGCGAAGGCAGGATGAGCTCTGCAACTTTACCCTTGTAACATGGATCAAGAAGGGTTGCGACCCAGTAATGATCCCTCTCCTTGATACCACAAACCCTGGAACCCTGGAACAAACTTTGCAGAATCAGTGAGGCCATGCAGTCTACGTTTGAGCAGACTTGAGTGTCCTCTGGGTCACTGAGGTTGACATTGTCCGGAACTACCTCCTCCCAGCCACGTACAACTTCTTGGGTTTCTGGGGACTGAAAACCATCCCTTGAAGACTGCTGCGTGTTTTCCTCTACATCCATGCTGACACAATCCTCCTACTCTTCTTCCTGTGTGTTTGGTGGCCCTGCAGGAATGCTATCTGCATAAAGAGGGCCTTGAGAGGAAAGGAAGTCGCCCTCTTTTTCCCTCTGTTCTGCCTCAAGTGCCCTGTCCATGATTCCACAAAGCGTGTTCTCCAGCAGGAAGACTAGAGGGACAGTGTCACTGATGTATGCATTGTCGCTGCTCACCATTCTTGTGGCCTCCTCAAATGGTGACAGGACAGTGCATGCATCCTTGATCAGTAGCCACTGGCATGACAAAAAAAAACCAAGCTCCCCTGAGCCTGTCCTGGTGCCATACTCACAGGGGTACTCATTGATGGCCCTCTGCTGTGCATGCAGCCGCTTCAGCATTGCCAATGTTGAGTTCCACCTGATGGGAATATCACAAATGAGGCGGTTGGTGGGCAGGTTCAATTCCCGCTGAATGTCAATCAGCCGAGCACTGGAATTGTATGACTGGCGGAAATGACCACAGACTTATCTGGCCTGCCTCAGAATATGTGGTAAGCCTGGGCACCTGGTCAAGAAATGCTGCACCACCAAATTCAGGATATGTGCCAAGCATGGAACATGTTTGAAGTGTCCCTATCAGAGGGCAGAGAGAAGGTTGGTGCCATTGTAGCATACAACCATTCCTGGCTCAAGCTGATGGGGCATCAACCACCTCTGAGCCTGCCCCCGCAGAGCTAACAGAATCTCTGCCCCGTGTGGCTCCTGTCCCCTAGGCAGACAAACTCAAGCACCACATGGCATCTTTTAACCTGACTGCTTGCATAGCCCCTAGAACGCTTTGTGAGCACTGCTGGTTCAGAGGACACTGCTGCAGAAGAGGCCACAGAAGAAGAAGAAGGAGGGGGTGGAGAAAGCAGATGTAGTAGAAACAGCACAATTTTTTTGGAGGCGTGGTGGCAGAACTAGCTCCAACACCAAACCCTGTCCTGCATCTTTCCAAGCTGCCAGCAGAGTTACCCAGTGCGCTGTGAAGGAAAGGTAATGTCCCTGACAGTGTCTGCTGGACCATGAGTCAGTGGTAATATGTACTTTGTTGCTGACTGCCCTGTCCAAGGAGGCCAAAACATTACCTTCCACATGACAGTAGAGCACTGGAATGGCCTTACGTGAAAAGAAATGTATTTTCGGAACCTGCCACTGTGGCACAGCACATTCCACAAATTCATGAAAGGGGGCAGAGTCTACCAGCTGAAAAGGCAGCAGTTAGAGTGCTAGCAAGTTGGCCAAGCTAGCATTTAAACGCTGAGCATGTGGATGGCTGGGACAGTATTTGTTTTTACAGTTCGGCAACTGGGGTAGGGAGATTTGCCTGCTGACATCAACTGGTGGTGTACTGCTAGCAGATTGGCTGCAAGTACTTGTGGCATCCATTGCTAGACCTTCATTCCTCTCAGTGCAGGTTTTTGAGAGGACTGGAGATATAGTAGGGGTTGAGGTCACATATGAGGAGCAAGGAGAAGTCCGCCTTGTTTTATGATGTGGGTCTCTCAGGTGCTGTTGCCAACGGACTGCATGACAGGTTGTCATATGTCTTGTCAAGCATGTAGTGCCCAAGCGGCTTCTTTTCTGGCCATGCTTTATCCACTTCAGACATAGATTGCAAACAGCAACAGTGCGATCTACTGTACAAGTGTTGAAAAAAGTCCACACCATTGATGTTTTGCAGTCAGAAAGGAGTCAGTAGTGCCCTGCACCTGTGGAGCTCTGTGGTGTGATGCAATAGGGTGGCTGCCCTTAAGCTAGCCACTGGAGGACATCCTGCTTCATTTGGGGTTGTTCCTCCTCCTCCTCCTTCTCCTCCCTTTCCTCCTCTCTTCTCTCAGGCACCCAAGTACAGTCAGTGTCCTCATCATCCCCTCCCTCCTGGTCACTGGAGCAAACTTGCCAGTATACTGCAGCTGGGGGAACATGACTGCTAGTTTCTTGTTCTTCTGTGGCACCCCCTCTCTCGCTCACATTACTCCCTTCCTCAAACTGGGAACCAACATCGGAGCCTTCAAATTGCTGCGCATCCTCCATCAGCATGTAACCAACACTATGGTCAAATAATTTTGATGACTCCTCCGTGCATGATGATGGGGCTACGGAAGGAGTAACTGTGGGACAAGGAGCAGGTGGATAGGCCACTTTGGCAGCTGCATTGGAAGACAAACTAGTATGAGCCTGGGTGACAGAGGATGAGGAGGATGAGGATGGCATAGTTATCCACTCCACCAACTCTTCTGCATGTTGCGGCTCAATAACATGGGCAACAGCAGAAAAAAAGGACAAGCATGGCCCGCCTTCAGAGGATGCACCATGTCCGCCACCACCACTTTTCACTGTAGACACAGAGGCTGCTTGCTTCTTACACCACCTGAACGGACTCTATATACTATACACTGAATGAGCTGTAAATATAGTATACACTGAATGCAGCCTATTATATATATCTATACTATATACAGTATATATTCTTACATTGCCTGAACGGACTCTATATACTATACACTGAATGAGCTGTATATATAGTATACACTGAATGCAGCGTATTATATACATATATATATATATATATATACACACTATATATGGTATATACAGTATCTCACAAAAGTGAGTACACCCCCCACATTTTATGACACTTTGCTACAATGTAAAGCAGTGAGTGTACAGCTTGTATAACAGTGTAAATGTGCGGTCCCCTCAAAATAACTCAACACACAGCCATTAATGTCTAAACCACTGGCAACAAAAGTGAGTGCACCCCTAAGTGAAATTGCCCAAATTGGGCCCAGTTAGCCATTTTCCCACCACGGTGTCATGTGACTCGTTAGTATTACAAGGTCTCAGGTGTGAATGGGGAGCAGGTGTGTTAAATTTGATGTTATCACTCTCACTCTCTCATACTGGTCACTGGAAGTTCAACATGGCAAAGAACTCTCTGAGGATCTGAAAAAACGAATTGTTGCTCTGCCTAGATGGCCTAGGCTATAAGAAGATTGCCAAGGCCCTGAAACTGAGCTGCAGCATTGTTGCCAAGACCATACAGCGGTTTAACAGGACAGGTTCCACTTAGAACGGGCCTCGACATGGTTGACCAAAGAAGTTGAGTACATGTGCTCAGCATCCTTTCCAGAAGTTGTCTTTGGAGAATAGGTGTATGAGTGCTGCCAGCACTGCTGCAGAAGTTGAAGGGGTGGGGGGGGTCAGCCTGTCAGTGCTCAGATCATACCCTGCACACTGCATCAAATTGGTCTGCTAGGCTGTCATCCCAGAAGGAAGCCTCTTCTAAAGATGATGCACAAGAAAGCCCGCAAACAATTTGCTGAAGACAAGCAGACTAAGGACATGGATTACTGGAACCATATCCTGTGTTCTGATGAGGCCAAGATAAACTTATTTGGTTCAGATGGTGTCTAGCAACCAGGTGAGGAGTACAAAGACAAGTGTGTCTTGCATACAGCCAAACATGGTGGTGGGAGTGTCATGATCTGGGGCTGCATGAGTGCTGCCGGCACAGGGGAGCTACAGTTCATTGAGGGAACCATGAATGCCAACATGTACTGTGACATACTGAAGCAGAGCATGATCCCCTCCCTTTGGAGACTTCAGAGACTGGGCCACAGGGCAGTATTCCAACATGATAATGACCCCAAACACACCTCCAAGACAACCACTGCCTTGCTAAAGGAGCTGAGGGTAAAGGTGATGGACTAGCCAAGCATGTCTCCAGATCTAAACCCTATTGAGCATCTGTGGGGCATCCTCAAACGGAAGGTGGAGGAACGCAAGGTCTCTAACATCCACCAGCTCCATGATGCCATCATGGAAGAGTGGAAGAAGACTCCAGTGGCAACCTGTGAAGCTTTGGTGAACTCCATGCCCAAGAGGGTTAAGTCAGTGCTGGAAAATAATGGTGGCCACACAAAATATTGACACTTTGGGCCCAATTTGGACATTCTCACTTTTGTTGCCAGCGGTTTGAACATTAATGGCTGTGTGTTGAGTTATTTTGAGGGGACAACAAATTTACACTGTTATACAAGCTATACACTCAATACTTTACATTGTGGCAAAGTGTCATTTGTTCAGTGTTGTCACATGAAAAGCTATAATAAAATATTTATAAAAAGTGTAAGGGGTGTACTCACTTTTGTGAGATACTGTATATATATATTCTTACACTACCTGAACGGACTCTATATACTATACACCACTGAATGAGCTGTATATATAGTATACACTGAATGCAGCGCAATATATATATATATATATATATATATATATATATACTATATACGGTATATATATTCTTACACTGCATGAACAGACTCTATATACTATACACTGAATGATACATAGTCTACACTGAAGGCATCGTATTTTTTATATATATATATATATACACTTGCAATCAGAAATATTCAACCCCCCCACCTCAAAAGACAATACAGTGATGTTGATGAAAGATAATAAAATAAATGGAAAAAAAAACTCGTGAAATAACAAACAATATTTATTGATACATATTTGAGTTATTTTGACAACAGAAGTTGACTTAACGTTGGAGTTCAAATGAAAATTGTAAGTCTTGTAACACATGAGCATGTGCAGTATTATTCAACCCCCAGCTTCAGTACCCTGTGGAGCGCCCTTTAGTTTTTATAACTTCTAACAAGCGCTTTCGATAAGTGCTGACAAGCTTCTTACACCTCTCGATTGGAATCTTTGCCCATTCTTCACGTGCAAAAGCCTCTAACTCAGTGATGTTTGACGGCTTCCGTGCTGCAACTGCCTTCTTCAAATCCCACCAAAGATTTTCTATAGGATTTAAATCTGGTGACTGAGAAGGCCACTCCAGGAGACTCCAGCATCTTTTCCCCAACCAAGCTTTGGTTGATTTGGAGGTGTGCTTGGGATCATTGTCTTGCTGGAAGAGCCAATGATCACCAAGGATTAATTTGTCAACAGAAGGCATCACGTTCTTCTTCAAAATGACTTGGTATTTCTGGGAATCCATGATGCCAGGTACACAATCAAGATTGCCAGTTCC
>BLSH010370006.1:1031213-1052611 GCA_018402905.1 Glandirana rugosa | reverse complement strand
GTATCTTTCAGTATTTGGTTTTTACTAGAAATCTTTCACGAAGCACAAACCACTATTGTTTTTTATATTATACTTTTTTTGTGTTTTGCTTTTAATGTTAATAACCAGACTTTAGAACAGGTTTTAAACTACATTTTATTGTTATTTTAGAAGATATTTTTTAAGTTCACCTACATTCTGTTGTCACTGAAAGGTTAACACTAGAGGTTGATCTAGAGTATTCCACGAGTAATTGGTGAACGGCTGGCGGCTAGCCGTAGACTGCCGCTGTTCGCTCACAGTGCGCGTTATCGCAGCCGCCGTCGTATGACGGCGTTTTGCGATAACGAACCACTTTGTCGCCGTCAGATGCCGATCGGCGGTCGGCAAGTGGTTAATGAGCACCTTATGAGATCTAGTTGGAGATCACAATTGGAAAGTCACTGTTGTCTTACATCCACTTGAATTTTTTATAGAAGATTTTATTGTTATTTTACATCAAATTTTGGACAAGATTTCAGACCAATAATTGTAATTTTCGTTTTGTGTTTTTTTCATATTATATTTTTTGTTATCACCAAACACGAAGCACTTTCTAAAGATCATTTTTGGTTTATGACTTTCTATGCTTTACATGAAATATATGTATGCTAAAGTTATTTATTTATTGACATCCGTTTATATAAGTTCAGAAATTAACACCTGCACACACTATTGATACCACACCTAGGTTGTTTGCACACTATATGTAACATTGGTCCCAGCTTATACAATTTCACCTTAATCGTAATCTTATGAGATATTTTTCCTCCGGCTTTTTTACACATTTTTTATACTTTTAAAAAATCCACCAGCACGCTGGAAATTTCTTATCTACAGGAATTATCAAACAAATTCAACAAAAAAGAGAGCAGCGCCAATACCACCTTAATCCTCCCATGCTCGCCTCCAGGATTTCTCCAGAGCTTCTCCCATCCTTTGGAACTCCCTACTCCAATCTGTCAGACTGTCTCCTAATCTGTCCATCTTTAGACAATCCCTGAAAACCTTTCTCTTTAAAGAAGCCTATCCTGCTTCTAACCAATACACTGTCTTACTTTCTACATCAGCTCATCCCCCACAGCTATTACCTTTTGTATCAATTGACCCTTCCTCTTAGATTGTAAGCTCTAACGAACAGGGCCCTCTGACTCCTCTTGTACCAAATTGTGATGTAACTGTACTATCTGCCTTCATTTTGTAAAGCGCTGCGCAAACTGTTGGCGCTATATAAATCCTGCATAATAATAATTTGCTCATAAATTCTGTTGGGACCACACATTTTGAACCCACAGGGCTAATATTTTTGTGAATATTAAGTGCATTAATTTCTTTTCATATATATACCTGGAGTTTAGCTTTAATCAAAATACATATATCATTCGATAATTACTTTAAAAAACTTGAATTGCAGTTTTCTTATATCTGTTGGGAGTTCAGCTTTAATCACAATATATATAATAATATTACATAATTACATAGAATAAGAAATTCAGAACATTTCCGTGTACATATTTTTAGTTAGGAATATTTATGCAGCCACCTGCAGTTTGCACTGAATGATTAATATTTCTCACTCTATGCAATAATTGATTCCTGCAAGTGTAAAGTTGAACTGGAGGTAATTTGTGTAAATGTATTCCTGCTCTACTTCAGAATATGAGGTTTTATACTGTGAGAAATTCCTGACATACCGGGAAGCTGTGAGGAGAAATGATTACAATTCCATACCACAGTTACTTTGCAACGATTGTGATATTATTGCCAAGTACACTCCAAGTTCTGCCATAGAATGAGTGTGGAAGTAAGGACCTTGCCTGCATGTACCTGGACAGACCTGGAATGACTTTCAAGCATCAGATGTGTACAGTATATATATTATTGTCTGTGAAGTGTCTGTACCATGTTTCATAAAGGATTGTTATTCATTAGTGCAAATTATATATCTAATGATTACAGATTGCTTACCCAGTTGGTGTCTGTCACATGTTCATCCATCACTGTCTGTCAGCTTGAGTAAGTGTTAGGGTGCCTGCAGACATTAGAGGACATTTAGCATTTTACGGTCAGATTAGGGAACATTTTTATGCCTGTAGACCCTCCCGTGATAGCCAAGCCTGTTTGGGCAAGAATGGAACAGCCAGGATGGATTTCACCAGCCAATCACTTGGAACAGGTGCATCCGAGCTGCCACCTCCTGTGCAATGTCTGGTGAGCCTCATGAACACACCACTCAGCCTATGAAGTCTCTGTAAACTTTCATGTAGTTCATACAAAAAAAGAGAAAGACTGGTGCCATGGAAGTCGGCTAAAACATCCTTTTATTATTGCATGTGAACAACAGTCAAAAAAGCCAACGCGTTTCAGCCATCAGACCAATCACTATTGGTTTCCTTTATGACAGTCCAGAACCTGTAGTTTCCCCTTCTCTAAAGATAAAAGCAGGGCTTTTTTTATTTTTGCTAGATAGGTCTATTGTTACTGGTTGGGGGGGGGGGGTCTTATGTTGCTAGGTGGTATCTACTGTTGAGGGAGAGGTCTATTGTTGCTGGCTGTTGAAGGGTCTATTGATGCCAGCTGCTAGGAGATCTGTTTTTGCTGTTGGAAGTCTATTGTTGTTGGGGTGTTCTTTTGCGGGTGGTCCTTTGTTGCTGGAGGGCAAGTCTATTGTTGTGTGAGGGACAGTGGAGGCTGGTGCTGTATATTTTGGGTTCTGGGGGGGGAGGGGGTGGCGAACAAGACACCCATCAAAAATCCACCCTCCTAGTCAGATCGGTCAGTCCGTTGGTCGCCCCTCCCTCCCCCCCACCAGCTCTGCACTTAACCCATCGAGCAGCTTTGGCTTTTTCTTGCTTCCTCCTCGGTGGCTTCCCTCCTCCTTCCTCTGGCAGCCAATATAATCGCTTATCCACTCTGCCAGTTGGGTGGACCTATTTCCTGATTGGCCAGGAGAAGAAGCAGGAAGACAATAGCGAATTTTAAGTCGCTATTGTCACACAACTGGATGGGCTCAGGGCGCAGTGCTCTGCACCTCGAGCCCACCCTTTCTGAAGGCTTTTAAAGCCTCTGGCTCTAATCACGTATTTCTAAAAAAAAAGTAAAAACATTGGAATCCATGCATTCGGAGCCCTGCATGTAGATTAGGGGGCCAGAGCCCCTGCACCCCTAATGGATGGGCCGCCACTGGTGAGGGATCTATTGCTGCTGGAGGGGGGTGTATTGCTGCTGGGGTAGGGTCTATTGTTGCTCACTGTTTTACTGTCTTCCTTGTTATCATTAACACATTCCATACAAATTACTTAGTAGCAGAAAATGATATTTAGTTGCGTATTCTTTAAAAGGGGCAGTACTAGAAGGTGGATAGGGGTGGAACCAAGGGATGGTGCTCAGAGGTAGCTAGGGGGCAGGGACCAAGGCATGACTCAGAAGGGGGCACCTGTTCTCTGAGGAAAAAAGCATGCAAGTTTAGAGAACACCATACAATTTACAGTCTACTGATCTACCAACAACTATGTAGCACAGGCAAGGCTGTTATTTAAAATGATAGGGTTCCATACATACCTGACAGAGCCCTCACTGTAACTGATTGTACCCCCCCTCCCCCCATTGGCAGCCTGGGCTAGACAGTATTTAGAAGCTTAGCAATGGCAGCCCACATATATCTCAAAGTACTAGTTTTTCCTGCCTGATACAATATGTGGTAACATTACACCTACCTGCAGTTATCATAAATCAAGCTGACAGAGCACTGCCAATGTACACATCATGCTATACTTATAGTGGCTTAACTTCAAGCCAGGTGTTAATTTGGCAGAATAAACCTATTAGCGCCTATGTTAGACATTCCTAGTATTCACTGTAACTCACCCCCCCGACTTCTCTCTGCATACTTCTTGGAGTGTCCCAATACCTGTTGCAGCCCTATCTCAGTACATGCATATCTATTCCCCGCAGTGTCTGCCCTTTCCTCTAGTCTCTGCCTCCTCTCATCCTCTCCCATAGTGATTATTCCCAAGCAATGGGTTGGAAATCTTGCTGCACTCACCAGTCTTCCTGCCCAATGTGAGGTCCTCCTTTCTCCTCTCTGCCACCCTCTGTTGCCACCGGCATCACCCCACTCATTGTTCCCCTCTTCCAGCTTTACTGACTGCTCAATGTTGTTCTCTGCCACCCAGATGAATATCCCCCATAGTGATAACCACCATGAAATGTGATAAAGATTCATCATGCCCCTCACTCGCTAGTCTTCCTGCTTAGAGTATGATTTGTGTATCAAGGGGTGAGTCCCCTGCTTTCTTCTCCCCGTCTATTCCTACTGATCCTCCTCCCAAGCCACAAGTCTCTGGCATCACCACGCTCCATCGTTCCATCCACCAATGTCATTGACAGCTCAGCTTTTTCTTCTGCCTACCACATGACTGCTGGGCCCCCCTGGTCATGGGATGGGACCCAAGTCCAATACAGGAGGATTGGCTGTACGCTCCTATATCGGTGGCCCTGAGGAGAGGCCCCATCTGATTGGATGTATACTAAATAAAATATTTAAAACGGTTGCTTACCCCCTAAAGTCATTTTTACCTACAGGTAAATCTATGATAAGGCTTACCTGTAGGTAAAATGAATATCTCCTAAAACTGTACGGTTTAGGAGATATTCCACTGGCAACGCAGCCGCTGACATCACGGCACATGCGCCGTGACAGCCGGCGAAGGCCCGGCGCATAGCGCCGGACCCTGCCGTAAAATTCGCCTGAAAAACGGGCTCCCGCACATGTGCGGGAGTGACGTCTCGCAGCTCCGACCACTCACAGCGCCAAAGCCGCGAACCCAGAAGAATGCACACAGCGAAGATGTCCACTCCCTTTGCAGGGACCGGGCAGCCCTGCGGGAGCTTCGTTCTAAGGTGAGTAGTTCATAATGAGCTAGTATGTGGTGCATACTAGCTCATTATGCTTTTGCCTTTTTTTTGGGGTAAACAACCGCTTTAAGTAAGTTCTCACATCATAGAAACTATTAATAAAGAAAATAAATAAAACCAAACCCTGGTTCTTTAAAATATCTGGCTTCATATATACATAATGAGAGAGTCATTCGATTTCTTTCCTGTTCAAATCTTATATTTATTAGTTAAAAACACAAACTATTAAAATCTCAAAGAAAGATCTGAACTCATCACTAGAGTTGAGCGATCCCGTGGATGTGTGGGTTCGGCCAAACTTCGGAAAAAAGTCTGGGTTCGGTACCGAACTTGACCCGAACTTTACCCCAAACCCCATTGAATTCAATGGGGACCCGAACTTTTCGGCGCAAAAATGACTGTAAAAGAGTCCCGGAAAGTTCTAGAGGGCTGCAAAATGATTTTAGAACAATAATCTGTCTCTTACAGCAACAGCAGGAACCTGATCCTATAGAACTAGAAGATGATTTTAGAACATTAATCTGTCCCTCTAAGCAGTAGACTCTACCTAGTCCAGTCAGATCTTTCTGTAAGGTAGGATGAGATCTGCAATCTGTCCCTAAAAGCAGTAGTAGTAGTAATCTCTACCTATCTATCTATCTGCAATCTGTCCCTAAAAGCAGTAGTAGTAGTAATCTCTACCTATCTATCTATCTGCAATCTGTCCCTCACAACACCGGCAGCATCCTCTCCCTACACTACCCAGAGAGCATGTGACATGCAGCACTAAGTGACTCCAGCTTATAAAGAGGCTGGGTCACATGATGCACTGGCCAATCACAGCCATGCCATTAGTAGGCATGGCTGTGATGGCTTCTAATGGCAAACCAGTGAAACGGTTGTTGATTGGCTGCCCTGCAGCTATTCAACATGCGTGATCAAATACCCGAACCCAGAACTCGAACCCAAACTTTTTTTCAAATGTTCGGGTTCGGGTCCGGGTCACGGACACCCCAAAGTTCGGTACGAACCCGAACTTTACAGTTCGGTTTCGCTCAACTCTACTCATCACATGATTATAATGAAAATAACTAAAATGAATGTAAAAGAAACAAAACCATGCATAGATCAAGAAACACTTTAGCTTAACATAGGTCAGACCAGGTTGGTCCCCTCAACACATCAGGAGCATTCTTGTATTGTACCATATGTAGGACCACTATTCTCCTTGTGTATAATCCTCAGCATTAACAAAAATTATAACAAAATGCATCAGTTATCCATGTATTTCAGAACCATAAAACACAGTCAGGGTAATATGTAAGTGAATTTCAACTCAAATACAGATACCCATTAAACAGGATATTGTGGTGTAGGAAAGAACCCTTCTCATATACATGAGTATATCTCCCATGAGGTGAGAAGGTACAGTTGGTCTGAAGCCTGATCAATAAATAAATAACTTCATATAGATAGTCCAACACACATTGGAGAGTAAAGTGTGACCAAAGCCAATTTTTCATCATAATTTAGCAGAAGCCACACAGCAAAGGAATTTGACTAACCAAAGAGATAGATGTATATAGGAAATTTCACCCATAAGGAATGTGTATGTGCCCGCCTAGTCAAGATACAACAATACAAGACTAATGGGAAATGATCCTGTGCTTACATTAGTGAGTATGTGTTGTGGGTGCTTCCTGGGTTATTCTCCTCTACTGGTTCATGATTAGGTTCCTCCAGTCCTTGTGTTCGCCTGATAGACAACTGGGTTCTTAGCGCATTTCTCCGGCATTGTATTAATAATCACCGTCCTGTCCCCAGGAAGCGGCTTGGCTGTGAAACGCGTTGACAGACATAGAAGGAATGTTTTACTGCATACTACCACACATGCTTCTGAAGTGTTGAGAGGACCAACCTGGTCTGACCTATGCTACTGCATGCTAAAGCGTTCTCTTGGTTTATGGACGGTTTTGTTTCTTTTACATCTGTTTCCTTGTTCCGTTTTCCTTATAATCATGTGATAAGTTGAGATCTTTCTTTGAGAATGCAATAGTTTTTATAAATATAAGATTTTAAAAGAGAAACAAAAGATTTTTTTTTGTCCTCCGGTGCCTCTACACTGAGAACCGAGTGATCGAACACCAACGCTCACTCAGGTTTTCAGAGCTCTGTGAGCAGAGAGCTGCAGACTGTCAGTCACAGCTCACTGGAGCTCTGAGCTGTGGAGGGGCGGAGCGGCCGTCTAAGTCTCTCAGCGGCTCGCTAAGAGGCTGAGATGGGTGTCAGACCAGGCACCTGGTGGATCCAGACTCCATGGTCGGGATGACACAGTGCCTGAACTGACATTGGTGACATCAGCAGAGACTGAAAACGGGTCACAGGAGTGCAAAACAAACGAGTGCACTCCTGTAATCCATAGAAGTATAGCCAAACAAGCTTCAGCTGGACTTCTCCTTTAACAATAAAATAATCTAATGACGGTCTCATTTTGTATCTGTAAAATCTGATATCATAGAAAATCAGGGTTTGGTTTTCTTTCTTTCTTTTTTTTTTGTTGATCTTTGCATATGTACAGATGTATGTTGTAAATACAGCACCTATCCTCTAACAGTAATCATATAAATATGATACATTTCTAATTAGTATAATCAGAATGTACCAGCATGAAAATCATTCACTGGTTGAATTGTGCACTCACAGAGAGCTGTCGACAGGTGTTTATAAGTGCCTCTAGTTTTTACAGTTTGTATAAAAAGGCAAAGTGCAAAGGACTCACCATTCACGCAGCAGTGGTAAAGAATCCCTATACTGTGTTTAAATGTCTATTTCCTATAATTGTCAGCTCCATCCAGTGGCCATATTGTAGTGTTTTCCTGAAATACTGCATTCAGGCAAAATCTACATTATGGCCACTAGATGGAGCTGACAGTTATAGGAAATATATATATTAGATTACTGGGATTATTCTGGGTGACAGTGTGAATGCTGAGGATGCCATTTATCAAAACTTTTAGCCAAGATGTTAACAATTTTCACCAAAGATTCACATTTTCAACATCATCTTGGATGAAAGGGGTGTGAAACTTGGGTGCAAACAATGATAAAACAAAGACCCTTAAATCTCTTTGCTATTGATAGATGTAATTGTGTGTGACAGTAACCTCATTTGCACCACACTAAATTATAGTGTATTTTTGTTTGTAATTTCTATGTTTATTTCAAGAAAAGTTTGCATACAACAATCAGGGTGTACGACGAAGACAGTTACATATCAATGTATCACAGTAGGGGTCATCTTCAAACAAAAATGCACTAGCACCCTCAGCTCTAGAAGTGTCAAAGTCTTGGGGCTAAAGTCCTGTAATGGAGACAGACGTCTGTAGGGAGAGTTAGGAGAATCGTTGAACAATTGTATAGAAGACCCACTCTATATGTACAAATATACAGAGTATGTTAAAGATGGAACAGTGTAAAATGAACCACAACAGTTTTAAAGAATGTAACGGGTGGCATAAAAACCCCATGGCCGGTTTGGCTCCTAAATAGGACACTGAGGTAATAAAATCAGTTACAGAGATATACACTTATCTAGTCTGAATGCCCATTGCGGAGCCAAAAAGTGCAGAAAATAAGGACTGTCAAGTGCAGGTTAGGGCTTGGGATCCAGACGTCCCAAGGACGGAAAGAGTGTGATTAGGAGAAACATGGAAAGAAACGAATTAGATAGATAAAAAGATGAAAGGGTAGGTGGAAAGAAAGATAGAGCCGCGCCCCGGGTGAGGGATTAGGTGTATAGAAATCAATTTGATTGTGCCATCTCCTGTAAATATGGATCAGTATATATAAAGTGATGCCATGGCCTCCCGGTCTCGTAAAATGTTTCCCCTCAGCTGTGCAGGTTCGCTTTGAGATCTACCATATCTCTGAGTTTGTTTATTTTACAAAACCACAGGGATTTCTATGGGGGGTTCTCCGATCTCCAGCAAAAGGGGATGCATGCCTTGGCTGCATTCAGAAGTTGAATTGTGAGAGAGGCCTTATATTTCTTGATCGGTCTCTCTGAGAGGGGCAGTAGACAAGCTGCGGGGTTCCCCTCCAAATCAACATTGGTCAGGTGCTTGATTGTAGAGATCACCTCCTGCCAGAAGGGCCTGAGCTTGGGGCATTCCCAAAAGATGTGTAAACATCGTTCCTTTGGCAGCGCTGCTCCGCCAGCACAGGCTGGGGACCTGGGGGAAGCAATGATGCAAGATAGTAGGTACCCTGTACCACCTGGTCAGGGCCTTATAACAGGTCTCCTGAACTCTGGTAGCTATGGATGACTTTTGGACAAATGGAAGGATATTTTCCTTCTGAGTGTCACTGAATTGGGTACCAGATCTGACTCCCATTTAGAGAGAATGGGTGGAACAAACCCCTCCACCGGGCGAGATAGAGTGGCATAGATTAACAAGAGACTGCGGCGGACTGGTTCCCCCCGATGACAAATAAGCTCCAGTTCCCTGAGCTAGCAGGATATGCCTGGGATCCTCAAGAAAGTTCCGTGGGTGAAGGCCACTCCAGAAATCCAATGGAGGGTCGGTGGCAGAAGCCCCTGCAGAGAGGGAGAGTTGGCCGTCAAAACCCACAAAGTCATAGAGATAACGTCTACCAATCGAGTGCAGTCGTTTAAAGTGGGGCTTCTGGAGGCTAGGGGGAAATTCTGGATTGCCGAGCACTAGTACCATAGGAGATGGTAGGGGTGATACTGAGGAGTGGCCGAAGGCGTCCCTTGACTCCAGGAGTGTACTGCCCAGGGTAGGGTGTTTGATAAGAGTCTTTGGTGGGGGGGCGATCCATGGCCAGCTCTTGGCCGTACCATTGGAGTCTTCTAATTCCATGGCTACCCAGTGCTTCACCTCCGTATGACAATTCCAGTCCACCAGCCTAGTGAGGTGTATCTCTCTATAGTATGCTCTTATATCTGGAAGGCCTACTCCACCCCTGTGCTCGCAAGATGAATGAGCTGCATCTTTATGCAGGGCTTACGATGTGACCAGACAAAGGCGCGGAACATGGAACTTATCTGATTAACGAGCACTGGCAGGAGGCGAATGGGGAGGGCTTGCAACATAAACTGTATTTTGGGCAACACAGTCATTTTAAGGGCATTACAGAGTTCAAACCGTGTTATTGTAAGAGGATGCCATAGGAGGAGATCCACTTTGAGATAAACCAGCAGCGGGGCAAAGTTTGCCGAGCACAAGGAAGAGGGGTCCGGACTGATGTCAACCCCCAGATAGGGGATAGAGGCAGTCTCCCAATAGAACGGAAACCTCAAATGCAGGGAGTTAGCCGTGCCTCTGTTCTCCGTGATGTTAAGGATGGAGGATTTGGACAAATTGACTTTGAAAAAGGAAAGGGCACCTTAGTCTTGCATGTACCTAAGCAACTGCGGAAGGGAGGTAAGCAGTTTAGTCAGAAAGAAAATCAAATCATCCGCAGAAGCTGCCACCTTATGTGTCCCGGAGGCTTTGTGGTTACTGGCTATGTCAGAATCTGCCCTCATGGTACAGAGGAAGGGTTCCAGACTAAGTATAAAGATCAGGGGGGGACAGGAGACAGCCCTGCCTTGTACCATTGCGAATATTGAAGAAGGCAGATCTCGTCTCATTGACCTTGACCGCAGCTGTGGGGTTGGAGTAGAGGGACATTATCCACCTCAGCATGGAGGACTGGAGGCCAATGTGTTCCAAAGTGGCTCGCATGAAGGTCCAGTTTACGACCCGCAAAGTAGTCATGAGCTAGGAGTGAGTTTCCTCCAATTTGAGCAGAGCCTCATTCAATCCCCAGGATGGTGGGGTCCGACTTGATTGCCCCAGTTGAAGCCTCAGATGGACCGTGGCGTGAACCGAAAGTGAGATAACATCTATCTCAGCGGAAACTAGTCTAGATAGGTCTTTGTGTGTAATCAGTAGATAATCCAATCGCAAATAAGTATGGTGAACCAGGGAGAAGAAAGAATAATCATCGTCCTGAGGATGCAGCAGTCGCCAGGGGTTTAACAAGTGCAAAGAATGCAGATCTGCCTTCAGTCTCCTAAGGCGTATAGGAGGTGGGAGGAGCCACGTGATACATCCACTAAAGGGTCCATAGCAAAGTTAAGGTCACCTCCAAAGATAAGGGGCCGTTCTGCAAAACTTTAGCAATTTAGGGAGGAGTTTTCGTAAGAATTGCGGGTGGTCTACATTAGAAAAATAGACATTAGCAAAGGTGACCCGCACGCCAAACATCCAACCCTTCAAGAGACGTAAACGACCCAGATCACCTGTCCGTTGCGACTCAAAGATCCAGGGAACTGACTTGGCCAACAAAAAGCTAACCCCTTTGGATTTGGAGATGGGAGAGACACTGTGATATGCTGTGGGAAAAGTCAATTTAGGAATATGGTCACCGCAAAAGTGTGTTTCCTGTATGAAAGCCACTTGAGTTCTGCATTTTTGCAGATGGCCAAAAGCTGAGAGCACTTTTCAGGCGTGTTGAGGCCTCGCACATTGAGAGTGGTGACCTTAAGGAGACCCATAGCCCGCACAGGAGTTATAGGGACACAGTATATCCCAATCTGGAGGTCCCCCCTGAGGCAGAGATAGAACAGAGAGGGAGAAGAGAGAGAGGGGGAGGAGAGGAAGCTGAAGGGGAATCAAGAGGGAGAAAAGGAAGAAAAATTCAGTCTATACTGCAAATTATTTGTTGACCCTAGTTTAGCCCAGATAACGACTAAGCAAGGAAGGGTGGTAGGAACACTAGAGATTACCCAAGCAGGCAACTAGGGTTCAATATAGAACAATGCAAGTGGAGATGCACAAGGTATTAGCAACAGGAGACATAGTGTATCTAATGATCGAACCAACAATAATTTGAGTGAGAATGTAAATGGAGACATAGAAAATGGGCCACCAGCTGGGACTGTCTGTGATGGTGCACCTGGGGGGACATGCACAGTTCAAGGCATGCTTGGCCATATGCCCCAGGAAATATGATTACTTTCCCTGGGTCCCCATCTTTTTGTTTTGGTACAACTCAATATTGAACCCTACAGACTAAGACTGGGATGCCATTAAAGTTCATGTGCGTGTAAAGACAGGTGTCCCAATACTTTTGGTAATATAGTGTATCTGCCTTACTGTAACCAAGCAAAAAGATATGGGCCCATTACACTGTGTAGAAGCATGTTTTACCCATCCAAATGAAAAAGTGTTAAAACATTTCTTTCATCCTATATTCATCATCATATTATTATCCAAACAAAAAATAAAAATAAAAAAGATGCACATGTAACCAAAATTTCACTTACATTTATTACAGAATTTTGGTTTGTACATCGTTTTGGTCTGGGATTTGCCCAGAGTTCTCATTTAATAAAAAAGTATCTATAATGTTTGTTGCATTCCATAAAGATTAGATGGATTAAAGTGAAATCTCACACTGTGCATCATGGTGGTCCACTATTCCCCAGGGACGCTTCTGACTTGTATTCTGTATGCAAATGAGGGAGAGCCTGTATACATTAGCACTCGGCTGACCAATGATATATATCCTTCCATACAACAATTCCAAGGGGCTATACCAAACCTTGGGTGTATTACTGTCTCCATGCTACACAGCAAGTTCTTAGGCCAAGCTAAATAAACAGGGTAGACATTTGTGATTGTTGACTAATTCCTGAATGTCATATTTTTAAACCCGTAGTTTCAACTAATTTAAACACAAGCAGATTTTTCCTCTTGTTATACCATGTCCTATGTATACATCAATAGGCGTATTTTTGATTCAACATATACACAAACTCCCTTGGTGTTGGATTTTTTGGAGTTGTAGCAGGCTGTGCTGAAGTCTTTTCCCATTCCCAGTATTCCTGGAAATCCAAACCTAATTAAAAACAAGGATTTAGTAATATTAGCTTGAGCCTAATAAATTAGCTGAACCAGCTCTTCTGTGGGAATGAAGAGCTTGTTATATATATAATATACTAATGTTTACACACCAAAGTAAGCAAAGGGGCGTTGGATGAGGGGTGACTTTTAGGGCAGCATAAGCCCTATGCAGAAACAATACAACATGCAGAAATGTGTCACATAGTTGGCCAGCTTCAGTTCTGTGACCTGCTCCTTCCTGGACCTGTTCTCTACCAGTGTGCACTTCTTTTTGCTTGATTTTGGCTGTTACATGTTGAGGCAGCCTGTAGGCACTGGACATTGCATGCTTCTGCCTGTGGAGAGGGGAAGCACTGCAGATTTTGGTCTGTAACGTGGCAAACAATAGTATTCAGCCAGGATAAACCTGTCCCATCTGAATGATTCTTTGCCCAAACATGTCTGGCCATCACTGTTCTCCAATCTGACCTTAACAGTCAAGCTGGCCTACTTTTTTTCTTAATCTGTTTTTAGTAAAGTATAACTAAAGGCAAAACTTTTTTTTAGTTTTGGACAGTCGAGAGGGATTAGAGCACTTATCCTGTTTACCATTGTCATTGAAAGTTAAAGAAAATACCACATTTTAGGTTGTCCCTGGAAAAGTAATAGATGGGAAACCTTCCATTGGGTACATTCGTTTTGGTGACCTGGAAGTCCACAAGGAATTCCATAATTTGCAGGGATTTGCTATCACCCCAATGGGAAACAGATGGAGGAAAAACAATCTCACAGGGGTTATACCCTTCCCTTGGTCTATCGAAAATGAAAAAAAAAAGTTTTGTCTATAGTTCCACTTTAAAATTATATAGTTAAATCAAGGGTACACAAAAGAAATGGGGAGGAAGGAGAACAGGAGAGGAGGTGTCCTAGCTCACCAGAGGTTCTATGCAATTTTAAAGAGTTTCATAAGAGACATGAGGGGATAAGGGTGCCATGTTATGTTGCACTGGACAATATGAATCTGGGAATCTTGATTTTTGATTTGTTCCAGGGTGCCATTGTGGCAGATCAGGAAAGGGAGAATAAAGAGTAGTGGAGTGGGAGAGTAACCAGGAGAGGGAAAAGAGGGATAGAGGTAGGGTTATGTGGGGTAAGGTTACAGGGAGGGAGAGATCACTGATAAGTGCTTGCTATCAGTAATTTGTTCTACCAAGTAAAGATGTTTGTCAGCGTATAGGCTCATGCTATGGTATTTACATAGTTACATAGTTAGTCAGCGTCATATCCAGAGGTTGTGTTTGGGAAATAGACGTATGAGTTCTGCCAGCATTACTGCAGAGGTTGAAGGGGTGGGGGTCAGCCTGTCAGTGCTCAGACCATACGCCGCACACTGCATCAAATTGGTCTGCGTGGCTATCGTCCCAGAAGAAAGCCTCATCTAAAGATGATGCACAAGAAAACCTGCAAACAGTTTGCTGAAGACAAGCAGACCAAGGGTATGGATGACTGGAACCATGTCCTGTGATCTGATGAGACCAAGATAAACTTATTTGGTTCAGATGGTGTCAAACGTTTGGCGGCAACCAGGTGAGGAGTACAAAGACAAGTGTGTCTTGCCTACAGTCAATCATGGTGGTGGGAGTGTCATGGTCTTGGGCTGCATGAGTGCTGCCGACACTGGGGAGCTACAGTTCATTGAGGGAACCATGAATGCCAACATGTACTGTGACATACTGAAGCAGAGCATGATCCCCTCCCTTCGGAGACTGGGCTGCAGGGCAATATTCCAACATGATAATGACCTCAAACACACCTCCAAGATGACCACTTCTTTTCTAAAAGAAGCTGAGGGTAAAGGTGATGGATTGGTCAAGCATGTCTCCAGACCTAAACCCTATTGAGCATCTGTGGGGCATGCTCAAATGGAAGGTGAAGGAGCACAAGCTCTCTAACATCCACCAGCTCTGTGATGTCATCATGGAGAAGTGGAAGAGGACTCCAGTGGCAACATGTGAAGCTCTGGTGAACTCCATGCCCAAGAGGATTAAGGCAGTGCTGGAAAATAATGGTGGCAACACAAAATATTGACATGTGGGCCCAATTTGAACATATTTATATATACATATATATATATATATATATCCATCCTGAAAAAAATAATAATCATACAATCCTATATACACAATCCTATACCCACAGCTGATCCAGAGGAAGGCAAAAAACCCCAAAGAAGCATGATCCAATTTGCTCCAGCAGGAGAAAACTCCTTCCTAATCCACAGAGAGGCAATCGGATATTCCCTTGATCAACCTTACCTAAAAATGTTAGTACCCAGTTATATTATGTACATTTAGGAAAGAATCCAGGCCTTTTTTAAAGTAATCTACTGAGCTGCCCAGAACCAACTCTTGAGGGAGTCTATCCAACATTTTCACAGCTCTTACTGTGAAGAAACCTTTCCGTATTTGGAGACTAAATCTCTTTTCCTCTAGACATAAAGAATGCCCACTTGTCCTCTGTGATGACCTTAAAGTAAATAACTCAACACCAAGTTCACTATATGGACCCCTTTTGTATTTATGCATGTTGATCATATCCCTCTTAATCTTGTCTTCTCAAGAAAGAATAAATTCAGTTCATCTAATCTTTCTTCATAGCTGAGCTCCTCCATGCCTCTTATCAGTTTGGTTGCCCTTCTCTGCACTTTCTCCAGTTCCCCGATATCCTTTTTAATGAACTGGTGCCCAAAACTGAACTGCGTGTTTCAGATGAGGTCTTACTGCTAATAATTTGTACGGGGCCAAACCTGTCCATACCTCTTTTAATATAAGAAAGGTCTTTGCTCGCTTTGGAAACTGCAGCTTGGCATTGCATGCTATTATTAAGCGTATCATCTACCAAAGCTATTTAACCACTTCAGCCCCTGAAGGATTTCCCCCTTTAGGACCAGAGCACTTTTTGTGATGCGGCACTGCATCAATTTAACTGACAATTGCGTGGTCGTGCGACTTTGTACCCAAACAAAGTTGGCATCCTTTTTTTCCCCACAAATAGAGCTTTCTTTTACTGGTATTTTATTACCTCTGCATCACTTCTGATCACCGCTATAAACAGAGTGACAATTTTGCAAAAAACCCCAATATTTCTTGCTTTTTGCTAAAATACAAATCCAAAAAAATATAAAAAAACTAATTTATTCATCAGTACTTTTGGTAAACAAAATCGGTGTATATTGATCGGTTTGCGCAAAAGTTGCCGCATTTACAAACCATGAGAATTAATTATGGGGTTTATCATTTAACTTTTATTTTTTACTAGTAATGGTGGTGATCTGCGATTTTTAGCAGTACTGCGACATTGTAGCAGACATGTTGGACACTTTTGACCCTTTTTTGGGACCATTGACATTTATACAGCGATCAGTGCTATAAAAATGCACTGATTACTGGGTAAATGTCATTGGCAGGGAAGGGGTTAACACTAGGGAGCGATCAAAGGGTTAACTGTGTTCCCTGGGATGCGTTACTAACTGTGCGGGGGCTGGGCTGAGTGGGGGAGGAGAGTAATCGCTGCTCCCATATACAGGAAGCATAAGATCACTCTCCTTCTCCCCTGTCAGAATGCATTCTATGCATTAAGGTGAAAAACCTCCTGTAGTGCAGCAGCCCCCCAGAGCCCCCCTTTTACTTACCTGAGCCCGATCGTTCCAGCACTGGGGATGAGCACACCCACTCCAGCCCGTGTCTCGGTCCTCATTGGATAGATTGACAGTAGTGCAGCCATTGGCTCCCGTTGCTGTCAATCAAATCCAATGAACACAGCAACAGGACACGGGAGCGCGCCCACATGGGTGCCCCGAGGGTGAGCGGCTCCTCAACGGGGCACTCAAGAAGAGAAGGAGCCAAGAGCGCCCCTGAGGAACCCCAGAAGAGGAGGCTGGGGGCCACTCTGTGCAAAACCAACTGCACAGAGGAGGTAAGTATAACTTGTTTGTATTTTTTTTTTTTTTAATCTGAGCCTTTACATATCCAGGGGGCAGGGGCGTTGCTAGGTGGGAAAAAGACCAGGGGCTTCAGCCCGAAGGTAAATTTTATAACCCTTCCCACATTTTAAAGGTTTACTTGACGGTTGCTGCCTGGCTCACCAGTACCCATCAATGCTGACCACTAGGCTGACCTACCTGATTCCTACACTGACCTACCTGCCCCCTACTCTGACCCCTACCAAACCCCTACACTAACCCCCAGATCCCTACACTGACCCACCTGACCCCTACACTAACCATTACACTGACCTACCTGACCCCTACATTGACCTACCTGACACCTACCTGACACATACACTGACCTACCTGACACATACACTGACCTACCTGACCCCTCTGACAAAAAACTGACCTACCTGACACATACACTGACCTACCTGACTTTTCCACATCAGACTTCAGATGACCTCTTGACACTCCTGCAGCTCAGCCTTCCCTGTAGTGTGCGAGTGTGGCACTCCAATCCCATTCATGACCACTCAGAGACAGCCCTGCAGGCACCAGGCAGCCAGAGCCAGGATAGTAGAGCCGTCTGCACATTTACACAGAGCGAAAGGGGATCTCCCAGTGCTCGATGCAGCCTTAGTGTCATTCCAGCCTCTTGGACCCGGCGGCGCCTATGATGGATGTCACACGTCCCACGGTCCCAGCATTCGACCAGTGTGACGTTCGTCATAGGAGCCGGGCCCAAAAGGCGAACTTTGTGTACGTCACTCGGCCGTGCTGGGTAAGCGCTGGGAGATCGATCCCCGCTTTCTGTGGAAACGGCTCGGGGCTAAGAATTATTTTGTGAATTCTGAGACCCGGGGCTTTTTGGGGGCCCACCTGGGGCTGTAGCCCCCCTCAGCCCCCCCCTCCTTCCCGTCCCGACCCGATGCCACTGCCAGGGTGTCCACTTGTTTCAAAAAGAATTGAATTTGTCTTGTTGTTGGGCAGTCAGTTCTGGTAATCCTACTCCAATGTCTATAGACTCTTTTTCTTCTGTGTGTCTCTGCCATTCTTGATATCCCCAGCTTTCTCAAGCAGTATTTCCTTGAGGAAGCCTAGGATACCAGCAAAACATTGGGATGAAAGGATAAAATGTGTGGAATGCCTGGTTGCTCCTATAATAGAAGTTGATACCTTAATCCTTTACAAAAATTGTCATGTACGGACAGTATGAAAAACATATTCCAATCACACACTGTATTGGAATCTATCCTGTGCTTGTGGTGATGCAACGACTCAAAACTTTTCTCAGTGCATTGCATGGAAAAGATATGTCATCAGCACACCCATATTCTTGTCATGAAGTGCAAAGTTCCCTTTTTTTGGACAATCACATAAAGGTGCACTGTTTTGGGTCCGCACAAGGACCCTTCATCAGGCATTGTGTAAGGGCTGTAAAAACATTAAAAGAGGTGTAACCCACGCCAAGGATTATTGTGCATAATCAGACTTATTTATACACCTGAAATCTGTCGGATACACACAAAAAAGTGATAAAGCAAAACTGATACAGATGGAACTAATCTTCATAAACTCATTAATGTATCAGATGTAACAGACCTAGGTGCTTCTTAGCAGTCTAAATGAAAAACTCTTATTATGCTGGAAGAAGAATTAACCAACAATTATGGGGGACACCAACTGGAGAATATTTTAAAGAGCTGTTATTAAAATGATATGCAAATATGGTGTTTTAATTAGTAAATATGTATTTGTAAATATATTATTTTCATCACACATGGGAACTTAGATGGAAGACTACTTGTGTCTGTTTTAAATATACAATATAAGCAGGATATGGTGATGTGGTGACAACATAGGTGTGCTCAGCCGATTGCATTAGGGTGTGCACCCCAAATCTCAAACACACCTGCCTTTCTCTGCAGCCTCATCTGCACTGGAAAGTGAATGGATGGGAAGTGCTCTGTGCTGTGTGGCTTCCTGTTCATTCACAAACGGAAGCATAATAAATAGTTTACTATGCATCCATTAAGGAAGGCGTATGTATATTTATTTGTCCCTTCCCCTGCTCTCTATCCTAAAACATCCCCCCAGCAGCTGGGGGGGGGGGAGGAAAGGAGTGAAACCAGCAGCACTGTGGAACGGGGGGCCAATAAGGGGGAGGGAAGGTCGGGCAGTAGAGTGAATCGTCACTGCACATAGTGATTAGGGTGTGCCCAGGCACCCCTGGCAGACCCCTGTGCACGCCTATGGGTGACAATGCAAGGTTTTTGTTCTTAAAGGGTTGGTTAACCTTTACCAATAATGTCTATGCAGTGAAAGGATGTATGTAAAAACAAACTGTGCAGCTTCGACCAAAGTTGAATGTTGCCTTTTCTATAGATGTAGGCCATTTACATACTCCTTGAAGCGGGACTGGAAAACTTCTAGAACTTTGCTAGGGAAGTTGCTAAGAGAAACCTAGCTGTTACTGTTCACCTTCACCACCAGAGGAGTTAGCTCTTTTTCTGATTCAAACCCCAACACATGTGCTTCTTCTCCCCTGATGCAGTAGCTCTGAGCTCAGCATTTGTGAGCTCGCTCCTGTGATGGTCTGGGTCAACAGTTACAGCTAGGCATCTCTTTGCAACATCCTTAGCAATGCCCTAGAAGTTTTCCAGTCAGGCTTCATGAGGTAGGTATGTGGAGAGGTGCAGCATAGTGTGACTGCAGTAAACACTCAGAGCCCAGTTGCAGAAACAGAACTGTATTGAAGTTATAGCTTAACAAAGCCCAATAGCTGGTGGAGAAACAACCTAACCAGTTGCACTCACAGAATGTTGGAGCGAAGAGTATAGCAGTAGATCTTGAGTGCACCAACAGGGTCTGTCTCAAGAGGTAGAATGTAATCTGGCTGGTGTGTATCAAAATGGGGAGGCTTCCAGGAAGGGTGGCATGCCCCTCCTCTTTCCCTACTCATCTGGAACCTCTCTCTGCTGCTAAGTACTGTCCCTGATAGACTGGTGACCTGTCTCTACAATAACCACATGTGAAATGTGCACCAAGCCTGTGAGCAAGGGTCTTACATAGACTCTGCCTTAACCAAGATGGCCGTTAGAGTCACATGGGATGGCAGCATCCAATCAAATAGCTCTCCCAGTGACCCAGGAAACCATAAATGAACCATGTTCCTCTTGACTTCCTCTCCTTCTGCAATGCCACTGCGGTTGAGCGCCACCTGCAGTGGAGAAGGTAGACTGCATCTGCCTACACATAAATGGCCTACACCTTCAGCAAGAGCATTATTCAACTTTGTTCAAAGCTGAACAGTTTGTCTTTATCTACAGACGCCCCTTATCTGAAAAGGCAGTTTTGTTTTTTTGGTAAAGGTGAACTAACTCTGAACTAAGTTATGGCTTTGTATATCACTATTGCAGCAAAAATATGGAGGGCCTTGTAAAAGCCAAGTGAAAGGGAGCTACTATGACTTAAAATGGTGCCCTTCCACCATCATAATTTTGCCTAAAATTTACATGTGGAGATTGAAGTGTTAATTCTTGAAGGAATCAGTCATGAAATCAATATGATATCTCCTGGTCTGCCCAGCAGAATTAAACAACTTGGCTAACTTTATTATATTTATTTTTGTAGACACTCGGCATGCTTCATTTGTTGTTTTACCAGTATGGGTGTTTGGGTTCTAAACTATGCCTTGCTCCAAACTGCATCCGTTTTATTTTTAAGGTAACCAAGGGAACAAAGCAATCTACAGCTAAAGATGTCAAATAAAAGGAGACAGCAGTAATAGTAGTGTCAGTACTTTACTGAGCTCTAAGTAGAGGTTCTACAGAAGGTGTATCAGTACAGTGGACATTGTTTACATGCTGTCACCAGGGCAACGGAGATGTGCTGTACAAAGCAATAAATGTTATTTAAAACATGCCACCTTGCCAAATGGCTCCCTCCGTCAAGTTACACCCTCTGTAATTTGACATCCTGTAAAATTAGCCATTTTAAGTTAGTTATGTACATTTACAGTTGGTTGTAAATGATGATGTGCTCTAAGTTTATTTAACTTGGCTGTCAAAAATACTCAAAGCTGTCTGAAAACGATAACGCAGTACAAGAGCTTAAAGTGAGGATATAGGGACATTGTATAGACTGGTATCCTTTCTATAAGGAACCTGATATAACACAGTGCAGATAACAAGGCAATTTAGGCAGTTTTCCCAGCAGTGAGGTAAGGGTGTTGTCAAACAATGCATGAAGCCAAATGTCTTTATTTTCCCTTGCTGAAGCTATAATACATCAGAAATATAACTGTAGTCACTGCAAGAAACTAGCTCACCTTCCTTAAGATCACATAAAATGCTTATTGAGTAACCTGTGACAAATACTGAGCAGCAGTCCTCAAAGTCCTGGGAAAGTGTCAGGAAGTTGTCAGAAGTAGAACACAGATATTGGACTGGGAAGATGCTCAAGAGCTAGCATTAAACCACAGCAGAAATTCAGGCACATGTTATATGTCACCCAAGTATGGGGGTAACCAGTGGCGTATCATCCATGTGTGCAGGGTGTTCACTGCACACGGGCCTCTGAGGGGGGGGGGGGGGCAC
>BLSH010370006.1:1009378-1031203 GCA_018402905.1 Glandirana rugosa | reverse complement strand
GTCCTGGGAAAGTGTCAGGAAGTTGTCAGAAGTAGAACACAGATATTGGACTGGGAAGATGCTCAAGAGCTGGCATTAAACCACAGCAGAAATTCAGGCACATGTTATATGTCACCCAAGTATGGAGGTAACCAGTGGCGTATCATCCATGTGTGCAGGGTGTTCACTGCACACGGGCCTCCGAGGGGGGCCCACTGTGACACACCCTGCACACATGGATGATTGTCCCTTGACAATCAGGGATGATTGGTGCGGCGGGAGGACAGCTGTAAGCACCGATTTCCCTGCATGACAGCCGCTTTTCCTCCTCTCCCTCCCGCGGCTATCAGTGCTTAGAGCTGTCCCTCCCGCTGCACCGATCCTCCCGGGCTGTTCTCCATGTCCTCCTCCTCCCATTCTCTTCCTCCACTCCCTGTGCTCTTTTCCAGCCCACTGTGTCCTCCTTACCGCTCTCTTTCTTTCTTCCGCTCCCCATTCTTCTCCTTCTCCGCTCCCCCCCCCCCGTACTTCCTAGCCCACTGTGTCCTCCTTCCTGTTCTCCTCTTTTCCTCCACTCCCCCCATTCTTTTTCTCTACTCCCCGTTCTCCTCCGCTCCCCTATTTCTTCCCTGGCCACTGTGTCCTCCGCTGCTGCCCCCCCCCCCTTATCCCCCCCACAGCCAGATTCCTCCTCTCCCGCCAGCTGCGGGGGTGAAGCATCAGGATGGAGACCCGAGGAAGGGGCCGGTAAATATGTAATTTACCGGCCCCTTCCTTGTCTGAATTGGACATTGAGAGCGTCGCTACCGATCGCTCTCCTGTCCTGTGATAACTGAGCAGAGTAAACTGTGTGTTATTCTGCTTCAGTTTGTATTTTTGTATATTTTTTTTTAAAAAATTTTTTTTAATCAGCATTGAAGATGAATGGACAGGAGAGAGCGGCTCCCGTCCATTCATCTTCAATACCGATTTTAAAAAAAATTATAAAAAAATATCGTAAAGAAATAAAAAAAAAAGTACTGACACCGCCCCCCACCCTGTACTGCCGACACTGTCCACTGCCCCAACCCCCCCCCCCCAAGAAATAAAAAATTCAAAACAAATTAAATTGTAAAAGAAATAAATACATAAAAATAAAAAACTGACACCATCATCTGCCCTGCTGACACTGTCCTCTGCCTCATACCCCCCCCCCCCCCCGCAGAAGCACTGTTAAAAAAAAATATTAAAAGAAATATCTAAAAAAAAAAATCGAAATTGTACTACCCACCACCATACACTCCACACTGTACATTCCCTATTTAACATTACTGCATTCTGCACAATGTAAGTCATCTCAGATTCTATTAAACCACACCCCCTTTAGCCCCACCCAATATTTAGCGCAATTTAAGCCATGCCCATTTTCCAGCGTGGCACGCTGCGCGCTCCATATTTTTTCCCCATACCTGGGGCCCACTTTTTATCTTGCACACGGGCCCACTCATTTCATGATATGCCCCTGGGGGTAACTATGTCAGTTTATCTTGCTCTTTTGTCTCTATCTGCCTTGTTCTTTTGTTGCTGGTCTAGCTTGTTAGGGGTCTTGGCTTTTTTGATGATTTCTGCTTAGCCTAAACACATTAAGGCTGCATTCACACCTGAGTGTGTCAAAAGTCGCGTGATTTTACAGCGATTTTATTGCCATTTTATACAGGTCAAAAGGTCACCAATGTAAAAACAGAAGAAGCCTGTAATCTGCCTAAAAAGAAGCTTGTGTACTTTTTTGAGCTTCAGGCATTTTGCTTCAGGCGACAGAACGCTCAGATGTGAACAGGGGCCATTGAAATGAATGGGATTTTGCTTGTTGGGGGTTTTGGAGCTGCAGAGATGAGCGCTTTATGAGCGTTTTACAAGCTGAAAACGCTCAGGTGTGAATGGGCCCTAAAGCCGAACTCAAGGAAGGTATAGAAGACACATATTAATGCAGTTATGTATTAACGCGTTTGTCACACTTTAAAAAAAAAACCCTGTTCCTTTAAAGAGCATTTTATACAGTACAGTGCTTGTGCTGTGTAATTTGGCCCCCTGTAACAACTGAAATGCCTGGCTGATCCTGCCTGATTCTGCCCTCCCCATTGTAAACTGACCAAGGTTTATCATGGCTGCTGAGCTCTGACACCATGGTCATCCGCTGTGTCTCCTGTCCTCCTCTGTGCTCCTCTTCCCCCTGCCCTCCCTGCCTTTCAGCTCTGTGTCCATGCCTGCCCCCTCCACTTTTGCTGCTAAAATTACAGTTCACAAGTCACACTATCCTCGCTGTTTAATAATGTAAGGAGCCCCTGTGTCTGTGTTTTATAAAAATAATGCAGCTATATACCTCATTTCAGAGTGCCGCTCGGTGCTCACATGACCATCCGCCTCTCTCCTCCTCCCCTCCTGACTGACGTCAGCGGGGGATCCTCGGCCCCGCCCGCTGCAGCTGTCAGATGGGGAGAAGAGAGAGGCAGTGGGTCACGTGAGCGCCGCTCCGAAATTAGGTATATAGCTGCAATTATTTTATAAATCACAGACACAAGGCAGATTACATTAATAAACAGAGAGGATAGTGTGACTTGTGAACTGGGGGAGGGACAAGATCTAGCCATATTATTTAAACCTGAAATTTAGGTATGATTTTTGTTCATGGTTACTGTAAATATTTGGGGTAGGTCTTGTTACCTCTCTTTTCCCCCAGACTGAGGCCTGGGGAGGTACTGCTGGATTAAGCTATACTATTAGGTCTAATAGCCTTTGGGGGGCCTTTCATGTGCTCAGAGTTGCCAACTTTCAGTAAATTTACGAACAGTCTGTAAAATCCGTAATGTTTGTATCTGTCCTTGAATGTCCACTACGGACAGGCAGACTGCATGTCCATAAAGGACATTCAAGGACAGTTGCATGTGCTCTGGATGTGGAGATAGGCCTGAAGTAGTCCTGCATGTCAATGGGGGAAGCTGTGCCAAGAAATAGACCCAGGGGAGGACCTGGTTGTGGCAGGGCTTCCCGACTCTCTTGGTGAAGGAAGCATTGAAGGCTAAGGAACAGAACTCCATTTTAGCAGAGGACTCAACCCTATGGTGAAATGCTGGACCACCCCTGTTTCTGGATGTGCCACCATGCTTCCAGGGTGTCGGGGGGGGGGGTGCTACATTATTAATCGTTACATGTAACAGCTACGTAAACTTTCTTTTTTTAGGATTTTCTTTTCCTTTATTTCACATGGTGATCCTGTCACTAACAAAAGTCCTGTCTTAGGGTGTCTGCATTCTGGATGAAGTAGTAAAGCAGACACCTTTGGACAGCAGCATTCGGTTTGGGGAAAGTGTAGTGTTAGAGTCACCATGCATACAAGTGACAATCTGACTGTATTACCTATGTACAATCAAATTTAGATCTACCAAAACTATGCAATAGGAGCACTCACCTAATCTATACAATCAATCTTTAACAAATCAGACAGGTCCTTGCAATGCATAGTTGATGGTACTTCTATAAGAGATTGTACAATCAGATTGTAACACATGTGGTATGCTTTAGGCTAGCAGATATAGATGGACTTGATTAACAAATTGAAGCCGAACTCCAGCTAACACTTTATAAGCAGTTGCAGCAAAAATGTTTTTTTCCTTTTAGGATAAAGGTTTTACATAAATAAATAAAAGCAGACCATTGTAAGCAACCCTGTCAGTGTTAATTGGTTTGTCTTAACCATTTAACTGACACTTTGTCTGGACAGCGTGGTCTGTTAAAGTAAGATGAAAAAAAAAAAACAGATTTACTGGTTGGATCACTAGGTAAAAATAAAGGCAAAAAAAAAAAAAAAAAGAAATTGAATGCAGCCACTATGTCTTAGGCCTCATTCACATGGGGATACTTAAGTGTACATCTGCGTGAAGGCCTATGTTCGCCCACACAGGATGCACAGGTGTTACATTCCATGCACATCTATTGGGACGCAGTGGCTGCATGAACACACCCACTGCTCCCAATTTGACATCCGTGTTGGGGGCACTTGCATGCGGGTACATGCACCTGTATGTAGACAGGGGTGTACACCTGCACCCATGCAGATGCCAAATTGGGAGCAGCGACTGTGTCCGTGCAACCACTGCCTTTCAATAAACATGAATGGGACTGCCTCAATACGACTGCATGGATCGCCTTTGCATCCAATGCAGGCAAACACGGCCCTTCGCATGGATGTACACTTACATACACCATACCTCCTAACTTTCTGAGATGGGAATGAGGGACACCTATTAGCAAAAGGATGTAAGCATAGGACTCACCCCCTGCCATGCCCCTTAAAGGAGAAAGCTCTTTTATTATTCCTTTATATTGGCTTTTAGAATTTACAAATGCAGCAATTTAGAACTTGGATGAAAGGTTTAGTACTGGGAAACACTTTTTGAGAGATAAAAAGTGCATTTTATATACAACTATATAGATCAGACCAAAATGAGGGACAAATGAGGAGGAAGGGGGGGGCAGAGGGACTTTGTTCCAAATCAGGGACAGTCCCTCGAAATCAGGGACAGTTGGGAGCTATGATACACCCATGTGATTAAGACCTGTGAATTGTTGAGCTGCTATTTCATAAATGTTTGTTTTTTTGTTTAATACCCAACAGGGCGCATGTTCTGGTGACAACTGTCTATGAGTTTTGAATAGATCTTCTCTTACTTCCTGTTGCGTCACTGGTATATGAATTGCAAGGAAATCTCCCTGAAACAAAAAATTAACAGAGTCTTAAGCCATCCCTGCTTTATTCAAAATTACAATAAAGAAAAAATGTTGGCTTTACATTCAGCATTATCTTGGGACACAGTACAGTTTACATTTGGACTTAAAGCGGTTGTAAACCCATCCATTTAACAGGTTAAAAACCAGTTAGATTTCCAGCATTTGCCGGAAATGTAACACTCCCATTGGTTGTGCTCTAAACCAAACTGTCAAACCATCCAATGGCTGGTGCCATAGCCAGGGGCGTAACGATAGGGGTTGCAGGGGTTGCAATTGCAACCGGGCCCAATGGTCCAGGGGGCCCATGTGCCTCCCTTGTACACCTGAATAGGAGGGATGGCGGGGGTGGCATTTAGAGGACCCAATCTCCTCCATTTTCCTCTATCCAGTTTACTTGTCTTCTGCTGTTCCCAGGGCCCCTGTGTGCTTCCCTGGTCCCCCTGGGGTCTGCTGCAGAACTTGTGAAAGGGCCCCACTGAAGTACCGTAATAAAGGGACCCACAATAGGAGTAAAGGGCCCCAGGATCAGTGGGAAGAGGGAAGGGCCCTGGCCAGGGGTCGGGGGGCCCTTCATAATTTCTTGCACCGGGGCCCTGAAGGTTCTAGTTACGCCTCTGGCCATAGCTGATCACATGTGCAGCATCATGGCAGTTGGAGGTTAAACAGAGGCCAAGATGGCAGCTTCCTTGGCTGAAAATGAGGAGGGTTTACTACCACTTTAAAAAGTTGTATTGCAGTTGCAAAGGTATTATCAGACTAAAAGGACCAATTAAAGGGAGGTTAAGTTTACACTTTAAATGCTGCAGTACCATGGACATGCTCACAATTTACTGTTGAGAACTTTAAACTCTGTATTGCTATTAATTTTCATTGTCACGTAAAATGTGCCCATCTGACATTACCGTAAGGTAAATCTAAAAACAACATGGTAGTTCCATAAAAATTTGACCAGGTAATTAAATTTTTTGTGCCTAAACATTAATCCCTGAGAGGATGTAATCAGTTAAATGTCTTTTTTTCTCAGACAATCAAATTCATATTTCAGTGACACAAATGTAAAACAAATTTCCTTTATTTGCTTAAGTCAATGATAAGAGCATAATCTGTAATTGCTAACAGATCTTTTTGTTTTCTCTAGTAAGGACGTTAGACTTTTCTTATGATAACTCTCCTCATAATTTAATAAGCGTTGATTGTTTAAAGCTGAGTGAAAGTTTTGCTAAATTTAAGAGTTTTTAAAACCGACCCTACTTTACTATTATATGACTGAAATGTATAATTCTTATAGCGTATATAAAGGCAATTTTTTCAGTTTTGGACAGTGTAGGGAAGATTTACCATCCCTGTCAGTTCCCTCTCTATTTGCTGTGATGTTCATTGTCATCAGGACTGAAAGTGACAGAAAATCCAGAATTTTGAGTTGTAACTAGACTATAAAGAATAGTGCAGCGCTAAATACCATTAACAGATAAAATCAGTACATCAAAAAATAAATTCATTGGAAAAGTTCATAAGAAAGTTCATAAAAATTTATGAGAAGATAAAGATAGGTTTCCAAATAAAGTGACAATGTGCATTAGGGTCAGTTCACATACAGCCAGGTCCATAAATATTGGGACATTGTCACAATTCTAATCTTTTTGGCTCTATACACCATCACAATGGATTTGAAATGAAACAAACAAGATGTGCTTTAACTGCAGACTTTCAGCTTTAATTTGAGGGTATTTACATCCAAATCAGGTGAATGTTGTAGGAATTACAACAGTTTGTATATGTGCCTCACACTTTTTAAGGGACCAAAAGTAATGGGACAATTGGCTGCTCAGCTGTTCCATGGCCAGGTGTGTGTTATTCCTTCATTACCCATTTACAAGAAGCAGATAAAAGGTCCAGAGTTAATTTCAAGTGTGCTATTTACATTTAGAATCTGTAGCTGTCAACTCTCAATATGAGATCCAAAGAGCTGTCACTATCAGTGAAGCAAGTCATCATTAGGCTGAAAAAACAAAACAAACCCATCAGAGAGATAGCAAAAACATTAGGTGTAGCCAAATCAACTGTTTGGAACATCCTTAAAAAGAAAGAACGCACCGGTGAGCTCAGCAACACCAAAAGACCCAGAAGACCACAGAAGACAACAGTGGTGGATGACCGAAGGATTCATTCCGTGGTGAAAAAAACACCCTTCACAACAGTTGGCCAGATCAAGAACACTCTCCAGGAGGTAGGTGTATGTGTGTCAAGTCAACAATCAAGAGAAGACTTCACCAGAGTGAATACAGAGGGTTCACCACAAGATGTAAACCATTGGTGAGCCTCAAAAACAGGAAGGCTAGATTAGAGTTTGCCAAACAACATCTAAAAAAGCCTTCACAGATCTGGAACAACATCCTATGAACAGATGAAACCAAGATCAACTTGTACCAGAGTGATGGGAAGAGAAGAGTATGGAGAAGGAAAGGAACTGCTCATGATTCAAAGCATACCACCTCATCAGTGAAGCATGGTGGTGGTAGTGTCATGGCGTGGGCATGTATGGCTGCCAATGGACTGGTTCTCTTGTATTTATTGATGATGGAAACAGCATAGGAGACGGCTGCGGATGACATAGCTCCCTTCCGCACACGTATTGTCCCAAAAGGGCAGGATTTCATCGTTAAAGGTGGAGGAACTTAAACTAGACATAACTATTATGCGCCAAGACATGCACAAAATCCAAGATCGTGTCTCTGCTACCGAGCGGCACACCAGTGATTTAGAGGATACAGTTAATCCAATCCTTCCTGAAGTTAAAACCTGTGGCACCAGGATTAAATCACTGCAAGACAAAGTGGATGACTTAGAGAATCGCCTATGCAGGAACAATCTCAGATTGGTGAGCAGGTGGAGGGGTCTGATCCGATGTCTTTCTTGGAGAGCTGGCTCACACAGGAGTTTGGCTTTCTTGTAATAACAACAAATGCTGTTAATCAGCCGCTCAGCTGTTTACAAGCACCAGGGGGGACGTTCCCACCCTCCCACCACCTTCCTCGGCTCACCCGGGCTCTCCCGTCCCACCAGGAAGCCCGAACGACCAGCCGGCACATTCAGAATCAACTTTCAGGTCTCGGATCTAGTAAACCGGAAGCAATGCCACTTCCGGTTTACTGGAGCATTGAAGGGACCAGATTTTCAAAAAATCTCAGTATTCAAAACAGCCAAACTTGGCGTTTTGAATGCTTTTAAGTGCAGAGGAGGGTTTTGGGGTTATAGACCCCATATCCCTCCAAAAAAATACCTGACTATTGCTGTGACAATGGATGTTTACATTCCCTGTGACAGCAATAAAAGTGAGCAAAAAATAAAATAAAGTAACAGTGTAAAAAAATAAATAAATAAATAAAATAATATAAAATAAATAAGAAAAAAAATGTAAAGTGAAGAAGTGAACTCATATGTAAGTCGCACCCGCAAATGTAAACAGTGTTTAAACCACAAACTCCTCTAAAATTCTAAATCGGCAACCATTAAAAAAATTTAAAGTGTCGCCTAGATTTTTAGGTAAAGTAGTTTTTTGCCATTCCACGAGTGTGCACAATTTTAAAACATGACATGTTAGGTATCTATTTACTCAGTGTAACATCATCTTTCACATTATACAAAAATATTAGGCTGACTTTACATTTTTTTTTTTTTTAATTCATAAAAGTGTATTTTTTCCAAATAAATTGTGTTTGAAAGACCACTGCACAAACACAGTGTGACATAAAATATTGCAATGACCGCCATTTTAATCTCTGGGGTCTCTGCCAAAAAATATATATAATGTTTGGGGGTTCTAAGTAATTTTATAGCAAAAAATACTGATTTTAACTTGTAAGCAACAAGTGTCAGAAAAAGGCTTAGTCTTCAAGGGGTTAAAAGATCAGCTCCCGCAAAATAAATATTTTTGTTCCAGGTTGACTCTAACAAACTGATTTGCTAATTGCTTTGATAACAGTCTAAACATTGATTCTCTAATATGGCGACCTACTGCAACCATCACAAATTGCAGCAGAAGAGACACTTGATGCCAAGAGTAGCAGAGCATGATATAGCAGAATAAAATGTTCTTTGTTAGGAGCAAACCAGTATTTACTGATTTACTCTATAGAACTGTGTATCATAAACAACTGACTTTTTAAAATAAAGTTTTCATCTATTTGTCCTTTGATGCATGCTTAGTTTTCAGTCACTTCTTGTTAATGCACTTGCTGCATTGCTGGCTGCAAATCATTGGCATGCAACTGCAATGTTTCAGAGCCACACAGGACTCCTTCATCAGTCATGTCACATACCTGACAAAAGGGTGCTGCGCGATCCAAAATGTTGCATTTGGTCCTTTCTGATGTGATCTTTCTTCAAAAAAGATTTGGACGAAACTTGATGATTCGTGGTGTGCTGGCAAATATGTGCACTGATCTGAAATGGTCATGTAACACAATCAATATTAAAACAAAAACATAGCATGCTTTAGGAAATAAGCAAGAAACATTGTTCTGTGCCTGGGGCAGGACAGTAGTTTGACATTTTTACTTTTTATTTTACTTTAATCAGCACAACAATTTGGCTAATAGTTGTTCCTTTTTATACAACTTCCACTGTTCTTCCAAACCCCAAACCCCTACCCCCCAGTGCCAGATTTATGAGGGGGGAAAGGGACAAATGCCCCAGGTTCCCCTGCCAGAGGAGGGCCCAGATTTCCTTTATAAAAAAATGAAACTTATTTTCCCTCAAGACTTCAGTAGTGTGTCTGTTAAGGAAATTATCCAATTTGCAGCCTTTGCCAAGCTCTGTTCATTTCTCACTCCATCTCAGCATGAAGTTTTATTATATGACATGATGAAGGACTTGCTGATACCTTTTAGCTGTTAATGTAGCACTTATATTATATTTGTTTATTAAAGTTGTTCAGCAAATTGGCACTGATAAAGAATTATCTAAGAACCATGATGGTCCATGAAAGACTAAATGCTCTGTGCCTACTGGCTGTCCAGTCAATGTCCTCAAGATAATACAGTTTGATGAGTAAGTTAAAGATTTTGTAGATGCTAAGTGCAAGAAGATAGATGATATGTAAATATTTTAGTGTTATGCATAACTGTGATGTATGACTTGCCGTTTCCAATTACCTACGTAATGTGTATTCTTACAGTCAATAGAATTAAGAAAAAAAAAAATCAGACAAATGTCTTCTTCAGAACCTAACTTATTTTTTTAGAACAAATACAGTTTATTATTCATTTCAGTTTGCTTCTTTATTAGTTCACCTTTCTGAACACGTTAAATGTTACACCCATATTAAGGGTGTATTAAGGGTGTAACATGTATCATGTTTAACAACCCCCCAACCCCCCCCCCCGCCGCACCACTGATCCTTCCCCTCATTGTGACAGTGGGTCCTGTGAATGAAAAAACTACAAGTGCCGTCTTCCATTGCGACAGACATCTCGTAGTTCTCAATGAACTGAGAGGGTGTGGTCAGTTCTTTCATTCTTCTTACTCTCAGTAACTGTTTGCCCGTATGAGAGGTGCGGACAGACATCTATACTGTCTGCAGGAGCCTGGCATTGCACCCATGATCTGCTGATCAAGAAAAAAAATGTGCATTTATGTATTTTTTTAAAAGTGAACGTGTCCTTTAATTTCTATGTTGAGGGGCCCTCTAACTTGAAGTGCTCTGAGCCCCCAAGGTCTAAATCCAGGACTGTTCCCCACCCATTGCCACTAGCACCAGTGTCATGTCTACACCCCTTTGCATTATCACCTATTAACACAGCCTGTAAAGACTCCACGGAGCAGAAGTACAGCAGAAGCTGTAGTAAAAGGATCAACTAAAACCCATGTTTTCATGCAGTTTAAAATACAGGAAAAATGTACACTGCAGAACTGTTGAGATAATAACATATCTAAAGCTCTTCAAATGATGATGCGCTTAGTTCAGCATTAGAGGTTAAGTTTACCTTTTCCGGAAAATAGCCTATGTAGTCAAGGGGCCCCAGTAGATATTAAAAATCTGTGAAGATTTGTAAAGTGATCATTATTTTAATATTATACCTGTAGACCATTTGGGTCCCATTAGAAGCCTTGCTAAAAAACTTAAAAAAAAACTCTAGTTACCAACCCCCACATCCTGCCTTGTTGCTAGAATGCAAAAGCTGTTGGTTTTCATTCCTGTAATGCTGGGAACAATTGAGACCCCTCCCATGCTCCAGGGGGCCCATGCTGCCTTACATATTTACAAATTGATTATACATGTGCACAAGGAATTTTTTAGAAATATATTTTCCGATTGATGTTTATGGGGTAAGCGCCCTTTTCCAAAATATTTTGAATTACCCTTTCAATATGTAAATAAAGTTCTGAAATAGCTCTTTAGCCACTTGGAATATCTTTGTGTGTGGCGGTAGCAGTGGGTAGTAGCAGGGGTCCCAGGTCAACTTTTGTATCGGGGCCCACAAGCTTCAAGCTTCGCCTCTGAAGCTGGGAGTGAGCATCCAAAGATTTCAATGTCCTAGCATCAAGGCAGGATGTGGGGGTTCCTAAACTCAAGTTGTTAATTGCTCCTGAAAGCTACTGTTAGGTATGCTCAAGTAGAAGTGAGAAGAGTTAGGGCTCATTTACATGGATGTCTAAAATGTCACCTTCAGCTGCATAGAGCGTATAGTTTTGTATGCATCTGCTAACAAAAATGTTCAGTGCATTCATCAGTGTACAAAAAAGTAGGACACAGCTGTACATATCTGCAGATTTTATTCAAATATGCTTGTAAGTGCGCATAAATGTAAAGTCATTTGAAAAATTGTACGCATTGTGATATGGGGGTGATTAGCCCAATGGTAGATGCATTTGTTAGTGAAGTCAATGCCAGTCCAAACTGTGTTTAAGGGCACGGCAGCCCACTTTTATTAAACAAAATTAAAGTCTTAGGTCAAGGTTGCCCACACAGGGGTTTCATGTTCACAAAGCCACAACAAATAACAGAAAATACTAGCCCACATGGATACTTTTCAGCAGCTTCACTGCTATTGGCTTTGGTCTTCCAGACCACAGGTTCTTCAGGCTCACTCAGCCCATTATCGCAGCACCTTGCTGTGTAGGTCAACTCCTGGCCTCCAGATAGTGTTCTCCCAGCACCCAAGCCCATCCACTTCTCAGGAACACAGAACTTCCTCCAGCCCCCTCTGTGGACTCGCCAGTCACCTCAGCTTTCTCGTTCTGTCCGGACCCACATAGCTGCCTGACTTTCCCACTCCTATGGGCAATAAGTCCCCCACCATTGAGTCTTGTCTCCTAAGAAGGTCACCCCTCCTGGCTGGAGCACATTGATATCTTCACACAAATACGCTCCAAATGGCAGCAACTGCCCTGAGTTCTCACCGAACCTGGTTTATGAGTAATTGTACCTGAACACACACAACCTGTAGAACTCCAGGAAAATCTGGACACAGAATGGAAGGTTCTGTCTCTCTAAGGCCAGCCATACCCGGTTTGAGCCATTAAGAGGAAGTATACCCTGATGGGCTTTACTTCCTCTTCGTTGCTCTGAATTACCCTGCAATGTAAAAGCATAATAAGCTAGTATGCATCACATACTAGCCTATTATGTGACACTTACCGGCATTGGAAACCCGCGCTGTGCCCACAGTAGAAAGCATCCATCTTTGCCCCTCCTTCTTCCGGGGCCGCGGACTCCGGCTCTGGGATTTGCTGGAGCCTCGTGACATCACTCCCGCGCATACGCACAGGAGCCGCCAATCGTGGCACGATGTTAGAGAAGGAACGGCACGGAGGCCGCTTCTTCACTGCGCATGTGCCCGATGACGTGGGCACATGACAGTACACTGCATATCTCCTAAACTTTGCAGGTTTAGGAGATATGCAGGGAACCTACAGGTAAGCCTTATTATAAGTTTACCTGTAAGTTAAAGTGGTTGTCATGAGTTGACAACCACTTTAATTAGCAGGCAGAATGGGCTATGTACCCATTGTTGCAGGAAAGAAATTTGCACCATGTATGGCCGGCCTAATGGCCCAGACTTAGACAGCAGTGAAAACAACCTGACAGGGTTTGTATTCCTTCCCTACTCTATATGAAACAAATTGCTCCTGCTATCCCAGAGATGGGAGGTGGAGCAAAATCTCCCCAATGGAATCACAGACAGAAAGAAAAACCTGGGAAAAGTATTCATTCTTTCTATGTCTAGCCAAGCTGAAAGAACGATTTAGGCTGGAATTGGGCTTTAAATATGAACTCAGATATTCTGTAAAAGGAACACATTAATGTAGCTCTGTAATTATTAATACATTATTAAAAGTATTTTTTTTTTTTTAAGCAAGTGTGTGAATTTGACCTGGTTTGGGCCTCTTGCAGTTCCTGTACAACAGAGTTGGAGCATTAAATGAAGAAGCAGTAAAAAGAAGCATGCTAATAGGAAGAAAAAGCAGAGTGACTGGGAGATGAGATCTTCTCTGTGCTGCTTCTCCTTTCACTGTCCAGTCACAGGCTGAGGTGAGTCCAAAACAACCTGGGCTCAGAGGAGTGGGTTGAATGCAGTGGTGTCTGGTGGTATATTTCTGGGGGGTGGCAAACAGTACACCTACGGCCCCACCTCCTGTCTGGTTGTGTCATCCGCACCCACTGCACTGCCCCAGCCTTGTACTTACCCCATCTATGGCGCGGGCGATGGGCGGTGGCTTCCCCTTGCTTCTCCTTCTCGGTATCACGGCGTCTCCTCTCTCTACCTCCTAGACCAATTGGAAAGCTCCTCCCTTCGGCCAATCAGGAAATGGGTCTCACGACCCGCTTCCTGATTGGCTAGGCTCTAATCATGAGCTTCAAAAAAAAAAAACACCCCCGATTGGAATCCATGCATCCGGTGCCCCGCATGTAGATTAGGGGGCTGGACGCATGGATGGGGGGCAGCGCCCATGCACCCTGCATTAAGGGTCACCACTGGTTGAATGATGCTAACCATCTATAGACATCTAGTGTCAAAAAAAGTAATGCATGGGAGGTCTCCGGATTGAAAGCACATATTGCAGCAAAAATCGGTTTTGTTATTTAATCTTTTTATGGGCTATTCATTTCCATACAACAATGAAGAATAGCCCCTGCGGGACTTTAAATGACATGAGCACAAAAAGGTCATTAAAAGTATACAAAATAAACATAGTTTATAAATGTATTAAAAATGCATAACATTCATCATATATGTAATGCATAAACAAAGGTGCTAAACCACTTGGCAGTGATAGATACAGCATATCAAGTGGCCACATACATATATATTGGAATTGTTGACATATAGTAATACACAAGCATCATAAAACTCGACGCATGTCAGGAGTCATTGCTCGCTTCTTCAGGAGAAGATGTAAATGCAGTGTATCTACAGAATAAAAATATCATTGAGAAATATATAACAAAGATAAATGTCATAAACCAAATATGGGTGATCTTACACAAAGAGATTCCATACCCAAATATGGACTAAGCCAACGTCTCAAAAGCCAATTAACCCACAGGTGGTGGCAAGTTGTGTCTGTCCTGGGAGCAGAAGGAAAGGAACCAGCAAAGACCCCCCCAGGTGACTAATGGAGGGCAAGCATAACATGGGAGCCAGAGAGTGTACCTTTTGATGTCCCTCAAGCAGTGACTTGTGAAACGCGTAGAATTTTATTCCAATATATATATATATATATGTTGCCGCTTGGTATGCTGTATCTATTACTGCCAAGTGGTTTGGCACCTTTGTTTATGCATCCCATATATGATAAATGTTATACATTTTTAATAAATGTATAAACTCTATTTACTTTGTATACTCTTATTGACCTTTTTGTGCTACCCTTATTTAAATTCCCACAGGCGCTATTCTTCGTTGTTGTATTTAATTTTGAGATCGAGGTGTGTCACTGGCAACACCAGACCATTTTCTCTTTGTATCTATTGATTTCCATCTTGCTTTTTTTTTGACTGGTGTTCTGGTTTAAATAACAAAAAAGCCACTATTTGTTGAGAATCCACACAACTAAAAAGTTTTTAACCATTTTTCGGTAATAAAGGCAAAGCTTTTGTGTAAGATCGTTGGAGGGAAGCATAAAACATTGTTTGGTAGTCAACAACATTGAGCCATTAGTACAGAAATATATTTTCTTTTTACCTGACAGTGTGCTTGGGAGACTGACTATCTGATTAAATAAGACAACATTCATGGAAATCATAATTTGTTTTGACATAATAATAATTCATAAAATCAAACCTGGGATATTTTTAAGCCATGCGCTTTCCAGACCCAAACCTTCAACCAGTTCTCCTGCAAGAAAACATGCTCTGATTAATCTCTATGCATCCAAACATTGGAGCGAACACAAAATAATAGACATGATTGCTGTCCAATGTTTGCTGGCACGATTTATGAAGAAAATACGTTTCCACATTTCAGTGTATATTGCTTGATTAAAAAAACAGCATGCATTAAGGATAATCTGTTTTTGCTTTATAGATTCAGGAAAACACAACATGAATTATGGTTAATGTGTTTATCAGCACAGTGTTTATGAAATGATTTTCCCCTGTATGCCACCAATTAATTACCATTGATATTCAGTATAAAAGAGATAATTATTACATAATGAGCAATTTCATTTGTGCATGGGCCGCTACGTAATATAACAAAACAAAGGGCTGATTCACACTTCTGTGCTTCTTTACAATGAATCAAGGATGACTAACAGAACAATATAAATAAAAGTGCCTGATCATTACACTGTGAGAACCTGTCTTCCCTTTTGTCTCCAGCTACTTTACTGCAGCTAACAAGCTCATTCAGTGCTGTGATGGAGCCATGTCCCTCTCCAAAAAATGCTGATACAGAGACCAATAAGCCATTAAATGCATATAACATACTCATTTTTGACTGATGTCATACAATATTCTCTGTATGGAGCTGATCACATTTGCACAATGTAGGAAACACCTACCAATGCTGTACAAATTATGTAGAATTGTCTTTATAATTGTATATAGTTGGTATAGCATTCTACATGAGTGGTATGCAATGAAGTGGTCTGCTCTCATCCACCGAGTGTTAGGGAAAATAGAAACCTCTCCTGTAGCAACCTTGTCCTAAACAGGGATGCTAGTAAATTTAGTTGTGCTAGGTGGTAACTAGCCTGGCTAATTGGTAGGCTTTGATTAAATGGGTTTCACATAAGCCTAGTGTTGAACCAATAACAAATTACAATGGACTCAGGTTAAGAGTGCAAATACTTTTCTCAGCCAATCAGCAGGAGTTTCTTTGGCCCCTGAGACTGCTGGGAGAAGGGTATTTATTTGGAGAGAATCAGGTGATCAGGGTTCTTTCCACCCGGACCTGGAGCCTGAGGCCTAATCACGTGTAAAGGGGCTCGGCCTGAGGGGGCCTGACTGCAAGGAGGCATTGGAGAAGAAGTTGCCAGAGGGTCAACCACTCTTCTTCCCGGAGGTAGGTGTAAAGGGTTGGAACCTATTTTCCCTCTATTGAGGAGGGAAGAAACTGCAGTTTAGAGCCCTGAGCAGCCGTCCATGTTGACAGAGGATTCCTTGTGAGACATCTAAAAGCATTTTAGCCTGGTCAGTGCAGAATTGATCTTTGTGGTGAGAGCGACCACTGTGGATTGTTCTGTTGCGGTACACAGAAGAACATTTATTACAAGGTAGAAAGTTTTTTTTTGTTGCAAGATGCATGATATTTGTTCACAGAAAAGAGCAATGAAAGATTGCAGTGGACACTTTCTGTTCACATGTTTATTAAACATTTTGGGGTTGATTTACTAAAGGCATATAGACTGTGCAAGAGCAGTTCCTCCAAAGAATGCCTTTAAAAATTGCAGCCAACAACAATTAAGAAATATGTCCCATGAAAGAACACATGCAACTGGTTATCAGGGAAGTGCATGTTGGCAGGGACAGACAGTAAAAAAAATGCAGCCAGCAAAACTGAGGACATGTCCTGTGAAAAAAAGCAGTCTATTATGACTGCAGTGTATGTGGACAGGGACAGCCTGTGAAAAATAGTCAATTGTAGTGTAGCCATGTTCTCCCTTGGGAGTGGCTGGTAGTTGTGGTCCACCTGCCCGCTGCCCTCAATCACACAATTTCCACACACCCAGAGTCACTGAACAGGCCGGCACATTATTTTTGTTGTTTTATTTAGGGGTTAAACTTGGATGGGGATAGGGATGACTGTGGGATGACTGTGGGATGCCCAAGAATCAATCATGGGACCTTCTATATACACTGCCATATATACACTCCTTCTTCCTCCAGCACATACACTTGCTGACCATTACTCTTCTCCTTCCTCTCTACTGCACACTACTTGCTGTTCCCGGCCTGAGAGTAAATTTATCAGACCTCCATGACACTTCCTCTTCCACCACAGCTAGCACATGGTGAGGTGCTATCTGGGCACTGGATGAACTACAACTATCAGCCCATCCATTTTCCAGGCCCCCCTGGCCTGCCTTACTGTCCAGTAGCCCTTGTTCCCCCGCTGGGCTTCTCCGACCTCTACAGACTGTCCACTGTCTTCTCCCCAGCCTGTTCCAGCCTTCTCATCCAACTCCCAGGCGCTGCCACTCACCGACACCAGTGGATCCTTTAAAGAGTCCTCTATGTAGCCTCTCTGCTGTTCCCCTGCTCCCTTGTGCTGCTCCAGGAACAAACTCCTCTTCCTGGCTGCACCCGAGCCACCTGGCCTCAAGGTCAACCCCCCCCCCCAGATGAGACCTCCACAGCACCTCTGCTACATCTCCCTCTTCCACTCAACACCCCCCCACGGCAGATCACTGTATTTAGCCACTTGCCGAGCGCCCGCCGCAGCGGCGGCAAGGTGGCCTGTTATCGCGAACCGCCGTCACAGGACGGCGGCCGTGATAACTAGCATTGTGGGCGCGCTTGCGCGCTCACTGTGTTCGGGGGGAGCCAGGGAGCGGGTAGGGTGGACTTGATCGCCGCCGGCTACCCGCGATGGCTCCCCCGCACTGAAAGAACGGAGGTCCGTGTATGTAAACACAGATCTCCATTCTGTTAAAGGGGGAAGGGCAATGATCACAGCCTTCCTGTATATGGAAGCTGTGATCATCCCCTTTCCCCAGCCAGGGCAGCCCACATACAGTTAGAACACGCCCAGGGAACACAGTTAACCCTTAGAGCGCCCCCTGCAGGTTAACCCCTTCACTGCCAATGGCATTTACACAGTAATCAGTGCATTTTTATAGCACTGATCGCTGTATAAATGCCAATGGTCCCAAAAAAGTGTCAAAATGGTCCAACATGTCCGCCCCAATATCGCAGTACCGCTAAAAATCACAGATCGCCGCCATTACTAGTAAAAAATGTAAAAAAAAATAAAAACCCCAGAAATTAATTCTCATCATCTGTAAACGCGGCAACTTTTGCGCAAACCAATCAATAAATGCCGATTGCGATTTTTTTTACCAAAAATATGAGGTAGAATATAAATCGGCCAAAACAGATGGAAAAAAAAATTTTTATATTTTTTTTTGGATTTGTATTTTATGAAAAAGTAATACATTTGGGTTTTTTTGCAAAATTGTCACTCTTCTTTAGGGGCAATCAGAAACGACGCAGAGGGGATCAAATACCCCCAAAAGAAAGCTATATTTGTGGGAAAAAAAGGACGCAAATTTCGTTTGGGTACAACGCCGCACGACCGCGCAATTGTCAGTTAAAGCGACGCAGTGCCGAATCGCAAAAAGTGCTCTGGTCCTGAAGTGTGAAATCCTTCCGGGGCTGAAGTGGTTAAGGAGGCCTGTCCCCTGCCAATTCAGACTGTGGATTGGTCAGGGCTCCTTGTCATATATTAGAAAGTGACACCTCCTCATCAATCCCCTTCTGCAGAACCTTCTGGCCCCAAAGGGAAGGAGTATCCAAGGGGTGTTCCTTCCTGCAATCTCCAGCTCTCCCTGAGCCACTCCCCAGCTCAGATCAAAACAATCAGGCCTGCACTTATTGTCAGGCCTGACTAGATTTTACCTCTCCTATCAAAATACACTACAAAAAATCTTTTTTTGTATCATAATCTATCACTATGGGGGCGCTACAGTAGCCAGCAAAATCGAGAAACTATTCCCTATGAAAAGACACATACAGCCTGTTATGGATGTAAACAGTGCACATGGAGAGGCTGTAAGGAATCTGCAAGACACACATCAGCAGCATTAAGATGTAAAAATCCTTCCCTCCCCTACTCCCAAATTCCACAACCTACACAGCATTTTACAATCTAAAGGACATTTAGAAAGAGTTTACATCCACACAAGTCCACATCCATACAAGTCCTACACTAATCGGTCCCTATGCACTTTATCAGCAGCACTCCCAATGCTTTCCTTATCACAGCTAAGCACATTGTCAATATGGCTGCTAGGAACCCTACCTTTTGCATAGAGGCGACTAACACACAAGGAAGCCCCTATAATTGGCCATTCTAAACCAGTTGACCTAAGTATGCAATGAAAAATGTTACAGAGAAAGGGTATGGCTTGCACTAGGGACACCCATACTTTGGGGAGATTTTCACTTTCTGTTGTGTCTTTGGGTATATCAAGTGCAGGGAATTCACATTGATGAGATTACTGGCATTTTTTTTTAAAACCTTCACATTCTATTCAAAACTATAGAAAAAGTTGGAGTTATATTTTTTATAAACCATTATTACATGTCAAATACCTGTAAAGAATACAAAAAAATATTATTAGAAATTATTTCATGTTAACAAGTCACCAAGTCAACCAAACATACAAAAGACTGCCCTTTGCCATAAAAAGTATTATAATAATAATTCATCAGATGGTTCCATGTATAAGTATGTATAAAAAATACAGTGGAGAATGCACAATAATTATGTAGTAAGTGAAAGAAAAATACTATATAAAGAGAAGAGAATGTACAGATCATAAGTTAGTTTTATTGTACACAATGGGGCATATTCCAATGTTAATAAAATGAAGGGAAACATTTACTTCTAGCTGAGATTCCAAGAAAAAGACCACCTGCAAATTATAGAAACCGAAAGATTAAAATAGCAGGGCAATATTTTGATTAAACTGTTGAACTTGATAGGCCTAGTCTCTTTTCCTACCTAATCTTTACTCAGCTAAGCTGCATTTTTGTGCATAAATGATTCCTGGAAAGCTAAAGACAGCAAGAGCTAAGCACATCATGCAATCAACTGAATTCAACATAAGCTTGTAAACCTCAGTCCTTTTTGCTAGTGGCTGGATAATAACTTTGCAAGTCCATTCTAGATCCCAATTTCACCTCTGGTAAAGTGGAATGTTTGTTAGCTGTGTCAATGTAGTTAGCTTGTCACTTTACTGTATGGTGAGGGCCACTAAATTCAGCAAGGGAATAGGTTAAAGTGGATGTAAACCCACCACCCACCCAGTATAAACTAATGACACAGTATTAATGTATAGATTTAGAAGGTGTATGTGCCTTAGGCAGCGCTTATCCTCTGGTATAGATATAGATATAATAACCTGCGTGCAGGCTGCTGCTGTAGCCCAAAATCTATGGGGAGACCTGCGGACAAAGGGGGAGGTCTAGTTATCCTCAATCTAGAAGACTACAAAACAGAACTAAATAGATTAGTAAATGACCATTCGACTTACAAAATACTTACCCGGAACCCTCAAAAAAATTACAGAATCTTGCTTAAGAAACTACTAAAGAAGGCACATAAACAGGGTATACTCACAGGAAAAGAATACAAGTACCTGCTCCCACAGGCATCCAGAACTCCGGTCATATACCAAGTGCCAAAAATCCACAAAAGCCAAACGACACCCCCAGGAAGACCCATCATAAATGGCATAGACTCTTTATTCTCCAGATTAGGAGAATACATTGATACATACATCCAACCTCTGGCCCAATCTTACCCGGCTTACCTTAAGGATAGCAAACACCTCTTACAGTTACTAGAAAAGGAGACAATAGATGATAACACAATCCTGGCAACAATAGACGTAGAATCGTTATATACGAATATAAACCAAGACGATGCAGTAAGAGCAGTCAAATGGGCCCTAAACCAAACGACATTGGCAAGGGAACAACAGAAATTTATACTGGAAGCCCTAGAAATGGCTATGGCCAGAAATTACTTCTGGCATGAAGGCAAATACCATGAGCAACACAGAGGTGTTGCCATGGGAGCCAAATTTTCCCCAAGTGTGGCAAATGTGTTTTTAAGCCACTGGGAAAACGATGAAATATTCAAGAAAACTAGACCAGAATTAAAACTGTATCGACGTTTTATAGATGATATTATCATCATATGGAAAGGCACAGAGGAAAGCCTAAGGAAATTTCTGGAAGAAATCAACATAAATGCTTATAACATAAAGTTTACAGGAACCTGGAGCAGAGAGGAAGTAAACTTTCTGGACCTAGTGATATTTAAAGGCAACAACCAACTGCACACTAAAACGCACTTTAAACAGACCGACAGAAATGGTTACATACCAGTGCACAGTTGTCACCACCCACAATGGTTAAGAGGGATACCCAGAGGCCAACTAACCAGGATTAGAAGGAACTGCACTCAATTGACAGATTACAGAACCCAAGCAGACGATTAATGAACAGATTCCGGGAGAAGGGATACAAAGCCAGAGAGCTCTACCAAATCAAAGACCAAATTGAGAGAATGGATAGAGAAAGGCTACTGAGGAACAAAACTCCAAAAAACAAGACCATATCAACTCCTTTCATAACACAGTTCAACAGACAATACAAAGAAATAGAAAAAGTAATCAAAAAACATTGGCACTTATTACTAAAGGATAACAAACTGCAACATGTCCTCCCAAAAAAACCCAATTTCATTTATAGAAAGACAAAAAATCTTAGAGATAAGCTGGTACACAACATCCCAGAACCACCCAAGAAACAATTCATGTTTGGGGAGCTAAAAGGTTTTTTCTCATGTGGAAAATGCACAATATCCGAAACATAGGGAAGAGGGCCTTAGACAAGTAATTAGC
>BLSH010370006.1:974759-1009368 GCA_018402905.1 Glandirana rugosa | reverse complement strand
TTTTATTTTATTTTATTTTTTTTTAAAAATTTAAAAAAATAAAAATTTTATCCTGACATTTATATTTTTTACAAGTTTGACCTAATTTTGACTTTTACCCACATCTTGCCCCTACATAGGAGGGAAATGGTATGTGTAAATGTAAAAACATAATTTTTAACCATTATTTTGTTAAATTCAGATAAAGGTGTAAGTACGGGACTCCAACCTCTGTGGGATAAAGTTCAAATCATTTCAGAACCCACCATAGCAGAGATCCAAGCCTGTTGAGTTTTTGTGGCATAGACAAAATAGAACCACACTGGAGGGGAGGAAACAAAAAACAGGCAATATCACAGAATGAGACTAGGTGGATTTATGAAATAGGGTGTCTCCAACCTCAGGGCATGAATGTGGAAATAGACTTAAATTGTTTTATTACCAATTTTTAATACAAAAATGTAAATGTGTATGGTAAAGGGAGGATACATCCCCGTTCTACACCCATTTTCAGTTTTAATCCAGTTTGAACATTTTTTATATTTACAGTCCTATTTTAAAAATAAAAAAATTTAAAAATTTTTTTTTATTTTATTTTATTTTATTTTAATTTTACATTTATTTTTATTTTTATTTATATTTATTTTTATTTTATTTTTATTATTATTTTTATTTTTATTTTATTTTTATTTTAATTTTATCTTTATAATTTTTATTTTATTTTATTTTATATTTTAATTTTATTTTTATTTTTATTTCATTTAATTTATATATTTTTTTATTTTTATTATATTTATATTTTTATTTTTATTTTTATTTTAATTTTATTTTTTATTTTTTATTTGTCATCTTCATTTTTTCATATTTTATATTTTTCATTTTTTTCACTTTTTTTTTTTTTCTTTTTCTTTTATTCAATCTTTATTTCATTTTTTCATTTTTTCATTTTTTGATTTTGTACATAAAAAGACAAAATTTTCCCTATATCCACACACCTCCAGTACATAAAAACAATGCCTTGCCTATAAAACAGCTACCTTAGCAAAATACGACCTGCATACTCCAGCACCGACCAAAAGTACAATAATTTAACATATACGCATCTCGGAGAAATCATTGATTTTACCCATTTATATTTATATCACACACTCGCAATTTTAACAAATTTTAACAATGTTTTGAATAAAGTAAGGTTTTAAACGCAAGAAAGGTCATATGACCGGCCACTCAATCACATGGGACTAGTAACCTCCCACTAGCAAACACAGGTGTCAACTAATAATATGCAGATAAAAGACCGGCGCTTACACCGTGGAGACACCTCCGATGACGTCACAGGAAGTGACGAAACGCGTCAGATGATTACACGGTGAGAGAGGCCACGCTCAGCAGGTCTGTAAGCAGGAAGTGCAAATAGCACTAACCGCAAGCACAACCCTCAGAGCACTTCACAGACCTTGGCAAATGAGTGTTACTATGATATTTGCACTGTGAATAGTTTTGGCCAATAAATTTTTCAAAAGAGATACACGATGAGTTATCCCTTTCTTTACCCACGCATGGAATATTGAACGCGGAGGAGAGCGAGAGAAAGCAGAGGACAACCATATCCTAAGGTCGGATTGTAGACCTAAAGCGCGGTCTGACTCCTCCATACCGTACGGTTGGAGGGTCAACGGATTCTGGTAAGCAGGGCATAATACCCTGAGTCATCATTATTTTCATCACTCAACACCCCAATGTAGCACGAGCACCTAAAGCATAAAGAACTGTTCCACTCACAAGAATTTTAAAGCATTGATAGGCCGGAATTGAAACAGCACCCTCACATTGTATACCACGGATTGCACATCAGATAAACGTTTGGCACAGAGCACAGCACTTTATTTGGACTTTATATATTTGTACTTTATTATTATTATTATTATCTATTTATATATTTATTCATTCATGGCATTTTATCTATTCATGGCATTTATTTGAGAAATGTGAATTTGTATGTGAATTTTATTTTTATTTCTTTTATGTAACCACGTTTACACAGTAAGTTTTATAATAATTCAATAGAGAGTGCAAGCGCTGCTAGAACACAAAACTGTTCACACAAACCACATTAATGTATATATGCATGCAAGCCTCCTGCATCTATTCCTACCTTGCAAATGTCCTTCATGTAAGCACTAGCAGCTCTGTAAAACTCTGAAACCACCTCTATACTGAGACATTGAGGAGTGAGGGAGGAGTGCAAAACTTTCTCTGCTGTGTGGAGGAGATAAGCAAATTGCTTGTCACTCACAGAGCAAGGGGACTGTGTATTTCCCTGTTAGTCAGACTTTCTCTTCCTGAAAAAAGATAAGCTCATTACTCACAGTTGGATTAACTCTTTGTGGCAAGACTAGGCACAGATGACATAACATGCTATACTCTACCAGGCAGAATTATTAATTACATTTTTTTTTCAGGTTTACATCCACTTTAAGGGAGTACATACCAGGACACACATCAAGTGGCATGCATATACACATTAACAAAAGTACATACAGCCTATTCGTTGTAACCAGCCAAGAGACCACCATAGGTATAGTTCAGACATATACAGTGAAAACTGTACACACAAGTATAAATCACCAGAAGGCATGTCTCCGTAATGGTATAGACTTAAAACAACCTCAAAAAAGTGTGAAAAGCAGCCACACATAATTGTCCTGATCTCAAAAAAGTTGGGAAGGGAAAAAAAACACGGGGGGGGGGGGATGAAGAGAAAAAAGGGAATGGAGGATAGAAGGTTAGACAACTTCCTCCCTAGTGTCCCATCTCCTCTTCCGAAAGTGAACCAATCTCTGAATGTTCCAAGATGGATTTGTACTCTGAAAAGAATGTAAATTCATGCCCTCTGCATTCTTTTCTGGTACAATAACTTTTATTGTAATAAGCATTACATCTTGACAAATGTTCACCCACACAGGGGTACAGCATAGTGAGCATAACAGGCAGGCGTGGGCTGGGGAAGTCTGATCAAAGAACTTTTTTAATTAACTGTCCACTGAGGGACCTAGCGGAATAAACTAAAAGTTCATATAGATCACCAGGGCCTAAGAGCCATCTAACAGGGCCAGGTTGCAGCTACACTGGTTTACAGCAGAGGGTAATGCGTGTGCTGGTCTATTGGACCCCCCTGACACAGGTCGGGGTGACCTATCTATAGAGAGGTACAAAAAGACTTTGGGATCTAGCAACCGTGGCCATTTGCCAACAAGAAATAGGCCCTGAGACCGAGGACTGCAGGGTCACCCTAGAGCAGAAGAGACAGAGGGCGGCCATAAGCATGGTCTCAACAATGAAGAAGAGAAGGAAAAAGATAAAGAAGTAAGGTTTGAGACAGAAAAAAGAGTGGAGGGGGAAGTAACAAATTCATTCTTAGGAGAGATCCAAGCTGTTTGGATGCAAGGTGGGAAGAGTGTAGGACCACCAAGGTGACCATACTTTGAGAAATTTAGAGAGAATCATTTAGAATACTTGACATTTTCTCATTAATCATGAAATCGGTTCTCATTAATCATGAAATCGGTGTTTCCAAGCCCTTCTTTTTTGACCCCTCCCACTTCTCATAAGCCACAACCCTATAGATAGATATATATATTAAATCAGGGTCCCCATGAGAGTCCCCCATACATCACAGCACCTTAAATCAGGGTCCCCATGAGAGTCCCCCATACATCACAGCACCTTAAATGTTAAATCAGGGTCCCCATGAGAGTCCCCCATACATCACCCTGATATAAGGGTCTGTGATGTATGGGGGACTCTCATGGGGACTCTGATTCAGGGTCTCTGTGAGAGTCCCCCATACATCACAGCCCCCTTATATCAAGGTCCCCATGAGATGAGAGTCCACCATACATCAAAGTCCCAACTAAAAAGCCAGTGGCAGCTGCCTGAGAAAAAGACCACCAGTCCAGGCAGGCAGGGCCACAGAGAGAGGGGACATGGAGCAGGCAGGGACCTGCAATGAGGACTGCACAAGTGCACAGTGCTGCACCTACGGTTGGTACAATGGTACCTGGCAGGCTGGCAGCCTGGCTTCAAGGCTTGGCTTCAACCTTCACTTCAGGGCGGGCTTGTCACTTGTGGTCAGGTCTCTAGCCGCAGCTCTAGACTGGCTGGGATGGATGGACTGACTGAGAGTCGGTCTGTTGGATGAGGACTGGAGTGGTGGGACCATGGGAGTCAGTCACTGGTGGTCTGGCTGGCACTGGCAGTCACTCGACCCACTTTTTACTCAGACAGGCAGGAAAGGAGAGACGAGAGAGTTGGCCTGGCCTGGCAGTAGCAGCAGGTGCACTCGTCTGTGACTGTGAGGAGGACGGACGGCGGAAAGCCGGCGGAGTGCTGCGCCTGCGTAATCTTAGAGTCAACTCATCACACGCCTAGCAGCACGTCTGCCACAGTCCTGCCCCCGCCCTCTGCACCGTGACATAGCCAATCACTGGCAGTCACTGGCTCTGGGCAGCCAATTATAGTATGTATGGTCGCTTCTTTGGCGCACATACATACACTTTTAGGATTGACCAATAGGCTCACTACTTGCTGTCAGCAGACAGCAAGGATCCGAAGAAAAAAAATCAATATACCGGCACCACCTTTAACCACTTTCCAACCAGGCCCCTTTTTTACATTTGTTGGTTACAAGCTAAAAACTGTTTTTTTTTTCTAGAAAATTACTTTAAACCCCCAAACATTATATATTTTTTTCAAACACCCTAGAGAATAAAATGGCGATTGTTGCAATACTTTTTGTCACACGGTATTTGCACAGCGGTCTTTCAAGCAAGATTTTTTTGAGTTAAAAAATAAGACAACAGTAAAGTTAGCCCAATTTTTTGTATATTGTGAAAGAGGATGTTATGCCGAGTAAATAGATACCATACATGACACGGTTGAAAATTGCTCGCACTCGCGGAATGGCGACAAAGTCCAGTCCTTAAAAATTTCCATAGGCGACACTTTAAAAAATTTTTAACGGTTACCAGGTTAGAGGTGCAGAGGAGGTCTTATGCTAGAATTATTGCTCACACTCTGGCGATCGCGGCGATACCTCACATGTGTGGTTTGAACACCGTTTTCATATGCAGGCGCAATGTACGTATGCATTTTCTTTTCTGCGTGAGCTCGCGGAGACTGGCGTTTTAATTTTTTTTTTTTTAATTTTATTTATTTATTTTTAACACTGTTCCTTTAAAAAAAAAATTCTGATCACTTTTATTGCTATGTAAACATCCCTTGTGATAGTAATAGATGGTGACAGGTACACTTTTTGGAGGGCTGGGGGGTCTAAAAGACCCCCCATCCCTCCTTTGCACTTCACAGTATTCAGGTCGCCAAAAACAGCGATTCTGAATACTGTCATTTTTTTAAAAATTGGCGCCGTTAGCCACCGAGTAAACCAGAAGTGACGTTGCTTCCGGAATTTGCCGAAGGAGACCCGATCTGAGTCGATTACGGCATCTGTCAGGTCTCCTTGTAGCCGGCGGAGGCGCCGGATCGTCGCTCCGGTCTCCCGGTGGGACGGGAGGCCGGAGAAGAGTGGCAGAAGGCGGAGGGAGGGGGGGATGTCCCCTCCCACCCCCTGGGATCGGTCATTATCCCCGGATAGCCGACCGCCTACTCTAAAAAAACGATACCGGGATATAGCCTGCAGCTGCAGGCTATGTCCCGGTAGAGCCACTCAAAACCAGCCGCCGCCTATTTATGGCGATTCACGGGAAGTGGTTAAGGGGTTGGGCAGACTTTTTTTTTTCATTCCCAGCGGGGAGGCGACACCCAGGCGCCCCCTATTGACCAGCCACTGCTGATTTCCCCCCCCCCCCTCTGCTCAAGCCCCTGGGGTTGAGCAACTGTCCCAACCATACAGTGGACCCGAGAAAGGGCATCTGCATTGTTTAGGAGCTTTCCCGCCCCATGTTCCACTTTGTACTTAAATGACTGTAAAGCCAGGAACCAGCTTGTCACTCGACTATTCTTTTTCCTGTTGTCACACATCCATTTCAGGGTGGCATGGTTGGTGACTAGCATGAATGGTCTCCCAAACAGATAATAATTCAGGGCGTCTATGGCCCATTTGATAGCTAAGCATTCTTTTTCGACACTCTTTTTCTCTCATACCTGTTCAGTTTTCTGCTCAGGTAGATAACCGGATGCTCCTCACCGTCTCTGATCTGGAAAACTACAGCACCTAGTCCCACCTCAGAGGCGTCGGTCTGCACTACAAACTCCCTTGAGAAATCCAGGGTCACAAGCACTGGTTGTGCACAAAGAGCTTGCTTTAACCACTTCAGCCCCGGAAGGATTTCCAGCTTTAGGACCGGAGCCCTTTTTGCGATTCGGCACTGCGTCGCTTTAACTGACAATTGCGCGGTCGTGCAACGTTGTACCCAAACAAAATTTGCATCCTTTTTTTCCCACAAATAGAGCTTTCTTTTGGTGGTATTTGATCCCCGCTGCGTCATTTCTGATCGCCGCTATAAACAAAAGAAGAGCAACAATTTTGCAAAAAAAACCAAATTTCTCACTTTTTCCTAAAATACAAATCCAAAAAAAAATATAAAAAAACATTTTTTTCACCGTTTTTGGCCGATTTATTCTTCCTCATATTTGTGATAAAAAAAATCACAATCGGCGTTTATTGATTGGTTTGCGCAAAAGTGGTCGCGTTTACAGATGATGAGAATTCATTTTTGCGGTTTTTATTTATTTATTTTTTTTTATTAGTAATGGCGGCGATCTGCGATTTTTTGCGGTACTGCGATATTTCAGCGGACATGTCGGACCATTTTGACACTTTTTTGGGACCATTGGCATTTATACAGCGATCAGTGCTATAAAAATGCACTGATTACTGTGTAAATGCCATTGGCAGTGAAGGGGTTAACCTGCAGGGGGCGCTCTAAGGGTTAACTATGTTCCCTGGGCGTGTTCTAACTGTATGGGGACTGCCCTAACTGGGGAAGGGAAGTGGTCACAGCCTTCACGTACAGGAAGGCTGTGATCACAGCCCTTCCCCCTCACACAGAGCGGAGGTCCGTGTTTACATACACGGACCTCCGCTCCTTCGCTCCGGGGGGGCCATCGCGGGTAGCCAGCGGCAATCGAAGCTGCCGCACCCGCTCCCTGGCCCTCCCCGAACACAGTGAGCGTGCGGGCGCGCCTCCGGCGGCGCGCGCGCGCTCACTAAACTCATTCCCGCAGCCGCCGTCGTATGACGGCGTTTTGCGGGAGCGAACCACTTTGCCGCCGTCAGATGCCAATCGGCGGTCGGCAAGTGGTTAACCGTGGTTTTATTCATCTGCGGCTTAACTAGTCGGCGAACAGTAATATGGCAAAGGTATTTGGCCTCATATAATCCTATGGCACATTTCTTTGGGTTCGCCGTGAGTCCCGCTTTCTGAAGGGAATCCACTACTGCTTGTACCCGGGGCAAATAAGATTCCCAATCGGGGCTGTGGATGATAACATCATCCAAATAGGCTGTGGCATAGGCGCAATGTGGTCTTTGTGTTTTGTCCATCATACTCTGGAATGATGCAGGGGCACCGTGTAAACCAAACGGCATCCGTTTGTACTGCAGCGACCTTTCAGGGGTAGAAAAGGCAGTCTTCTCCTTTGCTGACTCTGTTAGGGGTATCTGCCAATAGCCCTTAGTTAGATCTAGGGTTGTTATGTACCAGGCACCTCCCAACCGGTCTATAAGTTCATCAATCTAAGGCATCGGGTAAGCCTCAAACTTGGACATGCTATTCAACTTCCTAAAGTCATTACAGAACCTGATAGTGCCATCGGGCTTCTGGACCAATACTATGGGGCTCGACCAGTCACTGTGGGACTCCTCTATCACGTCCAACTCTAACATGGTTTTGATTTCTTTGGCCACTGCCTCGCGCCTAGCCTCAGGGATTCAATAGGGATTCAATAGACCTGAAACTACAGATACTGGAAGCCTGTGCTAGCATTTCTCCTGCGCTGTTGCTATCAGTGTGTGAAGAGTGGGAGAAGAGGGTTGCATTGACAATCCAACACAATGGGCAGCACATTGAACACATTTTATAAGTGGTCAGAAACTTGTAAATAACTCATGAAAGAATAAAGTTACATTAAAACCAAGCACACCATTGTTTTTCTTGTGAAATTCCCAATAAGTTTGATATGTCACATGACCCTCTTCCTATTGAAAAAACAAAAGTTGGATTCAAAATGGCCGACTTCAAAATGGCCACCATGGTCACCACCCATCTTGAAAAGTTTCCCCCCTCACATATACTAATGTGCCACAAACAGGAAGTTAATATCACCAACCATTCCCATTTTATTAAGGTGTATCCATATAAATGGCCCATCCTGTATATGAATTACTGTCATTATGCTAATGATACATTATGCAAGTGAAAAAACATTTTATGGTTTTATAACCCCAGGGAGTTGGCCACCAAAAATGAAAAACAAATAGAAATTCTAATTAAAATTGAAGTTAAAATTGAAAGTGGGGGGAAGAAATAACCCCCAATACATTTAATGGGGTGCACACCCCCACAGTGTGCCTCACCCCCTTGAAGCTTCCCAGAGTGGTGCCAGATCAGGTATCACAATCGGAAACAGGCATTCTCAAATTATATATCAGTGCTTAACTCCCCGGAGTATTAACAAATATAATTGGCCAGTATAGGCCCAATTAGGGCCAAAAGATAGCTTAGTCCATTGTCCCCAGTAAAGGACTGCATAGACCAGGCAGTCAACAAGTATTAACCATTGTTGCAAAAAGAAGAAAGGCAGAGGGATTAATTACCGTAGAAATAGAGAGCCGGGGTTTCGACCTTCCCAGACAGAGATGGCGGCTGCCACTCTGTCCGCCGTCTCAGTGCTTATATGGGGCTGAATGGCGGCAGAATCCTCACGCGGCGCACATCACGCACCGTGATGACGTTCAAGACGCCGTCGCATCAGGTAACGCGACGCGCGGGCATCTGTCGCCACCCCGGGTTGGGAAAACCAACCATGCAGCCATACACGGTTGCCAGGCAACTGAGGCGCCACGTGCAAAGGATCACAACATCTTAAATGAGGACTACAATGGTTACTCAGGTAAATGCAGAGGTACATACCCCTGCATCAGATAAAGGGGAGAAGAAATTCCTCCGCCTAAGGATCACAGTCGCCAACAACACAGGGTCCCAGAATGGGTCCCCAGAGGTCCGTCTGCACTGCGCCACCCTGCGAACCCGTCACAGGGGGGCGTCATGCAGAGGGGCCCCACCAACATAGAAGGGAAAATAAGGGCCCAAAAGAGTCCCAGATCTCCAAATAAACCCGACCCCTGGCCCCAGTGAGGGGGACAGGGGCCTGGGTGCGCCGGGCAGTGAATGCCAGCCACCACCGCACCCAAAGGGGGAGCCCAAGGGCCCCCAAAAAAAGGGCCCAGGTTACCGAACAACCCGCCAAATGGAAAAAAAAAGGGGGGGTAAGTAAACTGAAGAAATAGGAACACCCACACTGAGGCATGTTGCCCAAATCCACAGATGGATACATTAAAACAATAACATACAGCAGTGGCGGCTGAGCTGTATATTTTGAGGGGTACCCCCCCGGTCAGTCGGTCAGCTTCGGCTCCTTCCTGCTTCTCCTCCTCGGTGGTGGCTTCCTCCTCGGCGGCTAAACCCTGCATCTCCGGGTTCATGGCGTCTTCCTCCTCTGAGGCTTCCTTCCTCCTTCCCTTGGCGACCAATACGATCGCTTCTCCTCTCGGCCACTAGGGTCTTAAGACCCGCTTCCTGATTGGCCGGCAGGAGAATAAGGAAGACAGTAAATTAATATTAATATTAATTTGATATTGTCACACAACTGGGTGGGCTCAGGGCACAATGCTCTGCGCCCCGAGCCCACCTTTTTTTGAAGCCAATTAGAGCCTCAGGCTCTAATCATGTGCTTCAAAAAAAAAGCCCCACTGAAATCCATGCGTCCGGCACCCTGCATGTAGGTTAGGGGTCGGGCGCATGGATTAGGGGGGAGGCGCCCCTGCACTGTGTAATTAATACTCATTCAATTTTCCATGTGTTCACACAAACAAACAAACATATAAATCCAACATCCATGTGAACATTTTTCAATATCTCTTATGTCAATCCCCTCTGTGATTCACGCCACTCTTCCTTCACCACAAAAGTGCGCTCTAATTACATAGTTACATAGTCAGTGAGGTTGAAAAAAGACACAAGTCCAACCTATGTGTGTGCTTTTATGTCAGTATTACATTGTATATCCCTCAATGCTGTGGTCCCTTAGGTGTGCATCTAATAGTTTTTTGAAATGATCTATACTCCCAGCAGAAACTACTGCTTGTGGAAAAGAATTCCACATTCTCCCTGCTCTTACCATAAAGAAACCTCTACGCATTTTAAGGTTAAACCGCCTTTCTTCTATTCTTAGGGAATGGCCGCGTGTCTTTGTGTACTCCCTTGTGCTGAATAGTTTTGTCCCTATAGTGGGGTCACCAGTACAGTATTTGTACATTGAAATCATATCCCCTCTCAAGCGTCTCTTCTCCAGAGAGAATAAGTTCAGTGCTTGTAATCTTTCCCCATAACTAAGGTCCTCCAATCTCTTAATTAGCTTTGTTGCCCTTCTCTGAACCCTTTCCAATACCTGGACATCCTTCCTGAGGACTGGTGCCCAGAACTGGATGGCATACTCCAGGTGCGGCCTCACCAGAGACTTGTATAGTGGGAGAATTATTGATTTATCCCTAAAGTTAATCCCTTTCTTGATGCATGCCAACACTTTGTTAGCTTTGCTTGCAGCAGCTTGGCATTGCATGCCGCTGCTGAGCCTGTTTTCTACTAGGACCCCTAGGTCTTTTTCCATCCTAAATTCCCCCAGAGGCTCTCCCTCTAGTGAGTAGTTTGTGTTCATGTTCTTGGTACCCAAATGCATTATCTTACATTTTTCTACGTTAAATCTCATTTGCCACTTGTCTGCCCACCCCATTAATTTATTTAGCTCTTCTTGCAAGGTTTCCACATCCTGTGGAGAATTTATTGCCCTGCTTAGCTTGGTATTATCCGCAAATATTGAGATTGAGCTGGTCACCCCTTTCTCCAAATCATTTATGAATAAATTGAATAGGATTGGTCCCAGGACAGAACCTTGGGGAACCCCACTTTCTACACCAGACCATTCTGAGTACTCCCCATTTATCACCACCCTCTGGACTCGCCCCTGCAGCCAGTTTTCAATCCAGGTACTCACCCTTTGATCCATGTTGAGGGATCTTAGTTTGTACAGTAAACGTTTATGTGGAACTGTATCAAATGCTTTTGCAAAATCCAGATACACCACGTCTACCTTTATCTAGATGGCAGCTCACCTCCTCATAGAAGGTTAATAGATTGGTTTGGCAAGAGCGATTCTTCATGAAACCATGTTGATTACTGCTAATGATACAATAATCATGTATATAATCCCTTATTATTCCCTCCAAGAGCTTGCAAATTATTGATGTTAAGCTAACTGGTCTATAGATCCCAGGGATATATCTTGGTCCTTTTTTATACATTGGTACTACATTGGCTTTACTCCAGTCAGCTGGTATCATACCAGTTAGAAAACTGCTCTTAAAGATTAGGTACAAAGGTCTGGCAATAACTTGGCTAAGTTCCTTAAGGACCCTCGGGTGTAAGACATCTGGGCCCGGTGACTTATTGGTGTTCAGTTTTTCAAGCCTATTCCTGATTTTATCCTCAGTCAGCTACAAGGGTGCTTCCTGTGATGTGACATGAGGACCAGCATTGTAGTTCTGAATAATTGAGCCCCCCATTTCCTTTGTGAATACTGAGGAGAAAAATTAGTTTAACACCTTTGCCATTTCTCCATCCTCTGTAACCAAAATACCTTCATAATTCTTTATGGGGCCAATATGATCTGACCTCCCTCTCTTGCTGTTTATATACTTAAAGAATTTCTTGGGATTTCTTTTACTCTCTTAATGTAGTGTGTTCTCACCTTATCCATATGACCTGCACATTAAGAGGGTCATAACACAGCTTTTCCCCCTTTCTGGGGTCCATAGGTACCTGATAGTATTCATTTCTCTGCACCATCACTCAAGGCACTACATTGTGTTTTCTGTGTTTAAAACAACATTTATTAAAAACCTTTAAAAAAACACTCACATTATACAGTTCACTATCTCTCTCAGTGAGTCACCTCTGCTCAAAATACTACCTTACCGGTATAACAATCCTGTAATCCCAGTCACTTCCTAGTCTGTGCACAATGACGTCACCCAGCTTAGCCCTATGCGTTTTGTCATGGTCACATGAGTTCATTATGATTTGATTATGAATAATGAGTGAATCACATAGCAGTGTATGCAAGCTGCTGATAATTCCTTGACATCTATAACAGCATAGCAGTATAGAAATGTATTCTATTTTATTTTTCCTAAACGGTACGTTGGGCACCTATGCAGCTTCCTTGGTTTTCCCCATGACGCTAGTTGCAGATCCATCCTGCCCAGGCAGAAACGATACTTTACCCTCTGCATGGTACTACACGACTATACCCTACCTTGACTGTTCAAGGTAGTAGGTACCATGTGAGAGAATGTGAGTATTTCCTGTTTTATGATCTGCACCTATGCCCATCACAATGTCATTCTTTTTTATTGATAGAATACTATTGAATACATTCATCTTCTTCCTAAAAAGAAACCTTGAGGAAAGGTCAGAGACCTGAAACACAGGGTGGAATGGAGACAGTAAACTTTAGACCAGTGGTTCTCAACTCCTGTCCTTGGGACCCACTAACAGGTCAGGTTTGCAGGATAACTGAAATACATCACAGGTGATATAATTTGCTGCTCAGTGATTGCAGTAATCTTGTCTGCATCTCCCCAAGATAATACTTAAAATCTGGCCTGTTGGTGGGTCCCGAGGACAGGAGTCTTGAACAACTGCCTTAGACGTTTGTCAAAATATTGAGATGTTTGTACAATGAGCCGTTTTTAACCATTTCAGCATCGGAAGGTTTTACCCACGTTCTGACCAGGCAATTTTTTGCGATATGGCACTGCGTTCCTTTAACTGACAATTGCGCAGTCGTGCAACATTGTACCCAAGTACTGCGTTTTTATTTTTTGTGCTATAAACAAAAAAAGAACGACAATTTTGAATAAAGAATAATATTTTTTACATTCTGCTATAAAACATATCCAATAAAAATGTTTTAAAAAATCTAATTTCTTCATCAATTTAGGCCAATATGTATTCTGCTACATATTTTTGGTAAAAAAATCCCAATAAGCAGTTATTGATTGGTTTGCACAAAAGTTATTGTGTGTACAATCTATGGGTTGGATTTATAGCATTTTTATTTATTTAATTGTTTTACTAGTAATGGAGGTGATCAGCGATTTTTAACGAGACTGTGACATTGTGGCGAACAAATCTGACCCTAAGTGACACTTTTTGGGGACCAGTGGCACCAATACAGTGATCAGTGCTAAAAAAATGCTTTCATCAATGTATAACTGACACTGGCAGGGAAGGGGTTAACACCAGGGGCAATAAAGGGGTTAATTGTGTCCTAGGGAGGTGTTTCATAACTGTAGGGGGGACTGCTACACTGGAAGAAAACAGAGATCATGTTTCAGATTAGCTGAAACAGAAGACCTCTCTTTTCCTCACTGGCAGTTCAGCAGTGTGCCTTGTTACATAGGCTGCTCCTTCTCTCCACAAAATGATCGGCAGGTAGCGCACGCCCCTGGGAACTCGTGCACAAAATCACATACCTGTACATGGTTTTGCAAAGCTGGGCCACCCTGGTGCAGTATATATGCTGTGGGCAGTCCGGAATTGGTTAATATGTACATGTTTATGTCTTTCTGTTATCATTTTTTTGAAAATAATTTGAAAACAATTTTAATTTGCTGAAATAAATTGATATATTTTATTATATATGTTTACGATGTACTGCTTGCCGGTATAGTCCCAATCTGTAATGGGGGATTACTTTGCTCGCATGTTCCCCACTTACTTCCACAGCTGGAAGGTACAGGTCAGCGTGGGCGGGGGGGAGAGGGTGATATTGGTGGCTGCCTATGGTTTTTTCCCTTCCTCTGCCTTGAGTTCATATTGAATTTCTCTTTCCCCTGCCCTATGCAGAGTAATCTGATAAGTATCCCAGAAAGCAGGGGGTGCTCAGTGGCTTCACTCTGGGCAGCTGGAGATGGTGGGTGGGACCAGGGGTGTAGCCATGTCCTTCCTTAATTGCACAGGTGGCTGCAATGGCTGATACAGCAGCTAAAGATAGAAGAGGAGAAAATATAGCAGCCCTGACAATCTTTTCATCTTGTTAGTGTAGCCAGGCCCCCGCATGAGTTGCTGAATGTGCCCAGCCAGGCATTCAATTCCTCAAGCACTCAGAGTCATTGAACAGTCCATACACTTGTTTTATTTATTTTATTGAGGGGATTAACTTGGATAGGGGTGGATATATGGGATGCACAGGACAATTCAATGCAATCTTGCTTGGGACTTCTATATACACTCCTGTATATACACTCCAGACTTCTCTCCAGCACAACTCTTGTTTAAGTCCTCTTTCCTTTCGTCCTCCAGCACTTCCCTTGCTGCAGACTGTCACTCTTCTAGACTAGCTAGCACTGCATGGTTAGGCCTGACACTGCTTCAGCCAGGCCACAATGGATTGCCTTTTGCGGGCAGGGACCTCGGGCCCCTGTGGTGCAGAATAGTTCAGGTGCTAGCCATCCTCTACTCGGCTACTACTCCCCGATAGCTCTCTTCAGGCCCTGCCAGCCAGCTCGGCTACAATGACCTCTCTCGGCTGCATATCAGTGCCGCCTATCAGTGCCCTTCAGTGCTGAATATAAGTGCCTCATCATCAGTGCCTGTCAGTGCCACCTCATCAGTGCCAATCAGTACTACCTCATCAGTGCCCATCAGTGATGGAGAAAATGTACTTATTTACAAAGTTGTGTGACAGAAAAATGTTTTTTTTTTCCAAATTTTTGGCCTTTTTTTATTTGTAGCGTAAAAAAATAAAAACCTCAGAGGTGATCAAATACCACCAAAAGAAAGCTCTATTTGTGAGGAAAAAATGACAAAAATTGTGTTCGGGTACAGCATCGCACGACCGCGCAATTGTCATTCAAATCGCAACAGCACTGAAAGCTGAAAATTGGTCTGGTCGGGAAGGGGGGTAAGTGCCTGGTATTGAAGTGGTTTAGGAAGCCTGCCCTCTGCCAATCCAAGTTGGGGATTGGCCAAGACTCCTTAAGATACCCCAGGTAGCTCCACCTCTCTTCTTCACCCTTCCTTCTAGCACCTTCTAGAAGAAAAGGGGAAGTAACCGAGAAGTGACACCACCTGTGAGTCACCAGCTGCTACCCTGAGCCACTCCCAGCCTAGAAACAAACAGGCCTAGCAACCAGCTAGGCCTGCCTAAATTTACCTACACTGCCAGAGAAAAAACTCACTCTAGCACCTCACTACCTAAAGGGTGCTACTTTAGAAATTCTGTATATAGCCCTACAGAACAGACAGTGCACAGTCCACATGGGTGTTGCTGCTTAAAACGGTAGTAAAGCCTGCATTGTGATTTTAACCTATAGGTACGGCTATAATAAGGCTTACCTGTAGGTAAAATGAATATCTCCTAAACGGGCACTGTTTAAGAGATATTCACACTGAATGCAGCCGGTGACTTCACCGGCGTATTTGCTTTGAAGGTCCAACATACCGTGCCGAACCTTCAGAGCACCGAGCCAAAACAGAGGGCTCCCGCACGCAGGAGTGATATCATCCCGGCTTTGGCCACTCACACAGCCGGGGTCTTCATATCTCAGAAGGAAGACTAAGGGAAGATGGAAGCCCTATCAGCGGTGACAGCACGCCGCTAGAGGGCTTTGTTCTAAGGTAAGTATTTCATAATGTGCTAGTATGTGATGCATTCTAGCACATTATGGAATTGTCTTAGAAAGGAACGTTTTTTTTTTTTTTTTACTGCAGCAGTTTACAACCGCTTTAACTACAAACAGGAAAAAGGAATTTATTATCAGAGAAAAGACACAGAGTTTAACCGTAGGCGTAGCTACACAATTATAAACACTGCCATTTACTGGCTGATGAATATATCTCTACTAAATACTGATATTGATGTGGTTGATGCAGAAAATACAAATGAACAATGTATTCCAATACACCTGCTCAACAACTACTCCTTGTATTAATCCCATTTCACGTCTCAGTTCTATAAATCTGTTTCTTGTAAGCAGTTTTGCCAAATGCTGGGATCCACTTTTGTGTATTATTAGTTGGAAGTCTTTGCATCTCATCCCATGAATCTTACTCTGGTTTTAATGCTACACAAGCAACATAGGACAGCCGTTTGGCTGGGATGCCTTTATTGCTTCTGGTGGATTTCCTGATTGAAAGCACCACTTTGGCATTGAGTGCCTGGCACTTTAACTAAGTCACTTCTACAAAAGCAAGTACAAACATTAGTGCTCCACACCAAGTTGTCTGGAAGTTCCCTTTCATCTTTTCTCTTTCCCTCATTGCTCTTTTTCCCCTTCTCTCCACCCCCCAACATGCTCATAATAATCTTCTTTGTAATAACCCCCTCTCTCCTCAAACTCTCATTTCTTTTTCTCCAGATTGTCTGAGGATTGCAATAATTTACTGGCCTCCTGACCAAGTGTTACACTTTCTTGACAACTTCTCTACATGGTGTTTTGCTTGCATCTATCTAGCAAGGTTACTTTGTGGTATAAGCAAGGAAACTCAGACCTCTGCAGTGTGTAAATGTGCTTTTACTGAACAAAAATGCAGTACATACAAAACTATTACAATATTAGGAATACAAATCAAGACTGACAGAAATATCAAGCAAGACACCTAGCAAATAAGCAGAAACTTTGGTCTGTAGCAGTAGAAATACGCTTAAGCCCTAATTCACACTGACACGATTTGGCATGTGATTTGACATGTCAAATTGCATGCCAAATTGGTGGCAATAGACAACAATGGCACCGTCCTAATTGGTGTAATGCCGCACTTGCGGCGCTGCACCAATTTCAAAATGTAGTTCTTGTACTACTTTTTGCAATTTACAGGTATGATTTCCATAGCCATCTGTGCAGAAATCCGCAGAGATGCCTGTGAAATCACCGCTGAAATCGGGACTGACATGCGGGAATGAAATGGTGCGAGTTCAGCTGAACTCGCACAATTTCATTCCTGCACTCAGTGTGAACCTAGACTCAATGTTACTTAACTGTGTGTTCATGATCTCAGTTGATAACGAGGCTTCTGGAGATCAGGCACCTACTTCTTGGCTGGAACAGATTTGACTCTTCTGGTCTTACAGACGTCCTTGGTTCTAATGCATGATGAAGTCCCCCGTGTTTATGCCTGAAAACTCCTTTTATATGTCAAGTTATTTACCATAACAACCAACTAACAGACCTCACTGTAGCTTCAGTTTGAAGGACACTCTCTTACCTGTTTACTGTAGCTAGAGAGACAATAGGCTGTTTAAACTGTCAGCTGAATACAACAATGGTATCTATTTTCCCATTGTATCTAACAGCATTTGTTTGAGAAGTTCTGTGTCTGTGAAACCAGAATGCTGAATAAAAAAATCCTATTTTATATCATACGCAAAACATTCCGCCCTTGATTTTTTTTTCCTGTCAAACTGCACACAGAAAATCACTTCATGACTAAGAAAACTCATACTAAACATTCATTTTCCTTGAATGCAACCCCTCCCATATTTTTGTCACTGAGAAGGTGTTTCAGTCTTTGGCTAAAAGCTCATTAGAAAGTATATTCTAAAGGTCTTTAGAAACAAGTCCAGGCTTGTAATACATCAAAGGCCTTGCTCTCCACAGCTCTTGCGGTCTTCCATCATTCTTTCCATCATTCTTTCCATCATGAAACCACTTTTCTCTGGTCTTCCTATGGATCAAATCGGGGACAGCCTGTGGAGTGGAAAACAAAGTGGATTATCTGTAACTTCTAATAATACATAAACAGTAGACCCTGGCCCTTCAGCTACAATCTCTCCTCTAACTGACTTCTTTCCTGGATATCTGACCAACACTTTGCCACCTGCCTGTATCCACTTCTGACCCTCCCAAAGAACATCAGTAGGGAGGAGAGGAAATATACTGATATTTCCCAGAAGATCACTGCTGTTTATTTTGGAAGGTTTGAGGTTTTGTAACCTCACTTTTCACTCTTGCTGAGAAGTATCCACTAACCAGTCAGAGTCCCAGCCACTGTCTTTAAGCTCATCTGCCAATGAAAATAGCCATGAGGTGTCATGTTGAACTTCCAGTGACCAGTATGAGAGAGTGAGAGCGATAACACCAAATTTAACACACCTGCTCCCCATTCACACCTGAGACCTTGTAACAATAACGTGTGACACATGACATCGGGGAGGGAAAATGGCTAATTGGGCCCAATTTGGACATTTTCACTTAGGGGTGTACTTAATTGTGTTGCCAGCGGTTTAGACATTAATGGCTGTGTGTTGAGTTATTTTGACGGGACAGCAAATTTACACTGTTATACAAGCTGTACACTCACTACTTTACATTGTAGCAAAGTGTCGTTTCTTCAGTGTTCTCACATGGAAAGATAGAATAAAACATTTACACAAATGTGAGGGGTGTACTCACTTTTGTGAGATACTGTAACTTCAAATCTTCCTGCCAGATTCCCTCTCATTCCTAGATAGGCTTCAGCTTCAGATACGTCACTCTTGGTTTCTATGTCATGGAAAGCGGTAACATGGTATCTGTTAAGCCCTGTTCTTTCAGGAACCTTATGTAAATACTGAACTCTGCACTCCAGCTGTAGAATCTGTACCCCAGGCCTCACCATCCTCTCATGTGGTGTGCTTTTGGAATTTAACAACATGGCTGCCTGTGTGAGGACCCAATCCCTCCCCCTTAGTGTATGTGTGGATGTAAGCTTGCGTATCTGGTCCTTCAATAGCCCTTATATCTTTCAATCAAGCCATCTGCCTGTGGATGGTATGGGATGTGTCACAACCAGTACACTCCAGAATCTTTGGCCCATTGCTGTACTGTTGATCCATTGAAGTATGAGCCATTATCGCTTTGGACTTGTTTGGGACAACCACAAGAAACAACAAGTTTCTGGAGCAGTTGAAGCATTGTGTCACGTACCTGGTGATGGAGTCTGATTGTGCAGAGGGCAACCTCTCTTACGCCCCTGGTTTTGGAACCCCTGATAGAGAAGACAGGAGATTCCGGAGCACATGGGGGGCGCGAGGGCTGGTGCGGATGCAGATGGTGTTGTGAGGATCCTCCAGGAGCTCGTGCATACAGAAGAGTGGTGATGCAGGCCGGGTCCGTAACAGGCTGGCTAGTGCAGTACAAGGGAGCAGGCAAATGGGTCGTCAGGTGCAGGCAGGGTCGTTACAGGCAGGTAACTGAGGTACAAGAGGGCCAGGCAGAAGGTCGTTACAGGCAGACTTCAATCAAAGGTCAGGCAAGCCGGGTCACAGATACAGGAAGTCTTAGCAAAACGGGTCAGGGGAACACACTGAAATGCTGTAGAACGGACAGCACTTGCTTCCTGGTGCTGTCCTGCTTAAATGGCCGCTATTGGCGACATTGGCGCGCGTGGGTGCGCAAACGCGCACAGAGGCCCGAAATGACCAGGAAGTCTATTTTCCTAACACATTGCTGCTACCATCCTGCTCCACTACATCCAGCTGAAATGATACTCCTTGTCTCACGGGATCTGCATGTTTGCAAGTATTAGCAAGCAAAAGTCCTGAATAGGTGTCCACTGCAGTGCAACAATATCTCAGTCCATTGTTTCCCCAAGACAGGGGACCGATGAAGTCAAACTGCCAGATCTCTGCAGGCCTCTCTCCCCTCTTAATCGACCCAGTGGAGTAATTTTGCAATGGCCATTGTCACACTTCTCCACACACTGTACAGTTCCCTATTACAGTCTCTATCATTTTCATGGATATGGACAATCCTCTCTGCTGTGCCCATTCATGTGTCGCTTTCTGTCCCAAATGTCAAGATTGCTTGTGGGCCCAGTTGGCCAAGTTCATCAAGACAGGATCAATTGGCACAAATGCTTTGGCATTTTCATTTGCCACTCTGTTATAGTTCTCAAAGTCTGGGACCAGGGGCACATGAACATGCCCCACTTTTATGGTGCGGGGGTGAGCTTCCTTCCAGATGTAGTCCCAGACTTCCTTGCCTCCCCACACCACCTTTCCATGAATCATCCATTCATTGGACTTCCATGTGGGCATCCAAGTTGTCAGTCCTTTAAACACCGCCCAGCTGTCAGTGTAGATAGTGACATGGGAAGAAAGATCCTCCTGTAGAGTCATCACTACAGCTTTCAACTCTGCATACTGACTGGACCCTCCGATTCCGGTCTCCTGCAGGATTGTGTCTGTATTTGGGTTGTAGACTGCTGCTGTCCATTTATGCCCAGACGAGGCGACTATGGCTGAACCATCAGTGAACCATGCTGACTCCTTCATGTCTTCTGACAGAGACTCAAAGGGTGGAGCCTCTTGAATGGGGGATGACTGCAGCACAGGAATTTCTTCTTCAGGCTAGGTGCTGGTAAAAGTAACAAGCCCTGCCAACTGTATTGAAATGTCTCTGATATCCCCAGTTGCAATACCCTCTCTTTCTTGAAAATACCACTTCCATTTCATCAGTGTCTGTTTCTGGCTACAGCTGCCCTAGTGGTCAGTCCATTATCTCTCACCCATCCTGCTATTGGCAATACAGTATGGATGGTGACTGTGTCCGTTCCTGTAATAGTCTCTACATGTTGAAGTGCGGTGTAGGTGCCAAACAGGTACTTCTCTAGGGGCATGTATCTCTTCTGTGCCCCTGTCAGTTGTTTGGACCAAAATCCAATGGGTATTGCTCTCAGTTCTTTCTTTTCATTTGGCTGTCACAGACTCCAAGATATGGTACCATCCTGCTCCACTACATCCAGCTGAAATGATACTCCTTGTCTCACGGGTCCTAATCCCTGATGCTGCAAAATGGCTTCTTTAGCAGCAACTAAACTGAAAAAAATAGATAGTACTAGTGTCACTAAATATAAAGTATATAGTTGTGCCACTCACCAGAATCAGTGTCTCTCACTTAACCTAAATAGACATGCAACCAAAAAGAAATTACATGTGTAAGCACAGGGACAGAGAGGCTATACAGTGAGAGATGGGCAAGGACACCGGTAGGTGTAATGTAAAATGCCAAATTTTAATGATTGCATTAATAAAATTACATTACCACATTTGAATCATATAAGATCCACAAATTGGATGAAACATATCCCACTGTAAGGACCCATGTGAGATATGGTGAACCTACAAGTATAGGAGAAGACACACTGGGGATCAAACACAAGGGTGAACAAATAACAGAATAAAACAGCATCCGGACGCACAGGGGGTATTAAGGGCTATTGCACTGTCCCTGATATGGAGAATGGGAGTGAATTCTGGGGCCGTACGGGGAATCCCGATTGCTATAGTGCAAGGTCTCTTAGCTATATGTAAGGCTACTGGGAGTATATCCTGGGGGTGCCGGCTGGGCACTCAAGGAACGGATAGGCGACGTTGCAATAAAATGGTATGCAGTTGCAGGCAGTGTGGTAATCACCTAGGAAGAGCGACTGGTGAAGCTGAGTCGCTATAGCTGTGAGTGTATAGTTATATGTCCAGACAGATATGTAGATGGGTTGCTGCTGGATACTGGATGTCACCATATACATTGCAAAGAATAAGATACCACTCACCAGTGGATGTTCATAGTATTAATCCAGTCACTTCGCTATTCCTGGCGGGTTACCTCGTCTGTATGTTGTGCCCTCCGTGATTTATGGCAGATCCCGTAGTCACTGATCTCCTTCAAAAGGAAATGGGCAGCTGGTGGACCATCAACCAGACCATGGAGAACCGGGGTATATAGTGTGGGACCGCCAAAGTAGTTACGGTAATGCGTGCATCTTACATGATGTAGGTCAGGTATTGGGGCACAAGGCTGTCTTCCTGCATCGCCATGTGTAGAGTGCGTTCCAAGCCTCCTATTCGGATCCCCGGCTTGTCGCGCTAGGAGACCGTCCTCCTCCTGTGATGTCAACGCGTTTCGCTATGCAAATAGCCTAGCTTCGTCTGGACATTCTGATTGGACGGGTATCTTACTTCCCTTTTAAGTGACCAGAGTAGGTGAAAGGAGCCGCCCTACAGATTCAATTTACATAGACGTGAGGGGTAAATGTGTAAAGTGGTCATCTCAACTTTAACCAGGACTTATCAGTATAAAGCTTTCGTTGTTGCAGTCCATTTAGAGCTTATTTTGAGAGGGGTCAATGTTGAGAAATTACATAGATACCATACATTTGTTGGAAAGAAAAGGGACAAACATTAGGGGGAAGTAGATTTGGTACATAGTGACTTATTCAAAAAGCATTCCGAGACAAAGAGTCCAAAATTTCTTTGGGCTTGTATGTTTTTTTCCCCATAAGCTAATGTTTACAGCATTTATTATTAAACAGAGACGGGCATTTTCATTATTAATTGGCATATGTCTCTCCAAGGGGTAGGACCATGCCAATGTGCACGTACCTTATCATTTAGGAAGGGAGGGCTAAGATACATTTCAGAGGGGATCAATATATGCAATATTGAACATCGTTCATTGTGCGGTAGATGGATAGCAAAGCAGTATCTCATTATGTTGGTAAAAACACTTGTAAATTTAATTCAGTGTTTAAACCAATCGGATGGAGGACCTTCAAGCGGTAAATCCACCACTTTTCCTTCTGTAGTAGTATCCGATTGAAGTCTCCCCTTCTCGGGATAATTTGTGGGTATAGATGCCCTTGACCTTCATCCCCGCGGGGTTTCTATTGTAATGGGATAGGAAATGTTTTGCCAGTGGTTTTGTTGGTTCCTTCTCTTTAAATTCTCTGAGGTGCTCCCCTAGTTGTATTTTTAGGGATCTTTTTGTTTTCCCTATGTGTATTTTAGGGCATCAGAGCCTGAAGCGAGGCATAAATGTTCTAAACCTGAGCACAACCTGAATGACCAGGCGTCTACATGCAAAGCACAAGCTGCAGTGGAATTAGCACCTCAAAATCCAAGAAAGGTCTCGGGCTCCTCCTGCTTCCTCTTCTGCTGCTACCGTGGCCTCTTCCTCCACCTCTACAGTGCCAGTGTCATCTGCCACCCAGCAAACAGATTATGTGACAGCAACGCCACCATGTCCGCCACCGTCCGCAAGCATTTCCACATGGTCCCATGGAAGCTTACAGCTGTCCATCTCCCAAACACTGGAGAGAAAGAGGAAGTACTCCTCTAGCCACTCGCAATCCCTGGCCCTGAATGCCAGCATTTCAAAATTCCTGGCATTTGAAATGCTGTCATTCCGTCTGGTGGACACGGACAGTTTTAAAAACCTGATGGCGGTGGCTGTCCCACAGTACGTGGTTCCCAGCCGCCACTACTTTTCCAGGTGAACCATCCCTTCCCTGCACAAACAAGTCGGGGACAAGATCAAGTGTGCACTGCGCAACGCCATCTGTGGCAAGGTCCACATAACCACTGATAAGTGGACCAGTAAGCACGGGCAGGGACGCTATATCTCACTAACTGCACACTGGCCAAATGTAGTGGCAGGTGGGCCTGAGGCGGATAGCAGTTTGGCGCATGTCCTTCCGCCACCGAGGATTGCAGGGCATTTCTCTTTGCCTCCTGTTGCCTCCTCCTCCTACTCCGCTGCCTCCTCCTCTACCACCTCCTCATCCGGTCAGCATAACACCTTCACCACCAACTTCAGCACATCCAGGGGGAAACGACAGCAGGCTGTTTTAAAACTGATATGTTTGGGGGATAAACCCCACACTGCGCAGGAGCTGTGGACGGGCATTGAACAACAGACCGATGAGTGGTTGTTGCCACTAAGCCTCAAGCCCGGCCTGGTAGTGTGCGATAATGGGCGAAATCTTGTAGCAGCTCTGGGCCTAGCCGGTTTGACGCACATCCCTTGCCTGGCGCATGTGCTCATTTTGGTGGTGCAGAAATTTCTAAAAAACTACCCGGATATGTCAGAGCTGCTGCAGAAAGTGCGGGCTGTCTGTGCGCGATTTCGGCGTTCTCACCCTGCTGCTGCTCACCTGTCTGCGCTGCAGCGGAACTTCAGCCTTCCCGCTCACCGCCTCCTATGCAACGTGCCCACAAGGTGGAACTCCTCCTTGCACATGCTGGAGAGACTGTGCGAGCAGCAGCAGGCAATAGTGGAGTTTCAGCTGCAGCACTCACGGGTCAGTCGATCTGCGGAACAGCGCCCCTTCACCACCAATGAGTGGGCCTCCATGCGAGACCTGTGTACCATATTGCGGTGTTTCAAGTACTCCACCAACATGGCCAGTGCCGATGACGCTGTTTTCAGCGTTACTATCCCACTTCTATGTCTCCTTGAAAAAACACTTTGGGCGATGATGGAAGAGGATGTGGCACAGTAGGGAGAGGAGGAGGAAGAGGGGTCATTTCCACGGTTATCAGGCCAGTCATTCACAAGTGGCTCGGAGGGTGGGTTCCTGCACCAGCATAGGCCAGGTAAAAAATTTTCAAGCCAGGGCACAGTTCTGGAGGATGAGGAGGATGATGATGAGGAGGAGGAGGAACCGTGTTCACAGCAGGGTGGTACCCAACGAAACTCATGGGCATCACTGGAGCCTGGGGGGATACGGAGGACACAGATCATACACCTCCCACAGAGGACAGCCTGTCTTTGCCTCTGGGCAGCCTGGCACACATGAGCGACTACATGCTGCAATGCCTGCCCAAGGACAGCCGAGTTGCCCACATTGTAACTTGTGCTGATTACTGGGTGGCCACCCTGCTGGATCCCTGTTACAAGGACAACGTGCCGTCCTTAATTCCATCACTGGAGCGTGATTGGAAGATGCACGACTACAAGCACACGCTGGTAGACGCGCTGCTGAGGGCATTCCCAAATGACACCGGGGGCTCAGTGGAAGCACAAGGCGAAGGCAGAGGAGGAGGAAGAGCTCGCCAATGCAGCTGTGGCACCGCCAGTACCTCAGAAGGGTTAGCATGGCCAAAATGTGGAAAAGCTTTGTCAGCAGCACGCCACAACAAACAGCACCACCAGCTGATAGGCAACGTCTTAGCAGGAGGCAGCATTTCACACACGCCTACACGTACTGACTGATGGGTCTGCCCCATTCAACTTCTGGGTCTCCAAATTGGGCACGTGGCCTGAGCTTGCCCTTTATGCCTTGGAGGTGTTGGCCTGCCCTGCAGCCAGTGTATTGTCTGAACGTGTGCTTAGCATGGCAGGGGGCGTTATCACAGACAAGCGCAACCGCCTGTCCACAGCCAGCAAGGACAAGCTAAAGTTTATTAAAATGAACCAGGCATGGATCCCACAAGACTTTTCTGTGCCTGTACCTTGTGCAGAATAGACATTTATACCTGCCTCACACAGTAATTGGTATACTGATTAGTGAACTTCTTCTTTTTTTTTTTTTAACATGACTCAATATTTTTGGGGCTACCTCAATCAGAAAAAACAAACAAAAAACAGTGTTAGCTACCTCATCCTCATCCTCCTCCTCCTCCTCCTCCACCGCCACTTCCACCACCTACACCGCCACGGTCACCGCCTCTTCAACCTCCTACTCCACATCCACCTCCTCCTCCATTTTTTATTTTTTTTATGTGATTTTAAGTTATTTCCCTATCCACATTTGTTTGCAGGGCACTTGTCCTCCTCTTACCCCCATTTTTTTTTGCTTCCTTTTGCAGCCCTCTAGCCCTTTTCAGGACTTTTTTAGAGCCATTTTTGTGCCCAAAAGTTCGGGTCACCATTGACTTCAGTGGGGTTCAGGGTTCGGGGTCAAGTTAGGGTCAAGTTCTGGGTCAAACTCAAACTTTTTCGCGACGTTCGTCCGAACCCGCCGAACCCGAATATCCAGGTGTCCGCTCAACTCTACCCATAAGATATATCACATACGGTGAATGAAAATTCATTTGTAGAAAGCAGCCCTTATACCCAAAACAAAAGTGTTGACTACTATGAAACAATAACATAAGTGAAAAAACAGGGTGTATAAGAACTATATGTAAAAATAAGCAATATTCCTGTGTTGCAAAGTTCAATTCAAATATAAAAGTCCTTAAAAAACTGTAGTGGTTGTGACAAAATCCAAGGTGACTTAGTGCTTAAAATTCAAAAAGTTTTTCTCTGTGTTAAAAGTGGATCCACACTTGCTCCCCCTTATGTATCCTTACTCACCAGAAGCCAGTACCTCTGCAGGGGTAACTCACATGTGTACAGCCCCTGTGGTGTCTTGGTATCCAGATAGGGAACACTCCTCAGCAAAAGAATCGTGGCATGTATGTAGAAATGGATAGAACCACACATAGTGTAATCCAATTTCAAGATTTGCATTTATTGTAGTCCAAAGGCATAAAAACAACTAAGAAATTTTAAAGCATTAAAAAGGTGGACGCATGTCAGCCTATGCGCTGAAAATGGGTAGGATTCTTTGCGTCTGGGCTCGTTTGCGCTCCACAGATGCGTACCCGGAAACCAGAAGTGGCGTAACAGCATACCACAAGCTCCGACTTGACTTTTCGTCATAGGACGTAATTGGAAGCGTCACTTCTGGGTTCCAGGTATGCCGTCTGTGGAGCGCAAACTAGCCCAGATGGAAGGAATCCTGCCCTTTTTCAGCGTATAGGCTGACTTGTGCCCGCTGCCAGCCGGCTTTTTTTATGCCTTTGGACTAAAATAAACGCAAATCTTGAAATTGGATTACACTATGTGTGGTTCTATCCATTTCTCCATAGATGCCAAGATTCTTTTGCTGAGGAGTGTTCCATATCTGGATACCGTGATGATCCTTTGCTGAGGAGTGTTAACTATCTGGATGCCAAGATGCCACACGGGCTGTACACATGCGAGTTACCCCTGCAGGGGTATTGGCTTAAGGTGATTTAGGATACATAAGGGGGAGCACGTGTGGATCCACTTTGAAGCGCAGAGAAAAACGTTTTAAATTTTAAGCACTAAGTCACTTTGGATTCTGTCACATTACCACTACAGTTTTTAAGGACTTTTTTATATTTGAATTGAACTTTGCAACACATGAATATTGCTTATTTTTACATATAGTTCTTATACACCCTGTTTTTTCACTTATGTGATTGTTTCATAGTGGTCAACACTTTTGTTTTGGGTATAAGAACTGCTTTCTACAAATTCATTTTCATGCACCTTATGTGATTTTTTGTAAATATTTTATTATATCTTTTCATGTGATAACACTGAAGAAATTACACTTTGCTACAATGTAAAGTAGTGACTGTACAGCTTGTATAACAGTGTGAATTTGCTGTCCCCTCAAAATAACTCAACACACAGCCATTAATGTCTAAACCTCTGGCAACAAAAGTGAGTACACCCCTAAGTGAAAATTTGTGAAATACTGTATCTTATGGGTTTACACTACTAAGCACTTAGCACTTTGATATAATTGGTATTTTAGGTAGTAATTAGGTGTATCACCTAACCCTTAGTTACATAGTTATTCACCACCAAAAATAGAGACAACGCCAATTTCCTCATTTGACTATTATTCCAATGAACTTCTGTGCCTCCTTTTTGGTAGTAGGGGGCGACTGCATCTGGATAGTTTGCACAACTGTCTCTGGAATTTTCCTCTGTGGCCCAGTCCACATTATTCTCAGGAATTTCACCTCTGTGGCATGTCCTTGGACATTGCCTCTGTTGATAGCTCAGTTCTCCGTGTGCTGTATCAGCAGGTGCAGTGCTTCAGTTACATCTTCTTTTGTCCCAGAGATCGTGATGTCATCAATGTAGTGAAACACAGTGACTTTCAAATTCAGGTTACTTAAATCTTGGGCAATCAGTCCATTACAAATCATTGGAAAATGAACATAGTCTTCAGAAAGCACGGTGAAAGTGTACTGGCGGCCACTCCACACAAACGCAAACTGGTTCTGACACTCTGGGTCTATAAAAATAGAAAAGAAACCAATATTGTCTTTCACAGCATTATATTCCCTCGCCTCTTTAGCAATTTTCTCAATAATTGAGATCACATCAGGTACAGATCACTTCAATGGAGGTGCCACTTTGTTAAGGCCTCTGTAATCCACAGTCATTCTATATGTCCCATCAGGTTTCTTTACTGGGAACACCGGAGATGAGAAAGGACTTACAGCAGGTCTAAGGATCCCTATTCTCAACAAATCTAGAACAATCTCCCCAATTTCTTTGTGGCCTTCAGGGTGTCTGTACTGCTTGATACAGACTGGCTTCTCTGGTGGAGGAATGTAGACAGGGGTCCATTTCGCATGACCTCTGACCACAGCCTTCACCGCCCCCAAACCAGATATGCTTTATCAGAATATCCGAATGTGAATGTACCCCTTTCAGTCTGAACTGACTGACCTTGAAGTACATCCATCCCAAGAATATTTTCAGGTAACTCTAATACCAAAACATTTGTCATAAATCCTGATCTCTTGTCTATAGCCAATTTCACCCGTGTCCTAACTGCTGGTGTGTTTTGCCCTCCCAAACCTACATAAATCAATTATCCTTTGTGATGGAAAGGATTTCCTTGCAAAAGTGTAACTTCAGCTCCAGTATCAACTAAAGCCATCACATGGGTAGGAGAAGATGACTTCCCCCACCATACAGTGACAGGTGCATATGGGCGTCGGTCTCCTGCTGTCACTGTCCTCACTGCTATTACAGGAGATCCACCTTCCCTTCATAAAGGACATGGAACCTCCCAATCCCCTTTTCTGAGTCTCTCTAGCTCCTCCCCAGGATAAAGGGATTTGGGTTTGGGTTCATGTGCAGTGTTGGGAATTGGTTTGGTGCAAACAGGAGGGGTCTGCTCTGTTTTCTCTAAATCTAGGCTAATGTTATCTTCACTAGGAGTAGTGTTTCTAACCCTGACAATTTTCCCTACTAAATGTGTCCACCTCTTCAGCATTTCTGCAGTAGGAATCCCATCTTTAGGTACTCCTGCCTTTAATAGGTACACCCACATTTCTTTTTTAGGAACAACTAGCCTGGTTTTCTCTTCACCTCCTGTCTTCTCTACCCTATTCCCTTTCTCCTCTGTTCCTTTCTGCTTGTATTCTTCCTGTCTGGCCTTGACCTTATCTACTGCCCTGACAGCTTTTGTTTTAGTCTCCTCTAGCTCCCCCAACTGGCTTAAGAAGGTAGTGGCTTCGTGAATATTGCTGTTTAATCCCAGGCCTCCCAGCAAGGACAATACAGGAGCCCTGAGATTAAATGGCACAGACTTCATCAGCTTAGAGTGCAGAGCAGACGTAAAGGGTCCATATCTGGACCCATCCATTCTGGAAACGTATTTAATCTGGTTATACAACCCATCTCACAGGGGCATTGATAGGTGGGAAAAAGCCCAGGGGCTTCAGCCCGAGGAAATGCGGCGCGCGAATCGTGCCGCGGCAAAATAGGCGTAGTTTAAACCAAATAATGGGTGTGGCTTAAATTGGCATGTCTCAGAGGGGGTGTGGTCCGAGGCTGAGATTAATGAGGGATGGAGGAAGAAAGAAAGTGATAGGGAGGGAAGGAGAGAGAAAAGAAGGAAGGAAGAAAGAGAGATGCAGGGACAGCAGGCCCAGAGCCTACACCACAATACAATATGTGTATTCCAGAAAATGTAACAATCAGCAGATAAAGATACTCCAAACACCTAGTGCTCAATAATCCAGGCACCATGGTTGTTAAGGTGTCAGGATGATTGAAGCGCATTATTTCTGTTATTACATTATAATATAAAATGAAATCATTCAACTCACCATAATGCAGAATCAGTGGGAGCCCCAAATGTAAGGTGACCAGATTTTTCAAATGAAATCCAGGGGCATATTTTTTTTTTATTAGTAATGGTGTCAATCAGCGACTTATAGTGAGACTGTAATATTGCGGCGGACAAATTGGACACTAAGTGACACTTTTGATACTATGTGGGGCCAGTGACACTAAAACAGTGATCAGTGCTAAAAATATGCACTGTCACTCTACTAATGACACTGGCTGGAAAGGGGTTAACATTTAGGGCAATCAAAGGGTTAAATGTGTGCCTAACCAGTGTTTTCCAACTGTAGGGGAGGTGCTTTTACTAAGGGAAGGCATAGATCCCTGTCCCTGCTTTGCAGGAACACAGGATCAATGTCTTCCATACTGACAGAATGGCAATCTGCCTTGCTTACATAGGCAGGCTGCTGTTCTGCCTGTGTACAGAACGATCGGTGTGTACCGGCGGACATCGAGTCTGCCAGACCCGCTGATCGGCTCCGATACTCAGAAATGCAGGATGACGTATATATACATGATCCTGCACAACACAATAGGGGCACAGAAAATGAAAAAAATACACCTCCCTAAGCTAGTAGGAGCGACAGAGCAGGGGTGTGTAATTCAATTTTTTTTTTTTAATTCTGCACTGACTGTCTTTGAAATTGCCCAGACCCCTGTTCATATCCAATCCGGGGACAGACTTGGTCCGGGGGCAGTGTCCTCAGTCTGGGGACTGCCCCTGGAAACTGGGGACATCTGGTCACCCTACCCAAATGTGTCACTTGCCACATCGCCTGCCACCAGATGCCATCAGGTTTCCCCAGCAGTCAGATGGCCTCCTTACATCACAGTTGTCCCGCCATTACAAAAGACCCGCTCTTGCCTCTCCTGATTGAAGCATGGTCACTCCAGGTGGCTGCCAATAGAAATGGAGCTGCCGCCAAACTCCCGCCCCCTTTTCCATAACAGGTCATAGCAGCAAGCCACGGGACGGAGGTTGGCGGCAGCTCCATTTCTATTAGCAGCCGGCTCCACCTATTGCTTCTTCCCTCAGTGTGTGACCATGCTTCAGTAAGCTGGTCTTCTTAAAAATGGTGGCGGAGACATCATCAGTGCCGGCCCAGACCTCTAGCGTCGAGCAGCTCTGGTGATTCTCCGGAGCCTCGGGGCTAATAATAGCCTTTCCCGTGCCTGAGCCCCGGGGCTTTTCGGGGGCACCCCAGGGGCTGTAGCCCTGTCAGTCCATGCCATCTCATGTAACCTGGAAATATCCTCTCCCATTGTTCTCTGGGAGTATGTATTTTCACACTAAACTCTCGAGCTTTTCGCATTGCCTGACGCAATTGTGGCTCATGGGTTAATACTCCCATAGCCCCTGCTTCCTTACCTGACAAAACCCGGGGTTCCCCAGACCTTTGTTTATATTGTTTAGCATGCTCATGGAGTTCAGTTGGTATAAACTCCTGTGCTTCTTCAAATTCAAATTCAACATCTCTGGGGTTGCGATAATGCACCTCCCTATCAGCCATATACTCTCTATCATGTTGCCTTTTCCTATGCTTAGTAATGAGAGGTCTGGCACACCTTTTCTTTCCCACTAGCAGATCATCATCTGAAATATAAAACTCTATCTCCTCATCCTCACTATCAGTTTTGGGATGTGACAATGGCACGTACCCTGGCTTTACTAACAGGTTTACAGCTCTTCCTTTTCCTTAAGGCATTAATTGATTTGGTCATGAGGGCTGCACACCGCTCTTGCAAATCATCAGCCCGACTAGCAGTTGAACGAACACACTCCAAAGCAACTGCTAGCTGTTTTTTTAATACCTTAACTTCTGCCTCTGCCTTCTCCCTCCTTTGTGATTCAGTATAGAGAGCATGGAGAAAATACCAACCCACTGTGGACACTGTCCTCTTCTCTTAAACTTAAAGAGGAACTGCAGTCTGCTCACATAATATGTAATAAAAACATCTTTGCCATTCTGAAGCTTCCCTCCAACCACTTTGCATATTATTTTATATATACTGTGATTCTGTACTTGCCAAATATACTGCAGAAATCTCCCTCCACTAAGTCTGGCTGCATCCATTTTAACTATGGGCAGCTGAAGCTGCTGCCTGTTCACTTCCTGGATTTACACAGACACACAGAGGCACACCTCCAACTCTGCAGCTCTCATTGGCCCTCTTATGACTCATCCCCCCTCCCTTCCTTGCAAGCTCTCACGAGAGTGAGAGAGAGAGATCTGTGCATGATGTCAAATGCCTAGACTTTTTTCCTGCCAAGAAACAGGAAGTGGACTGTATAAGGTATTTATTGGCAGAAATAAAAAGGTTTTACTCTCCAAATGTAGCCATGCTCTCCCTTGGGAGTAGCCAGTCCCTCGCAATAGCACGCCCAAGGCTCCATTGCTTCTTTAGATCCGTGAACCTTTCCCAGCTGCTGCTATCAGGTCCCCGCAAAGGTTTAGGCACATGTAAATAGCCTCACGTCATCTCATCCTCCCACTCATCCATAGAGCTTTCAACAATGTCCATGATGTGGGGTGGGACATAGGGATAGTCCAGGCCCCACTCCAAAGCAGCCCGGCGTTGCACCTCCTGTTGGTACCAGGAGAACCTGGGCAAGCTGGTGATCTTCCCCTTCCCTGGTAAAACTTGTGTATTGGGGGACTTCACCACCATCTGCCGGTAGGTGGCTGCTCTGGTCTGGGTAGTGGAAGGCCTGTTATAGAAGGTTTGAAGGCTGACACTGAAGGTTCCTGCAGCAGGTTTGACATCCCGGGGGGGCTCTGTCTTATCCCCATCTGAGAAGAAAAGGACCTGGGAACTCCCCGTCTCTGGCTTCTCGTCTGACCCCTCACTTGGAGACATCCACTCCACCAGGTGCTCCAAGGACCCAAACTCTGCCAGTAGTATGCGTGACCCCCAGTCTATGGCCCTTTCCCCAACATCTTCAGTTAGCTCAACAGGGGCGCCTCCCCCTCAACCACACACTCTGGCCTAGCTGGGATGTCCACGGGTGGGGACTCAGCCAGCATTTCAGGGACCCAGGACCTCCGTTTAATGGTACTCACATGTTCCAGGTCCCCGGCCAGGCCGCAGGCCACGACAGCCTCTCCTTCTCCTCCGTCCCTGATTTTTGCAGGGGAGTCGCTAGGCGACAACTGGGTGATGTCATTAGGCCAGATCCGGCCCTCTGGGACTTACGTGGCCGTGGACGTCAAAGCCCTGATTGCAGGTCCACTAGATAGTACTGTGGCTCCTGCAATGTAGATTCTTTGCAGTGGCCACACCGGGCCCAAACTGTGATTTCTGCGGTAGGCATCCAGCAGTCAGGCGCAGCCACTCCATCCTTTCAATGACTTCCAGGGTGAGTGCCCCGCGAGGCTACAATCAGACCCCTGTATCGATCAGGATCCATTCCGGCCTATCCGGCAACCATGTCCGCTCCAACACAAGTCTCCCCCTTCCGCCATCTCTCTCCTTGTGGTGACTAGTGCTAGCTGCAAGCGTGCCGACCCCCTGAGACTTCCGCGGCTGCGGATGATTGCATATCCACTAGATAGTATTGCGGCTCCTGTGATGTAGATACCTGCTGGGTTAGCGGTTCGTTGCAGTGACCACACCTGGCCCAAACGGTGACTTCCGCTGTAGGCATCCAGCAGTCAGGGCAAAAGAGGCACAGCGGCTCCATCCCTTCAATGACTCCCAAGATGAGTCCCCAGCGAGGCTGCAATTAGACCCCTGTATTGATCAGGGCCTGTTCCGGCCTATCTGGCAACCATGTCCGCTCCGACACAAGTCTCCCACCTTCCGCCATCTCTCTCCTCATGGTGACTATTGCTAGCTGCAAGCGTGCTGACTCTTCCAGGGTGTGGCGCCGCCCCCACGTTACCAGAGGAGCTGGCACCAAATGTTCTGATAAGCAGGCTTGCTGCGTGTCACGATGCTGTAACCCCTTATGCAAAGGATGACATTTTACAGACACACTGACGCTAGCAGGACTTGTCCAGACTTGCTGGTGGTTGTAGTGACAGTAAATTGTAGTAGCCACTGTTTTGCTGGATTGCTCCTCAACACAGTCTCTCCTTTTTCAGCAGAAACACTCCCCTGCATACTTTTACTGCAAACAAGGACAGAGGCGCTTCTAAATGCAGACTGTAAAACATTTTAATAACATCTTTAAAATCTAGAGCATGGCAACTCACAAAGGCATTTATTAAAAGTGCATGTAAGTGGTCCCAAGAGGGAACGTCAGCAGCTCACCGTCCCCACCAGGAAGCATCGAGTACAGTCAGGAGATGTATCTGTGGTCTGTAGCCGGCAAGACGCTGGACTGGACGATCAGAGCTCACAGTGGAGTGTCGCGGCGGCGTGACGTCATCAAAAGTGCGACGCGTTTCTGAGCGTGCGGTTCACACAACAAGACGTGACCGCGCTCTTTCATCAGGCACCAGGAAGTTCAATGTCGGCCATTTTTAATAGTCCAAGCAGAGCTAGGAGGCGGATCACTCGGGGCGAGATGAGTGCGGACAGGGGCTGATAGAGCCAAAACTTAAACCAAAATCAGGAACTAAAATCAAGTCAGTGAGTCCATGGTTTCATTTTGCCCCTTCCTATGCCAATCTG
>BLSH010370006.1:946528-965136 GCA_018402905.1 Glandirana rugosa | reverse complement strand
CTCGCCTCCTCTACCATGACATACTTAGTGACTTTCAAGAGACTCTATCCATCCTCCTCTAACCTCTTTGACCTTTCTCGTCTCAGTGTCCCCGGTTCCCTCACCTGAAACAACTCCTCCTCACCCACCAGTTGACACAGTTTCCGTCGTCTTTCCAGGTTCTCATACTCATACCTAATGACCGGCAACCAAAATCGTCAATTATCCAGTAACCACTCAAAATCATCCTGTCAGAGGCAACTTACAAACCCGTCTTCGACCTGACATCCCCTAGTTCTTCCAATATCAATCACTCCATCGTCGAGTATGTCAACACCTGTTCCGTAAGTTCTTCGAACCACCTCACTAACTATAACCTTCTTGATCCCCTACAGTCCAGCTTCTGCCCAAACATTCAACGGAGACTGTCCTACTAAAACTCACCAATGACCTATTAACTGCTAAAACCAACGGCCAGTAATCCATACTCATACTCTTGGACCTTTCTGCTGCCTTTGACACAGTTGACCACCCACTCCTCCTCAACAAAGTCCACTCCCTTGGCCCCTGTGACTCTGCTCTTTCCAGTTTCTCCAATCTCCTCCTACCTATCTCAGAGAACTTTCAGTGATTCATACAGTACCATCTCCTCCGCTCCTCTTCCTCTTTGTGTTGGGGTACCCCAAGGCTCCCTCCTTTGGCCCCTCCTATTCTCACTTTATACCTCTTCCCCGGGTCAGTTGATAACCTCCCATGGCTTCCAATACCACCTCTATGCTGATGGCACCCAGATCTACCTCTCGACTCCTCAACTCACCCCCTCAATCTCCTCACATATCACAAACTTGAGTGACATATCAGTATGGATGTCACACCCCTTCCTCAAACTCAATCTTTCTAAAACTGAGCTTGTAATATTTCCTCCTACCAGATTCCCTCCCCATGACTTTACCATTGCAATCATCAGCACAACCATTGGCCCATCCATACACACCAGGGTGCTGGGTGTAATCTTAGACTCTGACCTCTCCTATAGCCCCCACATCCAATTAGTGGCTACATCTTGCCATCTTAACCCCCGCAACATTTCCAGAATTCACCCCTTCCTGACTAATGACACCACAAGTTATTCACTCCTTTGTTTATTTCCCGCCTTTACTGCAACTCCTTCCTCCATTGGAATACCTCTACACAGGTTATCCACTCTTCAGTCTATTATGAATGCTGCCACTACACTAATATGCCTTACCAACCAATCCGTGACTGCTGCTCCTCTCTGCTAAGCTCTTCACTGGCTTCCCCTACCCCATCGTATAAAATTCAAAATACTAACCACAACACATAAGGGCTTCCACAACATCACCCCCAGCTACATTACCAACCTCATCTGCAGATATTTCCCAAATCGTCCTCTCCACTTCTCCCAAGACCTCCTGCTTTCTAGCTCCCTTGTTACCTCCTTCCATGTTCACCTCCAGAACTTCTCCATAGCCTCTTCATCCTCCAGAACTCCCTGCCCCAGTATGTCTGGTCAGCTCCTATCCTATCCGCTTTTAGGTGATCCTTGAAAACTCACTTATTCAGGGAAGCCTACGCTACCTCCACCTAAGACCTGTACCCGAGCCACCTCCATCAGGTCATCACCTGCAGCTATTTTCTTTTGTACCAATTCCCCTTGAGCAGGGCCCTCCTATTCTTGCTGTATTTAACTGTATTTAAATTGTACTGTCACCATTCATATTGTAAAACGCTGCTTAGACTCTTGGCATTATATAAATCCTGTATAATAATAATAATAATAATTAGCTCTTTCGTGCGCCTTTTGTAATCCTTCCCACGTTTCTTTAGCAGTTTCACACTTCACTTATAAATGATTTGATCATCTTCTATGCTAAGAAAGATTGTGCTCTGAGCTTTTTGGTCTTTCTCTATTCACTCATCTCAAGGGTGTTCTGGTCTGACTTAATTTATACATTTCCATGTACCTTCTCTTATTAGCAGTATTTTGATCTTGAATTTTCAAGGCTAGTAGTTCTGGTTTGTCAGATTTACAAATGAAAACTTTGTTGCAGCTGTGTTACTAGCTATTTTCTTTTATTCTTCTGCAGTCTTCTTTCTGTTTCTGTATCTTGCACTGCTGCTGTAGCTGGCTATTACTGGGATCTCAGCTTTTCTCTGGGTGTTTGGGTAGGTGTCTGGGCTATGTCTGGGCCCATAGCCTGTTAGAAATTCTGCATATAGCCCTACAGAACGGACAGTGCACAATCCACATGGTCTTTGCTGCTAAACTGCAAACAGGAAAAATAAACATTAGAATCGGATAAAAGACATAGCATTTAACCATAGATGCAGCTACAAACTTATAAACTATGCCATTTACTGGCTGATGAATATATCTCTACTAAATACTGATATTGATGTAGTTGTTGCATAAAATATAAATGAACAATGTGCTCCAACACATCTCCAATGATGTGGTAGGTGGCTGATGCATTTGCACACTAACTGTCACTACATACTGCTCACTGCTGGTTTTGCCATTACATACATAATTCACCTCCCCATCTACCATGTACTCTCTATCATGTTGCCTTTTCCTATGCTTAGTAATGAGAGGTCTGGCACACCTTTTCTTTGCCACTAGCAGATCATCATCTGAAATATCAAACTCTGTCTCCTCGTCCTCACTATCAATTGAGGAGAGCACATCCTCACAATCCCAGTTTTGGGATGTGACAATGGCACGTACCCTGGCTTTACTAACAGGTTTACGGTCCTTCCTTTTCCATTAAAGAAGAACTATGGTCAAAATGAAAAAAAAACAATATGTTATGTACCTATACAGTCTGTAAAGCATTTCACTGTTTGTTTTGCAAAAAGCAGTAAGGATGTTGAGATATCTACCTTGTCTCTTGCTCTCATGTGCACTTCCTTTAACCACTTGGCGACCGCCAACCGCAGGTTGACGGCGACAAGGTGGTTTGTTATCGCAAATCGCCGTCATACGAGCGGGGAGGGCCAGGGAGCGGGTGCGGCAGCTTCGATTGCCGCCGGCTACCCGCGATGCCCCCCCCGGAGTGAAGGAACGGAGGTCCGTGTATGTAAACACGGACCTCCGTTCTGTGAAGGGGGAAGGGCTGTGATCACAGCCTTCCTGTATACGGAGGCTGTGACCACTTCCCTTCCCCAGCTAGGGCAGTCCCCATACAGTTAGAACACGCCCAGGGAACATAGTTAACCCTTAGAGCGCCCCCTGCAGGTTAACCCCTTCACTGCCAATGGCATTTACACAATAATCAGTGCATTTTATAGCACTGATCGCTGTATAAATGCCAATGGTCCCAAAAAAGTGTCAAAATGGTCCGACATATCCGCTGAAATATCGCAGTACCGATAAAAATCGCAGGTCGCCGCCATTACTAGTAAAAAATAAAAAATAAATAAAAACCCCAAAAATTAATTCTCATCATCCGTAAACACGACCACTTTTGCGCAAACCAATCAATAAATGCAGTGAAAGAAGTCTACTATAAATGGTAATAGCAAAAAGCAGCGCTAGAGTTAATTCATAAAACCCATACACATAAATATAAGGAAAAAGTGCTAGTGCAAAAATATCAAAAAGTGCAACAATATGTATAAGGTGCAAAAGTCCTCTTTAAATTGAAGCAGCTATGATGTTTTCAAAACAAAGTCCTCCACCACTGATCACCGCATGCATGTGCACACTTTGGGGGCTCACCAGAAATCAGAAGGTATAACGGCTCATCTTTCCACAACAAGAGGGCTCATCAACTTCTCAAGGGTCACCTCCACAAGGACTCGGTACACAGAGATCAGAAGGTGAATCAGCTTGTCTTTCCCCAGAAAGCAAGGCTCCTCCCAGATCTACTCCATAAGGATCACCACTACAACACAGGTACTCATGGGAGACAAGTAAGGAAAAACCCTCATAGTGTATCTTTTAGTATTCAAACATTTATTAAACAGCACCAAATGCGCTTACATTAAAACAGTTAAAATCGCATGTTTCCTTAAAACGAACTTCCTACCGCCCGGCTGTACAGCGCTCCTCTCATCCACCTCCTGAGCGTCCCAGCCGTCGGCACAATGCTTCACCTCAGATCACCGTGTGGCCACGCCCTGACGCGTTTCGTTACTTCCGACTTGATCACAGGGCCTGTGATCAAGTCGGAAGTGACGAAACACATCAGGACGTGGCCACACGGTGATCTGAGGTGAAGCATTGTGCCGACAGCTGGGACGCTCAGGAGGTGGATGAGAGGAGCGCTGTACAGCCGGGCGGTAGGAAGTTCGTTTTAAGGAAACATGCGATTTTAACTGTTTTAATGTAAGCGCATTTGGTGCTGTTTAATAAATGTTTGAATACTAAGAGATACACTATGAGGGTTTTTCCTTACTTGTCTCCCATGAGTACCTGTGTTGTGGTGGTGATCCTTATGGAGTAGATCTGGGAGGAGCCTTGCTTTCTGGGGAAAGACAAGCTGATTCACCTTCTGATCTCTGTGTACCGAGTCCTTGTGGAGGTGACCCTTGAGAAGTTGATGAGCCCTCTTGTTGTGGAAAGATGAGCCGTTATACCTTCTGATTTCTTGTGAGCCCCCAAAGTGTGCACATGCATGCGGTGATCAGTGGTGGAGGACTTTGTTTTGAAAACATCATAGCTGCTTCAATTTAAAGAGGACTTTTGCACCTTATACATATTGTTGCACTTTTTGATATTTTTGCACTAGCACTTTTTCCTTATATTTATGTGTATGGGTTTTATGAATTAACTCTAGCGCTGCTTTTTGCTATTACCATTTATAGTAGACTTCTTTCACAGTTTTTATTTACATAGCAGCTGCTCAATTTACTATTTACCATTTATTTATTTATTTATTCATTTATTTTGTTTTTGTTGAGCGCAGTGTTTTTGTATTCACATTCAAATCAATAAACGCAGATTGCGATTTTTTTTATCGCAAATATGAGGAAGAATATAAATCGGCCAAAAACGGTGAAAAAAAATGTTTTTTTATTTATTTTTTTTTGATTTGTATTTTAGCAAAAAGTAAGAAATTTGCGTTTTTTTGCAAAATTGTCGCTCTTCTTTTGTTTATAGCGGCGATCAGAAATGACGCATAGGTGATCAAATACCACCAAAAGAAAGCTCTGTTTGTGGGAAAAAAAGGACGCAAATTTTGTTTGGGTACAACGTTGCACGACCGCGCAATTTTCAGTTAAAGCGACGCAGCGCCGAATCGCAAAAAGGGCTCCGGTCCTAAAGCTGGAAATCCTTCCGGGGCTGAAGTGGTTAATGAAGTGACAACTTTGCTTCCTGGTTTTCTAATTGCCTGTGTTGAACTTCTGTTGTCCCCATTTGCGTCTATCTCTCTTCAAAAACGTCTTGACATCAGTGGGGGAGGGGCTCTTGCATCACATTTGAAGCTGAGGGATTTCATTCTACACAGAATCCAGATTAGGATCTGCCCACGATCGGGCAGTGAAGCCCCGCCCACCCCCACATATGTCCCTCCTTTGCCCGCCCACTTGTTTATATCCTAAACCTAGCTTGTCTGTAATGACATTTTCCTGTTTTACATAACACACACCCACCTATTGATTGGCAGATGGGTGTGTGTTATGTAAAATAGGCTGAGCATCATAGAAGGCAGGAGGACCGAGAGATAGACAAGCTATTTCACTGAAAGGAAATTACATCTGAGCTCTGCTCAACTCCTCCCATCATCAATAGCAGTGTATAGCAAAGGAGGAATGAATGTGGAGATTACAGACCACAGTTGCAGCTATATGGCGGGAAAATAATAATTTCAGTTATTATGTGTATTACCATGTGTAACATTCAGGTATTTATATGAGGATTTACTAAAATATGTATGTTGCCTTTAGTTGTACTTTAAGGCATTACTTGATTTGGTCATGAGGGCTGCACACCGCTTTTGCAAATCATCAGCCTGACTAGCAGTTGAACAAACACACTCTGAAGCAACTGCTAGCTGGTCTTTTAATACCTTAACTTCTGCCTCTACCTTCTCCCTCCTTTGTGATTCAGTATAGAGAGCATAAAGAAAATACCAACCCACTGTGGACACTGTCCTCTTCTCCTTTTTACTTAAAGAGGAACTGCAATCTGCTCACATAATTTGTAATAAAACATCTTTGCCATTCTGAAGATTCCCTCCAACCACTTTGCATATTATTTTATATATACTGTGATTCTGTACTTGCCAAATATGCTGCAGAAATCTCCCTCCACTAAGCCTGGCTGCATCCATTTTAACTGTGGGCAGTTGAAGCTGCTGCCTGTTCACTTCCTGGATTTACACAGACACGCAGAGGCACACCTCCAACTCTGCAGCTCTCATTGGCCCTTTTATGACTCACCCCCCCTCCCTTCCTGGCAAGCTCTCACAAGACCGAGAGAGAGAGAGCTGTGCATGATGTCAAACGCCTAGGCTTTTTTCCAGCCAAGAAACAGGAAGTGGGCAGTATAAGGTATTTACTAGCAGAAATAAAAATGTTTTACTATCCAAAGTTAAAACAACAAGGGCAGAAGATTTAATAGATGGAAAGATGAGAAAATGACTGAAGGTCCGCTTTAAAACCAACCCCTTAAGGCTAAAATCTACAAAATGATCTGAAACTTTATCACCCCAAGTCTTATTCAAGAAAGAAGCATACTTTTCAAATTCTTTAGCAAGAGGCTCTCACTCATTGTCTCTGACCCAGATAGGTAAGCTGCACACTTTCCTCTGGACACCAGAACCCTCTGCAGCCTCGCTTTTCATAAACAGATTACGCAGAATTTTTAGCTAGCACAAGCTACACAACACACCACAGACAACACAGGTCTGCTTCATTTGAATTATAGCATGATGCCCCCAATTGTTTTACTTGCATTTATCTAGCAAGGTTACTTTGCGGCATAGGCAAGGAAACTCAGACCTCTGCAGTGTGTAAATGTACTTTTATTGAACAAAACTGCTGTACATACAAAACTATTACAATATTAGGAATACAAATCAAGACAGATATATCAAGCAAGATGCCTAGCAAATAAGCAAAAACTGTGGTCTAACAGTAGAAATAGGCTTAAAAGATACTTAACTCTGGTTACTGGGTGTTCATGATCTCTGTTGATAACGAAGCTTCTGGAGATCAGGCACCTTCTTCTTAGCTGGAACAGATTTGAGTCTTCTGGTCTTACAGACTGTCCTTGGTTCTAATGCATGATGAAGTCGCCCGTGTTTATGCCTGACAACTCTTTTTATATGGCAGGTTATTTACCCTAACAGCCGACTAACAGACCTCTTTGTAGCTTCAGTTTGAGAGACACTCTCTTACCTGTTTACTGTAGCTATAGAGACATCAGGCTGTTTAAACTGTCAATTGAATACAACAATGGTATCTACGTTCTCATTGTATCCAACAGCATTTGTTTGAGAAGCTCTGTGTCTGTGAAACCAGAAAGCTGAATAAAAAAAAATTATTTTCTCTCCTCCAAAGTGCTTGCCATCATCCATTCTCAACTACTTAACTTAACCTCCTCTTTTAACCTAACACAATGGACACAAGCCACCACTCACTTCAATGGTAACCCTCAAGTCCTTGTATTCTCCCACCTCTGCATTCCCTGCAACCTCTCTATCACCCCTTTTCCTCTCTATGATCACAACCTTATCCGCTTCGCACTCTCCCTACCTCCAATGCCACAAACCAGCAAACAGTTACCCACAGGAACCTTTGCCACCTCAACCTTTCCCTTCTTTATTCCGCTACTGACTGACTGCTACAGACCTGGCCTCTTCTGTCTACAACAACATACTGTCATCCTCCCTGGACACACTCGCTCCTCTCTCTAAATGCAGAACCAGGCCTTACCTGCTACAACCCTGCAAACAGACAACACCAGAAGACTCAAGAGACGCAGCCATGCTCTTAAGCGAGCATGGCGTAAACCTAAATCCATGCAGGACTTCACCCTCTACAAATCTGCCCTTTTCAACTACAACTCCTGCCTCCACACTGCTAAACAAACTTACTACACCACTCTGACCAAAACACTCTCCTCCAAACTTCTTCAACTCTTTTCTACTTTAATTCCTTAATTCTACCCCACTGCCTCCACCCACCAATTTGCTTACTGCCCAGGAGAATGCCAATCATCTCAAAAACAAAATCAACACAATTGGTGATGAGATATCTAGGGTCCAGCTTATTCCCCAACCAACACACCAGGTTCATTACCACATTCAATACTTTCCTCCTTCAACCCTGTTACTAGGGAGGAAGTTGCCAAACTACGTTCCATGGCCCACCTCACCACCTGTCCCCTGGACCCTATTCCCTCATAATTACTGCGACCACCTTCCTGCTCTATCCTAAACTCTCTAACCCATGTCTTCAACCTCTCCCCCTCCTCCTTCACCTCTCTCTCCCTACTCAAACATGTACTGGTTAACCCCATATTTAAAAAGCCCTGACTGGACCCTACTTGTTTGAATAACTTAAGGCCCATCTCCTTGCTCCCACTTGCCTTCAAGCTTCTTGAATGCCTTGTCCACAACTGTATGAGCTGCTACCTCACTAACAATAACCTTCTTGATCCCCTACATTCTGGCTTCTGCGCACAACATTCCACGGAAACTGCCTTTCTAAAACTCACCAATGACCTATTAACTGCTACAACCAAGGGCCAGTAATCCATACTCATACTCTTGGACATTTCTGCTGCCTTTGACATAGTTGACCACCCACTCCTCCTCAACAAACTCCACTCCCTTGGCCTCTGTGACTCTGCTCTTTTCAGGTTCTCCTCCTACCTATCTCAGCGAACTTTCAGTGTTTCATACAACACCACCTCCTCTGCTCCTCTTCCTCTTTCTGTTGGGGTAACCAAAGGCTCCATCCTTGGGCCCCTCCTACTCTCGCTTTATACCTCTTCCCAGGGTCAGTTGATATCCTCCCATGGCTTCCAATACCACATCTATGCTGATGACACCCAGATCTATCTCCCAACTCCTCAACTCAACCCCTTAATCTCCTCACATATCACTAACTTGAGTAACATATCAGTATGGATGTCACACCATTTCCTCAAACTCAATCTTTCTAAAACTGAGCTTGTAATATTTCCTCCTGCCCGATTCCCTCTCCATGACTTTACCATCAACAGCACAACCATTGGCCCATCCACACACACCAGGGTACTGGGTGTAATCCTAGACTCTGACCTCTCCTACAGCCCCCACATCCAATTACTGGCTACATCTTGCCACCTTAACCCCCGCAACATTTTCAGAATTCACCCCTTACTGACTAACAACACCACAAGTTATTCACTCCTTGGTTATTTCCCGCCTTGATTACTGCAACTCCTTCCTCCATTGGCATACCTTTACACAGGTTATCCACTCTTCAGTCTGTTATGAATGCTGCCACTAGACTAATACATCTTACCAACCGATCCGTGACTGCTGCTCCTCTCTGCCAAGCTCTTCACTGGCTTCCCTTACCCCATCGTATAAAATTCAAAATACTAACCACAACACATAAGGGCTTCCACAACATCACGCCCAGCTACATTACCAAACTCATCTGCAGATATCGCTCAAATCGTCCTCTCCTCTTCTCCCAAGACCTCCTGCTCTCTAGCTCCCTTGTTACCTCCTTCTATGCTCACCTCCGGGACTTCTCCATAGCCTCTTCATCCTCCAGAACTCCTTTCCCCAGTATGTCCGGTCAGCTCCTATCCTATCCGCTTTTAGGTGATCCTTGAAAACTCACTTATTCAGGGAAGCCTACGCTACCTCCACCTAAGAAATGTACCTGAGCCACCTCCATCAGATCATCACCTGCAGCTATTACCTTTTGTACCAATTCCCCCTCCCTTTAGACGGTAAGCTCAATGAGCAGGGCTCTCCTATTCTTTCTGTATTGTACAGTATTTAACTTGTACTGTCACCATTCATATTGTAAAGTTCTGCTTAAACTCTTGGCATTATAGAAATCCTGTATAATAATAATAATAATAATTAGCTCTTTCATGCACCTTTTGTAATCCTTCCTAGGTTTCTTTAGCAGTTTCACACTTCACTTATAAATGATTTGATCATCTTCTATGCTAAGAGTGATTGCGCTCTGAGCTTTTTGGTCTTTCTCTATCCACTCATCTCAAGGGTGTTCTGGCCTGACTTATTTTATACATTTCCATGTACCTTCTCTTATTAGCAGTATTTTTATCTTGAATTTTCAAGGTTAGTAGTTCTGGTTTGTCAGATTTACAAATGAAAGCTGTGTTGCAGCTGTGTTACTGGCTATTTTCTTTAATTCTTTTGCAGTCTTCTTTCTGTTTCTGTATCTTGCACTGTTGCTGTAGCTGGCTATAACTCGGTTCTCAGCTTTTCTCTGGGTGTTTGGGTAGGTGTCTGGGCTATGTCTGGGCCCATAGCCTGGGCTGCATATAGCCCTACAGAACAGACAGTGCACAATCCCCACGGCTTTGCTGCTATACTGCAAACAGCAAAAAGGAACATTAGAATCAGAGAAAAGACATAGTATTTAACCATAGATGCAGCTACAAACTTATAAACAATGCCATTTACTGGCTGATGAATATATCTCTACTAAATACTGATATTGATGTAGTTGTTGCATAAAGTATAAATGAACACTGTGCTCCAACACATCTCCAATGATGTGGTAGGTGACTGATAGGATTTCCAGCAATAATTCTGCCCACTAACTGTCACTACATACTGCTCACTGCTTGTTTTGCCATTACATACTTCTCACTGACCACCCTACCACTTCATACTGCTTACTGACTGCCCTGACACTACATACTGCTTACTGACTGCCCTGGCACTACATACTGATCACTGACCTCCCTGCCACTGCATACTGCCCACTGACTGTCCTGACACTACATACTAGACACGTGCAAATTGTTCTGTTTCAAATTTTTTTTTTTTTACAAATTTTGACAAATTAGTTAATTTGGAAGTATCTGAATTAACAAAAACTCGTTTAACAAATTTTTCCGAAAATTCGTAAATTCGAATATTCAAAAATTAGTAAATTTGAAAATTCGTAAATTCATAAATTCGAAAATTCAAAAGTTCGTCAATTTGTAAATTCGAAAATAAGAATGAAAATTCAAAAGAACGAATATCCGAAAATAAGAACGAAATCCGAAAATTCAAAAATCTGAAATAATAACTAACCAATAACTTAACTATTACTAACTATTAAATTATAGGTATTGGAGTTTCCTTTCAAATTTGGCTGTTAGTGAACATAACGAATACAAATTTATCCGAAATTACGAATTTTCTGAAACAACGAATGCTGTATCTAACATAGAAACATAGAAAAGTGACAGCAGAAAAAGACGTAGTAGTCCATCAAGTCTGCCCTTTTTTATTTGTATTTATTTTGTTTGTTTTTTTTTTGTTTTCACATTAACCTCGTTGTCTTGACTATAGATTTATGTTTATCCCAAGCATGTTTGAAGCCATTTACTGTTGACTGTCTTACAACCTCTGTTGGTAGTTTATTACACTCATCAACCACCCTTTCAGTAAAATTATACTTTCTAAGATTAGTTATGAACTTCCCTCCAGTTAGCTTGAGGTCATGTCCCCATGTTCTTGATTTTGGTTTCATATTGAAAAGACTGCCCTCCTGAACCTTATTCACCCCCTTGATGTATTTAAAGGTTTCAATCATGTCTTCCCTCTCCCTTCTTTCTTCTACACTGTACATATTAAGTTCCTGAAGTCGCTCTTGAGATGTTTCATCCCCCAGATCTTTCACCATTTTTGTTACCCGTCTCTGAACTTGTTCTATCTTATCAATATCTTTTTGTAAGTGAGGTCTCCAGAACTGGACACAGTATTCTAAGTGAGGTCTCACTAAAGATCTATATAGAGGAATTATAGCCTCCTTCCTCCTGCTGGTGATCCCTCTACTGATACATCCCTGAATTCTATTTGCTTTTCCCACTGCCTGGTCACACTGTTTGTTCATTTTGCATTCATCTGAAATAAGCACCCCTAAATCTTTTTCTTCTGTAGTGCTGGCTAACACTGTACCCCCAATGCTGTACTCTCTAAGGGGATTATTACTCCCTAGGTGCATTATTTTACATTTAGAAATATTGAACTGCAGTCTCCACTGCTTTGACCAATCTTCCAGCAATGCCAAATCATGTTCCATGTTACAGACACCTCCAGGGATATCAACCCTATTACATACCTTTGTATCATCAGCAAAGAGACATACATTGCCCAACAAACCTTTAGTTATATCACTTGCATAAAGGTTAAATAGAACAGGACCCAGTACAGAGCCTTGTGGTACCCCACTAGTGACTGGTCTCTGTTCTGAGTGAACCCCATTTACAACCACACTCTGGGATCTATCTTTTAGCCAACTGCATATCCACTGAACCACCCAAGGGTTAAGTCCCAGCTTGTACAACTTTTGTATCAGATCATTATGTGGAACTGTGTCAAATGCCTTGCTGAAATCAAGATACGGTATGTCCACAGCACCACCCTGGTCCAAAACACTGGTAATATAGTAAAAAAATGTAATCAGATTTGTCCGACACGATCTGCCCTCAGTAAAGCCATGTTGCTTTGGGTCCAGCAAGCTGTGTATTTTTAGGTGATCAATGATCCTTCTTTTCAGGAGTGATTCCATTACCTTGACTACATTTGATGTTAAACTCACTGGCGTGAAATTTCCAGCTTCTACCTTGCTGCCCTTCTTGTGGATGGGTTCATTATTAGCTATCCGCTAATCATGGGGAACTTCTCCTGTTAGAAGAGATTTATTAAAAAGGTTTGTTAATGGTCCAACAACTATATCTCAAAGTTCTCTTAGAACTCTGGGATGAATACCATCAGGGCCAATTGCTTTATTAAGCTTTAATCGAGCCAGTTCCTCTGCAACTTCTGTCTCCAGAAATCCTAGAAATGAACCATCATTACTAGAACCAGTATTATTCCACTATTCCCCCTTGTTATCATTAGTGTAGTCTATTTCTAAGAAGACTAAACAGAAGTAGTTGTTTAAATGGTTTGCTACATCCTGGTCTCCCTCAACATATGTGTTGTGCCCAGTTTTCATTTTAGTGATCCCATTTTAGTGATCCCATTATATTTTTTCCTTCTATCACTAATGTACCTAAAAAAGGTTTTATCTCCTTTCTTAATAGACTTAGCAATTTCCTCCTCTTTTTGTGCTTTTGCAGCACCGATAATGTGTTTGGCCTCCCTTTGTCTATTTTTATACTCTTCTCTGTCAACTACACCTCCTGTTTCCTTGAATCTTCTATACGCCATTTTTTTCCCTTTACTATCTTTATTATATTTATTATTATCTATATTACCTCTTTGGTGAAACATATTGTTTTTTTATTCTGTTTATTCTTACTAACTTGCCTGTCATATAATCTAGTTGACTCCAGGATGGTAGACTTTAATAGTGCCTACTGATTACTTACTCCTGTCATTTTACTCCAATCTTTCAGTTAATTTTTTAGAAATTTCCCCATTTCAGCAAAATTAGTTCTTTTAAAATCTAAAACTTTTGTTTTTGTATATGATTTTTCAGTTCTTGTTTTAATATCAAACCAAAGACATTGGTGATCACTAGAACCCAAATTCTCTCTCACCTCAACATCAGACAGTCGATCCCCAATTGTCAGTACTAGGTCAAGAATATGATCACCTCGGATTGGGCTTTTTACTAACTGTTTTAACCTCTTCCCATCCGCGCCATAGCCGAATGATGGCTACAGCGCGGCTCTAAAATGCCGGGAGGCAGTCAATAGACATCCTCCCCTTCGGCTCGCGCTGGGCACCGCCGCAAGCCGCATGAGCGTGCCCGCGGGTCGGGCGGACCCGATGTCCTCCGGAGACCCGCGATCTCCTCATAGAGAGCCGGAACGGGGAACCGATGTTGTAAACACGGCGGTTCCCCATTCTGTGAGGGGGGGCATGCCAGATCTACTGATCCCTGTCACTGGGATCAGTTAGATCTGTCATGCCCCTGCCAACCCCTCCTTCCCACAGTTAGAACACACCCAGGGAACATATTTAACCCCCTTCACTGCCCCCTTAGTATTAACCCCTTCCCTGCCAATGACATTTATACAGTAATCAGTGTTTATTTTTAGATCTGATCGCTGTATAAATGTCATTGGTCCCAAAAAAGTGTCAAAAACGTCCGACGTGGCCGACGCAATATCGCAGTCCCGATAAAAATCGCAGATCGCCGCCATTACCATTAAAAAAATAAAAATAAATAAAAACGCCATAAATCAATGCCCATAGTTTTTAGGCACTATAACTTTTGCTCAACCCAATCAATATACGCCGATTGTGATTTTTTTTACCAAAAATATGTAGAAGAATATATATTGGCCTAAACTGATGAATAAATTTGTTTTTTTATTTTTTATTTTTGGATATTTATTATTGCAAAAAGTAAAAAATAGTGTTATTTTTTCAAAATCGTCGCTCTTTATTCGTTTATAGCGCAAAAAATAAAAACCGCAGAGGTGATCAAATACCACCAAAAGAAAGCTCTATTTGTGGGGAAAAAAGGACCCAAATTTTGTTTGGGTACAACGCCGCATGACCGCGCAATTGTCATTCAAAGAGTGACAGCGCTGAAATCTAAAAATTGGTCCAGGCAGGAGGGGGGTTTAAGTGCCCAGTAAGGAAGTGGTTAAAGAAACCTCATTCAGTGCTTCCATTACATTCCTGTTCCTGCTTGTAATAGCAGTTTGAGAATTCCAGTTAACGTCAGGCATGTTGAAATCACCCATAATCAAAACCTCTCCCTTCATTGCCATTTGAGTTATCTCATCAATCAACAAGTTATTATAGACTTCACTCTGTCCTGGGGGTCTATATACTATTCCAATTCTAAGGGAAGATCCCTCCCTGGTTGGAAGGCAGACCCAGAGGGTTTTGGGTATTTCATTTGTTTTTTCATCTAAACGAATGGAACGTAATAAATGAATAATAATAATAATAAAAACTTTTTTAATATTATTATTATTTATTAATAATTTGTTCCATTCCATTTGTTTAGATGCAGTATTCGTTATTTGGATAATTTGTAAATTCGGATAAATTCATATTCGTTATGTTCACTAAAAGCCAAATTTGAAAGTTAATTCCAATACCTAAAATTTAATTGAATTTTTGAATTTATGAATTTACAAATTTACGAATTTCGATCTTAACAAATGACCCAAAGAAATTTAAAAAAAAACAAATGAAATGAAAACTAACACATTTTTTGGCAGTCCACATGTCTACTACATAATGCTTACTGACACTGGCACTACATACTGATCACCAACCTCCCTGCCACTACATACTTCTTACTGACCTCCCTGCCACTTCACATTGCTTATTGACCACTTTGCTGCTACATACTGCTCACTGGCCAATCTGCCGCCACATACTACTCAGTAACCGCCCAACCACTACATACTACTCACTGACCTCCCTGCCACTTCACACTGCTCATTGACCACCCTGCTGCTACATACTGTTCACTGGCCAGTCGGACACTACATACTGCTCACTGATTTGAATATTGTACAGGTACAAGGCAACTCAGCACCAATCAACTTTGCCACATAACCTACTGGCCACTGAACTCAGCCTCACAACCTGCTGAACACTGAACTCTGTATTACAACATACTGGGCACTGAACTCTGCGTCACAAACTACATTTTAGACTGGTGTGCCCCAAGGTTGTGCATAATTCTAAAGGATGCCTTGACTAAAAAAAGGTTGAGAAACATTACTCTAATATATTAGAGTGATGAAGATGCATTTAACTTGCACGGGTGAGGGCACACATGTGTAAATGTATTTAGAAGTGTCTCACATCTTCCAATTCCCCATCCTTCGTGTTTTTTTCTTTTTTTTTTGCTTATTTGATGGTTTCAGGGCAAGGATCGCTATTACGTCAACCAGTGGCGGATCTTACCCTCATCGTTGCGTATAACTTAATGATGTGAGCCCAGCTCTAAATGGCTACATGACTACAATAAGTGTGACCTATGTTAAAAATGATCTGCTTAATAAGATCAATAGGTCTGGGCACATGGGATAGCCCCGGTTAGGGCACGGGACTCCACTTTCTCCTCCTCTTCTTTTTTTTTTGCTTGTTTTTTCTCTTTCCATTGGGAGCACCCCCTGACGTCGGTCTGGGGTGTGGCTCTACAAGGGAATTCCTTGGTCCGGAATTTTTTTAATTTTCTTTCCTTCTCCCCGATGGATTCGGTACTATTTTGCAGTGCTACATATCCTCTTGGACATACCGTGACATTTGGGTCCACGGTATTATCTATGGTATCTCTGCTTCTGATGGGAGGATCACTTTGTGTCTTTCTAAAATTTTCTTGTTATTTTTGTTCATGTATATGTAAAGTGTTTTTATCTGTGTGTTTCTGGGGCCTTCCAGGACTCTTCTCCAACTGCCATGAGAACTTTGAGGGTTTTGTACTCTGAATGTCAGAGGCCTGAACATACCGCAAAAAAGATTGCAAATAATATACGATATGCATAAGCAAAAGGTAAGCATTTTTTTCTTACAAGAAACTCATTTTAAAGACTCATCAGTTCCAATAATGCCTACCAGGTACTATTCATCCTGGTTTATGAGCCATAACCCAAGGGGCAAATCAAAAGGAGTGGCGATTGGTGTGCATTCTTCTATTGAAGTCTCTGATGTACGAAAGCTAATTGATTCTGAGGAAAGATATGTGTTTGTTAAATGTAAAATTTTTAATCAGCTATTTACGCTAGCCAATATTTATGCACCAAATCAAGGACAAGGAACTATGCTGACCTCAGTATTAGACAAACTTATAGACTTCCAGGAGGGAGTTTTAGTCTTGGGGGGGGGGGGGGCCTGAATCTAACCTTGGACCCCGCAATGGATACCTCATCGGGAAAACAACATATTTCCTGCATTCGCTTGAATAGGTTGAAGCGGCTGCTCCCCATTTGCCAGCTAGCAGATGTTTGGTCGCGTCCTACATCCATCAGATAAGGACTTTACATGTTACTCCACTACCCATAACACATATAGCAGGATAGATTATTTTTTAACATCTCATAGCCTATTAGATTGGGAACCGCAATCCAACATTGGTATACAAAAGTGGTCTGATCATTTCCCATTGTTTTTGTCAGTGAAGCTCCCTAGCACTAATAAATTAAAGCATGCTTGGAGACTTAACGAGAACCTCCTAACGATCCTCCTACGAGGAAGGCCTTGGTGGAGACAATCTCGGCCTTCTTCAATGACCATAAGGAAGATACCATTGCACTACCCATAAAGTGGGAGGCATTGAAGTGCATTTTGAGGGGAATACTAATCTCTCATGGCACGAGATTGGAAAGGGAACGGGCCTCCCCCATGGCTTCCTTCTTGGAGGAGATCCACAATCTAGAATTGAAACATAAAAAAGATCTAGAGGCCTCCACTTTTCAATTTCTTCAGCAAAAGAGACCTGAATTGCATTCTTTACTAGACCAAGCTTTCCTGAAACATAGGGAACATGCGCAACATGCTCTCCATGAATATGGAAATAAGTGTAGCAAAGCATTAGCATGCTCAATTAGCAAAAAACAGTCCAGAAGCTATATCCCAAAGGTGCGTTGCCCACAACGCGGCTTAGTTTGTGCTACTGAACAAATAACATCTACTTTCCAAGATTTCTACTCCTCACTATATCATTTAAAGGATTTGAACACATTAATATCAGAAAGACCCAGCCATACACAACTTTCTGAGTACATCTACCGCACGGGTCTTCCGAGTCTGTCAGAGGAGCAGGCAAAGAGCCTCCTGACCCCTTTTTCAACAGTGGAAGTTACATTAAAACCTTGAAACTGGGTAAATGTCCCCGTCCCGGTGGATTTCCAGGTACCTTTTATAAGCAATTTGGAGATATCCTTAATCCCACTCTGTGTGATCTTTATAATGAAATTAAGCTAGGTTGCCCATTTACTAAACAAACACAGGAAGCCCATATCACCTTAATAGCAAAAGATGGAAAAGATCCCACTCAATGCTCTAGTTACAGGCCTATTTCTTTGATAAAATCTAAAAAATCTATGCAAAACTACTGGCCAGGCCCGGACTGGGACAAAAATTTTGACATTTTAGACTGAGCATCCAACTTTTTCAGGGATCGGGGGTGGGGTTGAGGTTATCGGTAGGCATTCGCGAGGGTGGCTGGCGTTGGTCCTCCATACTGTAATGTGCAAGGGACACTGTGATATAAAGGGGACTGCACTGTAAAGGGGCCCTGTAATGATTACAGTGCCCCTTTACAGTGCAGTACCCCTGCAATCATGCCACCCCTTTTCTCTGTAATCACAGTGCCCCCTTAAACTCTCTTCTGACAGCTAATCCCACCTTGGAGTTGGGGTGGGGGCTAGGGACTTTTTCAACCTACGAGTCAGATTTTACAGTTTTAAAAACAGGGTCAGGCCCGGACCGGTCATCAAAACGTATCTAAAAAATCTAAAATAGTTTCTTTATCCGGACATTGAT
>BLSH010370006.1:916124-943126 GCA_018402905.1 Glandirana rugosa | reverse complement strand
CAGCGCCTCTTACATCAGAGTCCGCACAGCCCCCTTACATCAGAGTCCGCACAGCCCCCTTACATCAGAGTCCGCACAATCCCCCTTACATCAGAGTCTGCACAGCCCCCCTTACATCAGAGTCTGCACAGCCCCCTTAGATCAGAGTCCACACAGACCCCTTACAGCAGAGTCCACACAGCCCCCCTTACATCAGAGTCCGCACAGTCCCCCTTACATCAGAGTCTGCACAGCCCCCCTTACATCAGAGTCTGCACAGCCCCCCTTACATGAGAGTCCGCACAGACCCCCCTTACACCAGAGTCCACACAGACCCCCTTACATCAGAGTCCACACAGCCCCCCTTAGAATCTGCAGAATTTCCATTTACTGTAAGGGGGTGCTCTGTGGACTCTGATTTAACGGGGGATCTGATGATGTGTTGAGATCCCTGATTTAAGGGGGGGTAGCGTGGACTCTAGTGTAAAGGGGAACTCTGATGTAGGGGAGTCTCTGCTCACCAAAGCCCCCCTCTTGCATCAGAGTCCACACAGCACCCCTTAAATTTGTTTAACACAGTGGGAGGCAGGAGAGAGGATGAGCTTACTCACTCCAGGATGGAGGCTCAGGCACACGCTGTCTGCAGCTCTCCTCTTCTGGGTTTAATCTTCCCGCCCACACATCCCCCGGGAGTGTGGGCAGGGCAGACACAGGGGTAGAGGGGCGGTATGAGGAGGAGCAGTCCATCCAAAGCTCTGAGCGGAACTGTCAGCATCGACTCGGAGGCTGAGCTGTGTGTGAGAGAGACACACAGCTCAGCCCAGGCAGCCGCTCGTAGCTTCGCCAGAGGAGACACAGGCACGGCCGTATAGCGGTGGTTGAGCAGCGGCCGATGCCTGTGTAACCCTGTCCTGGCCGCTGTCGCCGCTTACTTCCCGCTGTGCAGCACTGCATCGCTTTAACTGACAATTGAACGGTCGTGCGACGTTGTACCCAAACAAAATTTGCGTCTTTTTCCCCACAAATAGAGCTTTCTTTTGGTGGTATTTGATCACCTCTGCGTCATTTCTGATCACTGCTATAAACAAAAAAGCGACAATTTTGCAAAAAAAAAACAATATTTCTTACTTTTTGCTAAAACACTAATCCAAAAAAAAACATGTTGGACCATTTTGACACTTTTTTGGGACATTTGGCATTTATGCAGCGATCAGTGCTATAAAAATGCACTGATTACTGTGTAAATGCCATTGGCAGTGAAGGGGTTAACCTGCAGGGGGCGATCTAGGGGTTAACTGTGTTCCCTAGGCGTGTTCTAACTGTGAGGGGGCTGGGCTGTCAGGGGCATAAGAGATCTAACTGATCCCAGTGACAGGGATCAGTAGATCTCTTATGTCCCCACTGTCAGAATGGGGAACCGCTGTGTTTACATCGGCGATTCCCTGTTCTTTGGCTCTGGCAGCTCATCGCGGCTCGGACATCGGGTCCACCCGAGCTGCGGGCACACTCCTCCGGAGTGTGGCAGGCACGAGCGCGGCGATTCGTGGTACACGTCCACACTGCCGCAGTAAATATACTGTGCTCATTGTGGAAGTGGTTAATATTACTCTTCCAATAACAGAAAAAGAAATGTTAGAAAACAACTTCCCATTCCAATGGAACTACAATTTCTTAAATACCTGGGGGTGAATATTGCCCTCTCAGAAGAAAAAATGTATGAATTGAACTACCTCCCTTTGCTCAACTGTACGATTAGCAGCTTGCAGTCAAGGGCCATAGGCAAACACTCTTGGCTAGGGAAAATGGCAATATACAAGATGGATATTCTGCCTCGCTTCATGTATTTGTTCCAGACACTACCAATAACTCTTCCACTGTCTTTTTTTTCAGTCTTTGAGATCCAGCCTTCTTAGGTATCTTTGGCCGAATTTGCTGGCCAGACTTCGGTACGATATCCTAGTGAAACGGATGACAGAGGGAGGAGCCGGTTTGCCACATATGGAACTGTATTACATAGCAGCAGTACTGAATAGAATAATAGATTGGTTCCATAGTGAGCGAGCAAAACAATGGGTTGCCATTGAACAACAATTATTAGATGTTTCTCTGACTTCGCTTCCGTGGATAACACCTAAGCTTCATCCAAATAGACAAACACTCCCACCAGTGACTCAATCTCTATTGAGAGTTTGGGATCAGAGTAGCCAAAGATGGGATATTTCCTTAATACCAGGCCAACTAACCCCGATTTTGGGTAACCCGGAATTTTTGCCGGAAATGTCATCAGACATTCCTACGGTAGACACTGTCAGCCCATTCACCGATTAAGCTAGCTCTAGCGCCAAAGGGACTACAGTCGCTTAACACAATAATGACCACTAATGGCTATTATGCTGGTCAGTGGTTGCACTATTTACAGCTTCAAGATTATTATACATTCTTATCAAGAAAGGATCCACTGTGCAGGGACTTAATTCCATTTGAGTCTCTGTGCCGGGGGGTACTATATCCTTGATATATGGTATGCTCATATCCCACACACTTCCCACTAGTCCATATTACACTAGAGATTGGGAGAGAGAATTAGGTCATTCGATCACTGCAGAAGATTGGATGAAGGCCTTTTGGCTAACCTTCAAATCAAGTTCTTCAGCTTATATCCAAGAAAAGAACTATAAGCTACTAATTAGATGGTATAGATGCCCAGCAAAACTCCATAGAATATCTCAGATATTCCCGGAGGAGTGTTGGCGCTGTGGAAGAGATGTTGGTACAATGCTCCATATATGGTGGTCATGCCCTCGGATTAAGGTTTTTTGGGAGTTGGTGCTCCAAATACGCTCCTCCGTCATGGGCACACAGTGACAGGAGTCTCCAGAAATGGCTCTGCTATCTATATACCCAGGCCCCATGCGGAAGGTTAAAAAAGGACTTCTCCCCCGTCTTATTTCCGTAGCGCGAACACTCATATCTAGACATTGGAGTACATAAGTTGTCCCCACCATTAAAGAGTGGGTAGCTGAACTGAACCAATTGAAGAGAATGGAGAAAATTATAGCAAATTTACAAGGGGGGTACCATAAGTTTGTGGCTTTGTGGACACCCTGGATCGAGTTCCAGAGCTCCGACTTGATGAGGTCCTTTCTGTGAAAAGCCATCTTTGGAAGAGTGAGGAATGGACCTAGAATTGAGGCGGTAGGACGGCTCCCCAGAAACTTGTGACGTCTGTGTGTGTATGACTGTTCTGAATGTGTCTGTTTGTTTTTCTTCTCTCTGGTTTTGTTTTGTTTTTGTTCTTTTGGGGGTTTTTTTCTCCCCTCCCCTCGGGACAGTTCTTAACCCATGAAGAACACTAGATAGCATTGTATTTTCACCATGGAACAATAGGTAGAAATATACACTCATATGGCGCTAAATCTGAGTGTGTGGGAAATGGATTAGAGGCTTAATCTAATCATTCCTTCATTTTTGGGAACTTGCTGTCCCATATTATGTTCTGTATTTGTAAGTCTTGGAAATCTTAATAAAATGTAATTTAAAAAAAAAAAATGTATTAGAGTACCAACTCTTGAACATACATAGAGATGTTCCAATTCTGTCAAAGACACTAGGACCCAAGTGAAGACCAGGTTTGCTCAATGTAACTGCATGTCTCATATACTGTACATCCTTACCAAGGATGCAAAAATGAAAACAAAATCAGGCTTTATGAATATTACATAAAACAAAATCAGGTTTTATGAATATTACATAAAAATACCCTAAGTCTATACAGCTAATACTTTTCATAAACAATAGCTGTCACCAGTAATAGGATGTCCTCATCCCTGCAAACTAATACTGTCAAAACAAAAGTAAGTGATCGTGCACTGCATGATGTAAGTGGCATGGGTGCAGAGCATGGTATAACAGGGTCTAAAGTTCAGTGAAACCCACTGATCGTTGCCTTCTTGAGTTGCAGAACTCAGCTCATCTCCTATTTAATTTTCTGACTCATCTCACAGCCAGAATAAACAATTCGTCCACCATTCATCTGATCCATCATCAAAACACGAGTTTGGTACCAGCAGGGTACTAATTTCTCTTAGATCATAGGGAAACTCCTTTTTATTCTTATGTATTCTAATACTCATTTTATATGGAATATAGCATATTTTATGTACACTATCACAAAGTGTACTAAAGCTTTTTAACTAATATACTGTACATGGAATTTATTACTAGCACTGTAATAGCTTTATATGTATGTAGGTTTCTTTATAAATATTTATATCATTATAAAAATATATATTTTTGCTTGGGACCATGTACAGTATGTATTCAATACTGTCCTTTTAACCAAGTTTATTTAACCACTATTAGCGTTTAGCATGGATTATATGTAATTCTGCTGAAAACGACATTACATAAAGGTGTTGTCCACCTTACTTTAAAAGTGGATTCGATTCTTCCATGCAGCAACCAGATGGATCCCTATTTCTGCAAACCACCTAATTTTTCAGAAAGAAGGCTGGCAGTGTCAGACATTCTTGACAACTCGTTCAAGTTACATTCTTGTCCCTATGTGCAAGTGTCAGATTTTTTTATGTAAACTTATAATGCACAGGACTTCTGCTGACATGGGTGTAGCGTTGTTTGACAGTTCATTAATATCTACCACTGCACCACTCCCATATGTCAGCTAAAGGACACATATTATCAACACGCCAATTCACAAAATCCTTTTCCTTCTTGCAATACAAAAATTCCCCAGCCCACTATACTGCTAATCAGCACAAAATACCTAAATACATTGTTTAAACATTTATTTTTTTAAATACATTTGCACATTAAGGCTATATGCACACGGACCTATTTAAGTATAAAATATGCCTAGTTTAAAATAAAAGTAATTTTCCCATGGTAGGGTAGCTGCAGCTGGGGTGCGCAGCCGCTCACATATGTGAATGGCTGTACGCCCCTGTACTATTGTAAACTCTGAATCTCCTCTGTATAGGTGTTTATCCATGGATGCGTGTACAGTCCCTGACAAAAGTCTTGTCGCTTATCTATTTTGTAGAAACACCTGCTATTAACCTGACTTTTAATTAATCAATTTGTGTTAGAAATAGCTCATATGAAAAGCTAAAACCCTCCCAAATGATGTTTAATGCACTGAAATAAATTAGTTTCACTGAAAAAAAGATTTATCATTTAATCAAGACAGAAAGGTCAAATTTTGGCAAGACAAAAATTTTGTCACCTATACAGAAATTGAACACATTTACTGCAAATACAAAAATATGTCAGCAAATTAAGTAGTTGTGCTGTGAGATCCAAATTTAATATCTTGTATGACTTACATGAGCTTGAAGGACTGCATCCATGCGGTTTGGCAAGGATTCATACAATAGTATATAGCTCTAGTGTACAGTATAAACAGGCAGTGTAGTATATACAGTAGATCTAGTGTATAGTATATACAGGCAGTGTAGTATATAGATCTAGTGCAGAGTATATACAGGCAGTGTAAGAATATATATGTACTGTATATAGTATATATAATATGCTGCCTTTAGTGTAGACTGTACAGTTGTGCTCATATGTTTACGTATCCTGGCAGAATTGATGATATTTTGGCCATTTTTCAGAGAATATGAATGATAACACAAAAACGTTTCATTCACTCATTGCCAGTGTTTGGCTGAAGCCATTTATTATCAATCAACTGTGTTTACTTAAAATAAGGAAAGGGATATAATCTGTCACTATCAGTGACAAGCCATCATTTGGCTGAAAAAAACAAAACAAACCCATCAGAGAGATAGCAAAAACATTAGATGTGGCCAGATCAACTGTTTGAAACATCCTTAAAAAGAAAGAACGCACCGGTGAGCTCAGCAACACCAAAAGTCCCGGAAGACCACGGAAAACAACTGTGGTGGATGACAAACAGTTGGCCAGATCAAGAACACTCTCCAGGAGGTAGGTGTATGTGTGTCAAATTCAACAATCAAGAGAAGACTTCACCAGAGTGAATACAGAGGGTTCATCACAAGATGTAATCCACTGGTGAGCCTCAAAAACAGGAAGGCCAGATTAGAGTTTGCCGAACAACATCTAAAAAAGCCTTCACAGTTCTGGAACAACATCCTATGGACAGATGAGACCAAGATCAACTTGTACCAGAGTGATGGGAAGAGAAGAGTATGGAGAAGGAAAGGAACTGCTCATGATCCAAAGCATACTACCTCATCAGTGAAGCATGGTGGTAGTAGTGTCATGGCGTGGGCATGTATGGCTGCCAATGGAACTGGTTCTTTTGTATTTATTGATGATGTGACTGCTGACAAAAGCAGCAGGATGAATTCTGAAGTGTTTCGGGCAATATTATCTACTCATATTCAGCCAAATGCTTCAGAACTCATTGGACTGCGCTACACTGTGCAGATGGACAATGATCCGAAGCATACTGCGAAAGCAACCAAAGAGTTTTTTAAGGGAAAAAAGTGGAATGTTATGCAATGGCCAAGTCAATTACCTGACCTGAATCCGATGAGCATGCATTTCACTTGCTGAAGACAAAACTGAAGGGAAAATGTCCCAAGAACAAGCAGGAACTGAAGACAGTTGCAGTAGAGGCCTGGCAGAGCATCACCAGGGATGAAACCCAGCGTCTGGTGATGTCTATGCATTCCAGACTTCAGGCTGTAATTGACTGCAAAGGATTTGCAACCAAGTATTAAAAAGTGAAAGTTTGATTTATGATTGTTAATCTGTCCCATTACGTTTGGTCCCTTAAAAAGTGGGAGGCACATATACAAACTGTTGTAATTCCTACACCTTTCACCTGATTTGGATGTAAATACCCTCAAATTAAAGCTGAAAGTCTGCAGTTAAAGCACAGTTAAAGCACATCTTGTTCGTTTCATTTCAAATCCATTGTGGTGGTGTATAGAACCAAAAAGATTAGAATTGTGTCGATGTCCCAATATTTATGGACCTGACTGTATATATATATATATATATATAATGTTTGGGGGTTTTAAGTAAAAAAAAAACTAAAGAGGCGCTGTCCTTAAGTATCCCCTTGGGGTCTGGTATGGATTTTAAGGAGAACCCCATGCCAAATTTAAAAAAAAGATGAAGTGCGAGTCCCCCCCAAAATCCAAACCAGGCCCTTCAGGTCTGGTATGGATTTTAAGGATAACCCTACACCAAAATTAAAAAAAAATTGAAACCAGATCCTTATCCGAGCACGCAGCCCTGGCATGGCAGGGGCGGTGGGACGAGCAAGCGCCCCCCCCCCCCCCCAGCCGTACCAGGCCACATGCCCTCAACATGGGGAGGGTGCTTTGAGGTCCCCCCAAACCACCTTGTCCTCATGTTGATGGGGAGAAGGGCCTCATCCCCACAACCCTGGCCAGTGGTTGTGGGGTCTGTGGGCGGGGGGCTTATCGGAATCTGGAAGCCCCCTTTAATAAGGGGGCCCCCAGATCCCAACAACCCCCATGTGAATGAGTATGGGGTACATATGCCTACCCATTCACCAAAAAAAGGAATGTAGTGTTACAAAAAACAGTAGACAGTTTTTGACAAGTCCTTTATTGTAAAATAGCTTTTTCATCTTTTCTTCTTTCTTCCTACGGTCTTCCTGCATCTTCTCCTGCCCCGCTGTTTCTGGTCTTCTGCTTCTTCCTTCGGTCTTCTTGCTTCCTCTCTTCATCTTCCTCTTCTTTTACCGCTGCCGAGCCGTGCCGTCCAGAGCCGACTCCCAGAATGGGTGGTCTTCAGTTTGACAGTTAATTTATAGGTAAGGGCGGGGCCACCCAGTGATGTAACCAAGTGATCCCGCCCCTTCTGATGTCATGTGATATCAGAGGGGGCAGGGTCACCCATTTACGTCACCGGGTGGTGCTGCCCCTTCTTATAAAATAACTGTCAAACTGAAGACCGCCCATTCTGGAAGTCGCCCCTGGAAGGCACAGCAGCGGGAGCGCCAGCGGCGGCAGAAGAAAAAGAAGACAACGAGAGGAAGGAAAAAGACCAAAAGAAGAAGCAGAAGACCAGAAGAAGGAGCGGGGCAGGAGAAGATGGAGGAAGAAAGGAAGAAAAGAGCTATTTTACAATAAAGGACTTGTCAAAAACTGTCTACTGTTTTGGTAACACTACATTCCTTTTTGGCTGAATGGGTAGGGATACAATATACCCCATACCCATTTGCATAGGGTGGGCCCTTCTCCCCATCAACATGGGGACAAGGTGCTTTGGGGACCCCAAAGCACCCCTCCTATGCTGAGGGCATGTGTCATGTGGTACAGACTTTGGGGGGACCCCTACGCAAATACGTATGTCAAAAACAGGTACCCATTACCCCTCCCCCTGAAAGGTGCTAACTGTGGCACCGGAGGGGGGGGGAGACGGATAAACGGAAGTTCCACTTTTGAGTGGAACTCCGCTTTAATAATTAGTTCACAGTGTATATATTTCAGGCCAAATTGCAGCCGCCCAATAATTCTTCAAAGGTGTATCTCTAATGAATAGTAATCATATTATTATTGTGATGTTATGCGAGGCACCACAATGGATGGGCAATACTTGTCGCCTTGCTTGCGATCATTTTGAGGCGACTAATGAGAGTCCGACACGGGTTTTACTGGCCACCGTGGCAGAGCTGATTCCGGCCCGGTCTTTCTGGTCCACTCAAGCCCCTCTCCACCTGCATTTAATAACCAGGAAGAGAACACACTCAAGCTCGATCCTGGATCTCAGAGGAAGAAAGCTGAGAGAGCTCTGTGGACTCTAAGAACAAGGTTTGCAATGTGCTTATGTTTTGTGGGTGTCAGGGACAGCCCCACACTGTATAGAGAGGGATCTGTTTGTTTAGTTTAGTGCCAAACGGCGAGGTTTTTTTTTATGTTTTTGTTTGTGTTTTGAACTTGCAAACCTGAAATAATAAATCTGGCAAGCCGCCAGATTTTAAAGAAACTGACATCTATGCTGAATCTTTTTCCCTGAAAAGTGATCCCCACGAGCTAATCTCCCACACGTGGTGAAGTTCAGCGTGTCAACTTTCAAAGATGGAGTAAATGTTGAAGGCCCTGCTGCAAGCCAATGCAGCCCAGCGGGAAACCAACCGACAGGTCGCAGAGACCACTGCAGCACAACACGCAGTTTTGAAGGAAACCAACCTCCGGTTCGCAGAGGCCACTGCAGCTCAGCGAGAGGAGAGTCGTCAGGCCATTGCAACTCAGCGAGAGGAGAGTCGCCAGGCTATCACAGCACAACAAGCAGCTCAACAGGAGATGAAGAGGCCCTGCTGGAGTTAAAAAAAGGGCCCGCACCTCCCATGACAGTGGAACCAAAGTTGGAACGCGCTTCTTTCCACATGCAGAAGATGACACCTGAGGATGACGTGGTCCTTTGAAAGAGACGCTCTTCGAACAGTGGGCGGGACTGCTGGCACCATTTTTGACCGGCGAACCCCAAAAAAGTCTATTTCGATCTGAAAACAGATAAGGCACAGGACTATGAGACTCTAAAGGCAGCGATACTAGCACGCATGGGGGTCACCATGGAAGTCCGGGCCCAACGCGTGCATCAGTGGACCTATCGCACCGACAAGCCACCCTGTTCGCAGATGTTCAACCTAGTTCACCTTACCAGGAAATGGCTACAGCCAGAGACTTTTCCAGGTCCCCAGATTGTGGAGCGTGTAGTCATGGACCACTATCTACGGGTGCTCCCTGCTGCTTTGAGGAAATGGGTCAGCCATGGGGAACCCAAAACTGCAAGCCAACTGGTGGACCGCATCGAGAGATACACAGCTGCTGAGGGCCCATCTGCACCCCACTCCATTGTGTCTAGAGGTGAAAGATCGCCCGGTGGAACCTGTAAGACTGTTCCAGGGTTCAGGGGCTTGGGGAAATTTGATAAGGCTGATACGGCTAAAGAGAGTGGGGGTTCTGGACCGGGAGACTGGCCAAAGAAGCCAGGAAGGTTTCGGGAAACCTTGAGAAGACTGGGTATAGAACACATACAGTGCTACTGATGCCATGCATTGGGCCATATTGCTGCCAATTGCCCCCTGAATGATGAACCCATGCAATGTGATTATACTTATGTGAATAGATGCCTTTCTCTTTTTGCACAGGTTGCATATACAGCATTATGTTCAAGTCGCATGGAGAAGCAAATGTGTGTTATTTTTGTTGATGGGAGACCAGTCACTGCACTGCTTGATACAGGTAGTGTGGTAACAATGGTAAAAAGCAGTTGTGTAAACCCTGCAAAGTTATACCCTAGTACTGTCAGAGTCATCTGCATCCATGGGGACACTCGTGACTACCAGACAGCGGTGGTTGAGATTGACACCCCTTGCGGTAGTGTGACTCATTCAGTGGGGTGGTACCTTCACTACTTCATGATGCCCTAGTGGGCAGGGATTTTCCCCATTTTTGGAGGTTATGGGAAGGCATGGGGGAGTCTGGAGGATAGAGCTCCCCCTGCTGCGGAAGCACGGGACCTCTCGCCAGACCCATTTTGCCAAATGGAAGGGGAGACTGGTGGCAGGTGACCCAGACAATGTCTCTGACCCTGACGGTGAGAGTGAACCGAATGTAGTACCTTAGAGGTCCGGAGAGAGGACTTCTGTACAGAACAACTACGGATGTCGCTCTCCTTAGAGCCAGAGAAAACGTGAAGGTGATGGATGGGGACCCTCATTGGGGGGTGTTTTTTCCCTACATTGAGCTTAAAAATAATTTGTTGTATCAGGTAGTGAAACACGGGGAGGACAAAGTGGAACAGCTAGTGGTTCCCGGTTCCCAAGCCCTTCCGCAGGATGGTGCTAGATCTGGTCCATGGGCATGTAATGGGAGGACATCTGGGTATGGAGAAAACCAGGGAGAGAATAACCCAGAGATTCTTCTGGCCTGGGTTGTATGCAGATGTCAAAGAATACTGTGAATCATGCCCGGAGTGTCAAATGACAGTCCCGTCTCCCCATTTTCGCAGTCCCCTTGTCCCACTTCCCATAATTTAAGTGCCATTTGAGCGAATTGGCATGAATCTCATGGGACCAGTAGTAAAATCTGCCCAGGGACACCAGCACATCCTGGACTGATCCTGGACTATGCGACCCGCTATCCTGAGGCCATACCCTTGCGGAACACCTCCGCTAAGACTATTGCCAAGGAGCTGGTCCAGGTGTTTAGTCGGATGGGGATCCCTAAAGAGATCTTGACAGATCAGGGTACCCTGGTCATGTCCAGAGTGACCACAGAATTGTGCAAATTGCACAAAATCTCCCATCTCTATACCTCTGTTTACCACCCCCAAACTGACGGTCTGGTGGAAAGGTTTAACAAGACCCTCAAGAGTATGCTAAAAAAAGGTGGTGGATAAAGATGGGCGAAATTGGGATTTTTTGCTGCTGTGCCTCATGTTTGCCATATAAGAGGTTCCACAGGCATCTACGGGATATTCCCCCTTTGAACTCTTGTATGGTAGACATCCCAGGGGGCTGCTAGATGTCGCAAAGGAGACGTGGGAGGGAGAGGCCCCCCCATATGGAAGCATCATAGAGCATGTCTCCTTGATGCAGGATCAAATTGCAGCTGTCCTGCCCCTTGTACGAGAGCATATGGAGCAAGCCCAGGAGGCCCAGAGAAGGGTTTACAATCGGGGTGCCAAAACCCGAACTTTCAACCCCGGGGACAGAGTGCTGGTGCTAGTCCCCATGGTAGAAAGCAAATTCCTGGCAAAGTGGCAGGGTCCCTTTGAGATTAGGGAAAGAGTAGGGGAAGTAAACTACAAAGTTTACTAGCCTGGGAAAAGGAAACTGGATTAACATGTTAATCTCCTAAAACCGTGGAAGGACAGAGAGAGTTTATTGGCAGTACCCACTCCCCAAAAGGACAGGTTACCCCTGACCCTGGATGTCCCCATAACCGAGTCCTTATCACTGACGCAACAAAACAACGTTAAATAATTTGTCAGTAAAAATAGAGACTTTTTCTCTTCCCTACCCGGATTGACCATTGTACTATAACATGACATAATCACGGAACCAGGGGTCCGTGTAAATGTAAAACCCTACAAAATACCTGAGGCTAGACGAGAGGCAGTGGCGAGAGAAATAAAACGTTGGAGTTAGACATGATAGTGATAGTGAAGTCCCACAGCACCTGGTCGAACCCAAAGCCCGATGGCACTATCTGTAACAATTTCAGGAAGCAGAATGATGTTTCTAAGTTTGACACATACCCAATGCCATGAGTTGACTTGTGGATAGGTTGGGAGGTGCCCGGTAACAACCCTAGACCTAACTAAGGGATACTGGCAGATCCTCCTAATCTATGATGTGGTCATCCACAGCACAGATTGGGAATTACATCTGCCCCGGGTGCAGGCAATGGTAGATTCATCGAGGGTAGCAGGTTTAAGAGCCAACATGAAAAAGTGTGCCATATGTCTGGAAGAGTCCAAATACCTTGGGTATGTTATTGGTTGGGGTCTGATCAAGCCCCAGACCAATAAGTTCAAAGCCGTTCAAAAGTGGCCTCAACCCGTAATTAAGAAACAGGTTTGTGCCTTCCTGGGGATTACAGGGTATTACTGACGCTTCATCCCCGACTTTGCCACCATTTCCGTCCCTCTGACCAATCTAACGAAGGGTAGAGGGTCAGGAATGGTTAAGTGGAATCCTGAAGCCGTGAAGGCGTTCCAGAAATTGAAGCCAGTCCTTTGTGTGCAGCCGGTGCTCGTGACCTCAGACTTCACAAAGTAGTTTGTGGTTCAAACCGACGCCTCTGAGGTGGTACTAGGTGCTGTTCTGTCCCAGATCAGAGACAGTCTACTTCAGTGTTTCTCGACCTTTTACGGCGAAGTACCCCTGTAAGTCTAAAAAAAACCTCCTAAGTACCCCTGTCTCGAGAAAGTGATGGGTGCTGAAAGGCGGCACTTATAGGAAGTACTGATAGGAGGCTGCACTGACAGGAGGCACTAATAGGAGACTGCACAGATAGGAGGCACAGATAGAAGGCACTGATAGGAGGCACAGATGGGAGGCACTGATAGGAGGCACAGATAGGAGGCACTGATAAGAGGCACAGATAGGAGGCACAAATAGGGGGGACTGATAGGAGTCACTGATAGGAGGTACTGATGGGAGGCACTGATAGGAGGGCATGCTAGCATGTGTAGTTCAGGGAGCCACAACAGGCATCTTTCACAGATGGCAGGCAGGACATCTGAGGCGCGCTGGAGAGGGGGAGGAGTCGAGAGATGGGAGGACATAGGACCACCTGGTCAGTCAGCCCTGGCCGAGGAAACATCTTACGGACTGCGCGATGGGCTCCATTCCATTGAAAGGACCCCGGGCACCTACCGCTGGCCTGACACCCCCTCCCACCGCACACGGGGCAGACTGCTTCCCCCGTTGATAGCACAGTCTCACGCAACAAGGCCAGGGTGCCCCAGGTCTTTCATAATCCTAGTCATCCTCACATTTTGTCACACTGTTTTGAGTTTTTATTTTTAAAGCCAGGCAGTATTGTTTTTGTTTTTCTCATTGTTTATACTGTTTAAATATTGATTGCCTTAGTTTATAACTGGAGTTTTTGTCATATTACAGTAGGCATATTTCATGCCTAACCACATCTTTGTGCATGAGGTCACAAACTGAAAGCAGGCATGCCTTGGTAGCCCCATCCTCCTTAGTAATAAAGAAACACACCTGAAGCTCAGACTTACTCAAGGTTGCCCAAGACCTCCATCATGTGTCTGCTTCAAAATCCAACAAAACAAGTTTTCACCCTTATTACCCAGAAGAAGAGCATGTCCTACCACATATATGGCATGAATATGTAAAAATAAAGAAGTCTAATGGCAGAAAAAGACCCATCAGGCTCTTTTTGCAGTGTGGATTGACTAACCCAGTCAATAGAATAGGGAAGGTATTTCTGAGTGAGAAAAAAATCACAGCCACTTGATTGGTACACTGCATGGATTTAAATGCAAAATTTTCACCTCTGACAGGCGTGTACCTTCCATGCTAAACGGAAAGGTCCATTTTTTTGCAAGACCCCTCCCCCCAACACAAATGACTTCAAAAAGCCAATTGCAAACGAATTGTTTACCAGAAAAATAAATATACTTACCTTATCTCCAGTCTCCAATGCTTCCGTGAGGCATGGGTGATTGGAGGCAGGGGCCAAGGTAAGTATATACACTACATTGTCAAAAGTATTGTGATGCCTGCCTTTACACACACATGAACTTAAATGGTATCCCAGTCTTAGCCCGTATGGTTCAATATTGAGTTGGCCCACTGTTTGCAGCTACAACAGCTTCAACTCTTCTGGGAAGGCTGTCCACAAGGTTTAGGAGTGTGTCTATGGGAATGTTTGACCATTCTTCCAGAAGAGCACTTGTGAGGTCAGGCACTGATGTGGGCGAGAAGGCCCGGCTCACAGTTTCCACTCTAAATGATCCCAAAGGTGTTCTATCGGGTTGAGGTCAGGACTCTGTGCAGGCCAGTCAAGTTACTCCACCCCAAACTAGCTCATCCTTGTCTTTATGGACCTTGCTTTGTGCAATGGTCCAAATCATGTAGTGGAAGTGGGATTATGCTGTGGGGGTTGTTTTACAGGGATTGGGCTTGGCCCCTTTAGTTCCAGTGAAGGGAACTTTTAAGGCATCAGCATACCAAGGCATTTTGGGCAATTTCATGCTCCCAACTTTGTGGAAACAGTTTGGGGATGGCTCCTTCCTGTTCCAACAACTGCGCACCAGTGCACAAACAAGGTCCATAAAGACATATAGATGAGCGCGTTTGGGGTGGAGGACTTGACTGGCCTGTACAGAATCATAACCTCAACCCGATAGAACACCTTTGGGATGAATTGGAGTGGAGACTGAGAGCCAGGCCTTCTCATCCAACATCAGTGCCTGACCTCACAAATGCGCCCCTGTAAGCATAGTCAAAATTTTCCAAAGACACACTCCTAAACCTTGTGGACATTTTTCCCAGAAGAGTTGAAGCTGTTATAGCTGCAAAGGGTGGGTCAATTCAATATTGAACCCTATGTATTTAGACTGGGATGCCATTAAAGTTCATGTGCGTGTAAATGCAGGCGTCACAATACTTTTGGTAATATACAGGGTGGGCCATTTATATGGATACACCTTAATAAAATGGTAATGGTTGGTGATATTAACTTCCTGTTTGTGGCACATTAGTATATGTGAGGGGGGAAACTTTTCAAGATGGGTGGTGACCATTGCGGCCATTTTGAAGTTGGCCATTTTGAATCCAACTTTTGTTTTTTCAATAGGAAGAGGGTCATGTGACACATCAAACTTATTGGTAATTTCACAAGAAAAACAATGGTATGCTTGGTTTTAACGTAACTTTATTATTTCATGAGTTATTTACAATTTTCTGACCACTTATAAAATGTGTTCAATGTGCTGCCCATTGTGTTGGATTGTCAATGCAACCCTCTTCTCCCACTCTTCACACACTGATAGCAACACTGCAGGAGAAATGCTAGCACAGGCTTCCAGTATCCGTAGTTTCAGGTGCTGCACATCTCGTATCTTCACAGCATAGACAATTGCCTTCAGATGACCCCAAAGATAAAAGTCTAAGGGGGTCAGATCGGGAGACCTTGGGGCCATTCAACTGGCCCACGATGACCAATCCACTTTCCAGGAAACTGTTCATCTAGGAATGCTCGGACCTGACACCCATAATGTGGTGGTGCACCATCTTTCTGGAACTATGATGTCGGTGATAGGGAATTGCTGGCCATCAAGTCGGCTTTGGAGGAATGGCGGTACCTCCTGGAAGGAGCAGCTCATCCGGTATTGGTTTTTACTGCGGTGTTGCTATCAGTGTGTGAAGAGTGGGAGAAGAGGGTTGCATTGACAATCCAACACAATGGGCAGCACATTGAACACATTTTATAAGTGGTCAGAAACTTGTAAATAACTAATGAAAGAATAAAGTTACGTTAAAACCAAGCACACCATTGTTTTTCTTGTGAAATTCCCAATAGGTTTGATGTGTCACATGACCCTCTTCCTATTGAAAAAACAAAAGTTGGATTCAAAATGGCCGACTTCAAAATGGCCGCCATGGTCACCACCCATCTTGAAAAGTTTCCCCCCTCACATATACTAATGTGCCACAAACAGGAAGTTAATATCACCAACCATTCCCATTTTATTATGGTGTATCCATATAAATGGCCCACCCTGTAGTGTATTTTGTATTCCTAGTGGACACTTTATTTACAGATGGGCTTTTAAAGGAACCTTCCATTTGACATGGAAGGTCTGCTTTAATGCAGACCATAACATGAATACTGGGAGGGGGCATTAAAAATATAGTTCCTTCCTGTTAAATACAATGTATATATTTGAAACTCATCTAAATTTAAAGGAAAAATAAATACTTGAAGTAGTATTTATCTAGCATCATACTTGAACCGCTTCATTCATACACAGGGGAATCAGAGCAGCTAATGTAAAGTGTTTATTGGAAGGCTGCTTAGAAGAATACATTATGAAAACCATTTGAGTGAAACTGTTCTGAGTTATCTAAACTAAATCTGCAACATGATGGAATCTTATGGCTAAAGCTGGAATTAGAAAATCTAACTTGCAATTAAATGTGCACATCAGTCAAATGGTAACCAGCTCTGTAATAATACTTTATAGGTTCTGTACATTTATAAAGCTTTTTCCTCACTACACTAGACCATTTTCTACTCTCTTAATGGACATTCCATTCATGCACAATCATTATACATAGGTTTACTCAGGGGACACAGATTTCATTTCCAAACTTGCATCGGGATTCTCCACTAGTTACATTTTTATATTTACTTTATCTTCTGAATAGCCAGGAGTCCAATCGTTCGAGAATGCAGGCTAGTATGTCCAAAGTTTTAGGCATCTCTATGTATAGTTTTCAGCATGCTTATTAGAATAGAGATTGCGTAAATGTTGTGTCTGCATTATGTAGTGCTTACCTCCAAAGAGGCCTCTTGAAATAACCGATATCTCCCTTACCTGTTCAGAGGCTGCCAGGCCCAGATACCGGTTCCAGAGAAAACGAACAAACACAGTCTAGGGGATATTTTTTGTATTTTATTGCAGTACTTGAACAGGAAAGAGGGGTAAGGGTGCAGAATACTCCAAAAACTCAAGTAGGTACATGAGGACCGATTCTCAAAAGTTATTTAGCAGAAGCCCCAGTTCCACCACACATTTACTGTGGCAGGGTGGCCTGGCTGCGTGAAACTATGTACCTGTAAAGCAGGAACACAGATCTCTGTTTTCCTCATCACAACATCCCCCACACAGTTAGCAAGCACTGCCTAGGAGCACACTTAACTCTTTGATCGACCCTGATGTTAACCCCTTCCCTGCCAGTGTCATTAGTACAGTGTTAGTGCATATTATTTAGCACTGATCACTGTAATAAGAGTCCCACTAAAAGTTGCTGATCGCCGCCATTACTAGTAAAAATAAAAATGCAATAAAAATATCCCATAGTTTGTAGATGCGATAACTTTTGCATTTTTTTATTGGCTATGTTTTATAGCAGAAAATAAAAAAATATTGTTTTTTTTTTTTCAAAATTCTTGGTCTTTTTTTGTTTATAGCGCAAAAAATAAAAACCACAGAGGTGATCAAATATCACCAAAAGGAAGCTCTATTTGTAGTAAAAAAAAGGGTATACATTTTAGTTGGGTACAGTGTGGCATGTCTGTGCAATTGTCAGTTAAAGTAAAGCAGTGCCGTATCGCAAAAAACGGCCTGGTCATGATGGGGGTGAACCTTCCAGCTGAAGTGGTTAAAGGCTAAGTTCACCTTTGTTCACCATTACCATTAATTCTACACTGGCTTACCTTACTCTCTTTAAAGCTGTTTAAACACGCTGCTCGATTACTCTGCCTTACTTCCTGGTCAGACTCAGGAAGGAGTTGACCAGCTGATCTCATTAGCATAAATCCTTCATCATCTACCCTCCGCTGGTCAACTTAGAAAAATAAAAAGGTGAACTTAGCCTTTAAAGTCATACTAAGCACACGCTGTTTAATTTACTTTGTCCCTTCTATTTCTGTATGTGGATGATGGTGCTGTAATTATTTTAGTGTCAAATATGTTTTATTGAGTTTACAGAAATGTAATAACATAACATATGAGGTCTTGGAGCATCAGAGGGAAATCCTCGTGCATGTCAACATAGTACAAAGAATAAAATAGCATGATGTACTAATGACAATTGTAAAGGGTTACATTACCAAAGCAAAATGGGTTTCAAAAATGATATTGCCCCCACAAAGGGTGGGCTTGAGTAATGTAGCGGCCATAAATCAAAGACTACAAGTAATAAATGTTTTATCATGAAGAAAGGTAGAGAAGAAGAAAAGTAGAAGAGGGGAGCAAGGAGCTAGAAGGGAAAGAGTCCCAGAAGAGTACTGGGAGAGTATAAGGAAAAGAGGGAGCAAACCTCTGTGGATCAACCGGGAGAATGTCATCAAGACGAGGCTTCAGTCACTTGGCTACAACATCTTCTTGAGAGAGTCTGAGGTAGAGAAATCAATCCAAACGAGCCATAATACTTTGAATTTTTCAAAGGTGTCGTTATCTTGGGCCAACATCTCTTCCATGCGCATGATATTATTCACTGTGGAAACCCATGTGGACAAAGGAGGGGTGGTGGTAGTTTTCCAGTACAGTGGGCTCAATTGTCAGCAGAAAGAAACATAACAGACCACGTTTCTGAGATGGGATGGAGCCTGGGAGCATGGATAGTAATGCTATTTCCAGGGTAGGAGTCACTGGTTTGCTGTATATGCTATCGTGTTTAGAAAACACCCGAGACCAAAAGGGCTGGATCCTGGCACAATCCCACCTTATGTGGAGGTATGTGCCATCTGCAGAACCGGATATCCAACACTCGGGGGAGGCAGATGGGAAAAGTTTGTGTATGGAATGAAGGTCCCTGTACCATCTGGAGAGGAGCTTAATTTTTTTTCCTGAGAATAGCATGAGATGGAGGATTTATGTGTGAAAGTAAAAAAGGTGTGCCAGTCTGCTGCTGATAGCTACCTCCCCAAGTCCGTGGACCACCTCCGCGTGTAAAATGGGAATCGCGTATGAAGTGAATGTAATCATTTATAAATTGAAGAGAGTAGATGTCTGGGGGTATTGGAGAGAGAACACAGTTGCTCGAATTCAGTCAACAGTCTATGAATTTGAGAAGAGGAGAATAGGGTGGAACAAAATGTAGGCAGTCGCAGAGAGGTAAGCCAATTACCCTGATTCGTAGGAGTTACCGATGTACCCAAAGCTGGATGGATAAAAGATCTGGCCGTAGGCCAAGAAGAGCGTGTAAATGAGTCCACCGTAGATACGCCCACCCCTTGAGGTAAGGCAGGATTATCAAATAATGTGGTCAGGGGTGAGGGGTCTGTAGAGAGCAGGGCTCCAAAACCCCTCATGTACCATAAATGCAAAACTGCTGACGTTAGGGGGGACGCAGAGGTAAGGCTCCGAAATCCCTGTGTGTGACCCCCAAAGTAAAGCCTGAAGGTCTACTGGGGAGAGATCCTACTCGACTATTGTGGATGCCTTAGTAAGGGGGTAAGGGATCCATTCCAGCACCATCTATATTTAGTAGGGAAAGCAGCCGGTAGCTGCTATTGGGAGGGATCCTTGCCAGGTTTTGGGAGGATGAAAAAATGGTGGCCAGTCAATAAGGGGCGCTTGGGCGCCGCCTCCCCACCGCTGACAAAAAAAAAAAAGTCAGCTCTGCCCCCTACAGAAGGCGCCGGTATATTGACTTTTTTCTTTTTCTCGGCTCCTTGCGGTCTGCTGACTTCAAGTAGTGAGCCGATTGATCAGTCATAAAAGACTATGTATGTGCGCTGAACAGGCGCACACACATAGTCTGATTGGCTGCCCTGAGCCAGTGACTGACTGGCATTGGATACGGTGGACGGGGGCAGGACTATGGCAGACGTGCTCGCGCAGGAGCAGCACTCCACCGGGTTTCAGTCCCAACTCCAGCACAGCAGACCATCCACGAGCCACGCAGCAGACCATACACTCCAGCGCGCTCTCTGCAAGCCGAGCTCTATACAGTGACAGCCTGCTAAGAGATGGGGTAAGTGCGGGACTTTGTCCCGACTTCAAGGGGAGAGGTCTGTCAGTGCCGCGAGCCCCTATCTGGTGACTCTGTATACTGATATATGGGGGCTCTGTATACTGCTATATGGTGACTCTGTATACTGCTATATGGTGACTCTGTACACTGTGATATGGTGACTCTGTACACTGCTATATGGTGACTCTGTATATTGCTATCTGGGGCTCTGTATACTGCTATATGGTGACTCTGTATACCCCTATCTGGTGACTCTGTATACCCCTATCTGGTGACTCTGTATACCCTATCTGGTGATGCTGTATACCCTATCTGTGATGCTGTATATCCTATCTGGTGATGTTGGGCTGTATACTCCTGATACAAGGGGTGGAAACGATAATGGGTGGGGCTTATGAGAAGTGGGAGGGGTCAAAAAGGAAGGGCAGAGTCTTCCGCCCCCATCCTAAAATTTCACCAGCCCCCACTGGTTGGTGGTCTCGCCTAAGCTATTGAACGATAGAGGTGCAAGTAAGGGGCAAATGTTTTATAAAATCTGGGTGTAAACCCATCAGGGCCCAGGCACTTCCCCGGCTTTAGGCCCTTGATGGACCCAAAGAATTCCATTTCAGACAAGGGTTTATCCAAGTCTGAGGCCTCCTGGGCATCTACAGTCGGGAGGGAGGTCTCTAGAATATAATCCTGCATTGTGTGGGGAGAGGGGTCTGTTCGTGGGGAACCAGATTGGGAGGGTAGGTTGTACATGTCTGATGTTGGGTCCCGGTTTGAATAAATGGTATGGGATGGCGTGGTGGGCGCAGATGGAGGGTCCTTGCTACATTTATTAGTTGGGATTTAGGTCCCATTTGTGGATGGTCGCTAAGTTGGCAATGGTGTTAAGCAGACGAGAAATATCGGCTGTTCTGGCCTTTTTCAAGCGGGAGCCATGTTGCATAAGGACTCCATGGAGTACACACTTAAGGGCTTCCCATTTAATTAGGGGTTGAGTGTCATCTGATCTATGATTCAGGACGAAGTCTTGAATGGCCTTTTTGACATCTGCTACACAAGGAGTGTCCTTTACCGGTTAAAGACTGGCTCACGTACATTTACTGCTGCAGAGTGTCAGCATAACGCGAATCGCCGTCTATAAACAGCGATTCGTGCATGCGCGGCTAGCGGGCTGGGGGCACCAGTGGCGGCACACTTCCATGCCCGCCAAAGCTCCCTGAGCGGGCCGTGGCTCACCGGTGGACAACGATCGTCTGATACAGCAGAAAAGCGGGGAACCGCTGATGTAAACGCTATGTCAGGAGGCATGACAGAAATCTACTGATACCTGTACTCGGGATCAGTTAGCTCTCTCGTGCCCCTGGCAACCCAGCCCCCACACAGTTAGAAGATGCCTAGGGAACACAGTTAACCCTTAGATTGCCCCCCTGCAGGTTAACCCCTTCCCTGCCAGTGACATTTATACAGTAATCAGTGGATATTTAAAAATCTGATCACTGTATAAATGTCAATCGTCTAAAAAAAGTTTAAAAAAAAGTCTGACATATCCGCCGCAATGTCGCAGTCCTGATAAAAAACCGCAGATCGCCGCCATTACCAGTAAAAAAAAAGAACAGTAAAAACGCCATAAATTGATTCTCATGGTTTGTAAACGCAGTAACTTATGTGCAAACCAATCAATGTATGCCGATTGTCACTTTTTTTTACCACAAATATGTAGAAGAATATATATCGGCCGAAACGGATGAATAAATTAGTTTTTTTATATATTTTTTTGGACTTGTATTATAGCAAAAAGTAAAAAATGTTTTGCTTTCAAAATTGTCGCTCTTTGCTTGTTTATAGCGGTGATCAGAAGTGACGCAGAGGTGATCAAATACCACCAAAAGAAAGCTCTATTTGTGGGGAAAAAAAAGACGGCAGTTTCATTTGGGTACAATGTCGCAATTGTCAGTTAAAGCTACGCAGTGCCGAATCACAAAAACTGCTCTAGTCCTAAAGTGGGAAATCCTTCCAGGGCTGAAGTGGTTAAGCAAATTATTGTTTAAATGCCAGGAAAACTTCCTATGAGCAGGAGGCAGATGTGATGAGTGCAAGTGAATGGGGGCATGATCCGACCATAATATGTTGCCTATAGAAATCGAGATGGGAAGGTCTAGCAGCGATTGGGATATAAAGAAATAGTCGATTCGGCTATAAGAATCGTGGACGACTGAAAAGCAACTGTATCCTCTCTCAAACGGGTGCTGGATATGTCAGACATCAGCCAATAGGGCAGAGTGTAAAAGTGACTTAATGTGCGTGAGGGCTGAATGAGAAAATGAGGACTTACCCGAGGAGGTGACCACGACTGGAGAAAGGGCCACATTGAAGTCTCCCCCCAAGACGTAACAGGGACCCCCAAAAGAGAGCAGGCTGTCCATCATAGTGGACAGGAAAGTTACCTTGGTCCGGATTAGGTCCATACACGTTAGCCACTGTGAAAATAGAAGAATCAACTTTTAGTTTAAGGAAAATATAGCGGCTTGCTGGATCAATGAGAGTTTCCAGAACCTCCGATTTGTGGATGGCAATGCAATCCCCCCCCCCTCGACTTGGCAGTTGGAATGGTGCTGTGAAACCACTTTTGATAATAGTGGTTGTGGAGAATGGGGATGTTATTACCCTTAAAGTGAGTTTTCTGGAGGAATAGAATTTTAGTACAAGCTTTATGAAAATTTTATAGGATTTGATATCTATTTTCAGAGGTGTTAAAGCCCCTGCAATTGTAAGATGAAAAAGTAACATCACTACGTAGCGTCATGGTAATAGTATAAGAGAAAGAAATCAACTACCTGTAATACATGACTCACCTGATCGGAATCACAAGGCTTACTGCAAGAGAAAAGAAAGAGATGTTGCCAGAGGGCAGAAAAAGTGCAAAGAACACAGAATAGGAACAAGAAACAGAATAAAATGGGCTTCTCCTTCCTGGGCATGGAGGGTAAACGTGACCAGGCCCCGGGAAAGGGTGACAACTGGAGAAATAACAGTGGCAGGCCCTTAGGTGGCACCACTCAGTCACATAGTAACAAGTAAAATTTACAGTAACATTAAACTGTCTACACATTGTACAGTGCGTAGAAATCACTGTATGACCTAAGAGGGGAAGTAGTGTGAGAGGGGAAAACATGAAGAGTATTAAATACTGTCCTTCCAACCGGGACCGTCCTCTGAAAAATGGGGTCAAGAAAAAATTACCGGATGGGGTCTGTATAAGACAAGAGGTCTGCACAAAAGCGTAATCCTGTGATAAACTGCAGGTTTTGGAGCAACGGAATTTCAAGCCCCAAATATGCAAGTTCATGGCACTGATAATAATAGAACCACTATGAACCAAATAGGTGGACCCAACTGGGTCATAGTGGCAGGGTATGAACCCAGCTCGTGATAAAGGGACTAGCTCTGGTTGTAGTCAAAATAGAAGCAAAAATAACCCTAGAATGTTCAATCATCGGGGTCCTTCCGAGAGGAGGATTTGGAGCATTTCTTATTGCCCTGTCTCTGCCATTGAGGGATAACTGGAAGGCCAGGGGTTGCAGGGGAGAAGGGCCAATCTGGCAGTGAGACTTGAGGCAGTTCCAAGATGCCCAGGAAGTTTGACAAATCCCCCAAGGTACGGAATACTGCGGTTTTGCCATCATGGTGCACCCATATAGCTGGAAGGGGAACCTCCATTGGTATTTAAAATTTCATTCTTGCAACAAAGATGTGAGTGATTTTAAAGAGCGCCTCATAGCCAGAGTTTGGCATGAGAGGTCAGGCAGTAGCATGACAGGGGTCTCATTTTGCAAAATGGTGTCCTGTGTGCTTGCAGCCCACATGGTTTCCTCCTTGATCTTATAAATGTGCACCCTGCACAGTGTATCCTGAACAAACTCTGAGTCTGGGTTCCTCAGGCCCAAGATCCTGTGGACTCTATCCAGTTCAATTGGGGAATCTGCAGGTTTTTGAAGTAGCTGGTTAAAAAGGATAGTGACTGCCCCTGACAGATCCTTATGTTCAATTGTTTCTGGGATACCACGGATTCTTATATTATTCCGTCTGTTCTGATTCTCAATGTCATCTTGTTGGTACATGTGGTGCTGCAGTAAGTTAGTGTGAGTTTTCACTGTCTCTTCATGCGTTTGTAAAGCAGTATATAGGCCATCAGTGGTGTTTTCAATGTCCTCCATGCGGACCCCCAGATCTTTTTTCAGATCATTAATCTCCTGTCTGTATGTTTTCTCTATGCGAGAAACATAATGCTCAAAGTCGTTTTTAGTAGGCAGATAGCGCATGTAGGTATATAAGGATCTCATCTGTGATTTCATGTTCCATTCTTCACCCGAGCAGAGTGAGGCCTGTGAGAGGCTTTGAGAGCGTTTAGTATGGCGATCTGTGTCTGTGGGGAACATGAAGTGGCCCTTGGATCTCACCTGTATGGCTTCTGCAGGCTCTAAGTGGGCTGTAGAGGAATGCGCCGGCGCCATCTTGGATTTCTGTTTATTCTGAGAAGCTGCCTGATGAACGAGTGAAAAAATGGCCCAGATCACCACTGACATGGCCAGATTGCTTGTGGTCCTGGAGCTTGTCTATGCCCATCTGTGTGGAGAAAGTGCTGCAGGTAATGGTGTAAAACCCTGTGGGAACTCGTAGGACCAAGAGCTGCCATGAAACAAGTCCTACAGCTCCATGCGCTAGGCCACGCCCCGCTGTAATTATTTTAATTAAAAAAAATGTAAGTACCTTTTTCCTAATCGATATACAGCTCTCACATGACCCAGCTCTTTCCAAGCCTGTCTGCAGGAAAACATATGCAAGAGGCGCTTCTAGTCCTCTGCTGCTGTTCAAAACATTAAAAAACAGCCTTTGTAGTACAGAGTATAAATAAATAATTAATATCAATAAATTGTTTAAAATAGTCATACAAATATATATTTGAAATCAAAGCTTTATTATTTTTTGGCAATAACATGGTCTGGGTAGATATCTGCTAGTCACTGGCTTTGTTATGCCTCTCCAGCCTGTGTCTTAGACTAAGAGGGAGGTGAAGCCTCCATTGATCTACATGTAATATCCTGCCCCCCATTGTGTTTAGCTGGTTAGTGGGCATGGAGGAGGAGTGGGCTCTCATTTACCACTGTGTATTCGTCCACATGTGTGACTTTATAGTCACATGGGCTGTTAAGATGTGATAGGGAGGAAATGCTCAGGGTAGAAAATACACTGAAAACTGACCATATGCAGAGTTGCCAATACAGCTGCAAAATTCCTAGCTGAATTGGGGACACGGACAGAAGGTGGAGCTAGAGAGCAGCAGGACCAAGCTGTTATTTTTTTTTTTTTTTGCAAAATACAGAAAACGATTCTCATAGTGACTGAGTGAGTATAAACAGCATGTAAAACACCATTTATTGATATTTTTTTATGATGTGGGTTTAGTGACACTTTAAATATTGCTAGAGGTAGAGGGAACAGCCAGTCAATCTGAAACTCTGTAAAAGAAATTGCAGTTCTTGTAGCTACCACCATTGACATCTAAGCCTCAAAGCACAGGCACACTTGAACTCTAGGAAAAGGGTCCTACTCACAGAGACAGCTCTCCAACCACCTTCCCTGAAAAATTCTTCAGTGAAAGGGAGTCCTTGTCCAGCCTAGCTTTCTAAGGTAGGTGTTCTCCAGCAGATGTCTTTCAGGCCCTCAGTCAAGCACATGCTGAGACCTAACAGCAACAGATCTCCAGTAGCACAGGCTGTTTCCAAGAGGCAGAGGCCCCATGAGAAGAGAGCCTTGAACAAATATTTATCTTCTCATCAACCACCTTCTTGGCGCCCCCTCCAAGAGATTGGCTGATCCAATAAATATTCATAGCCTAGAGATTGATCCTTCTTCTAGAGACAGGCAGGAACAATCAACCCCCAGGTTTAGGGATAGATGTGACCTGACCAGACCTGAAAAATAAATTGCTGCTCTACGGAGTACAACAGAGTCAAAAACTAAATTTATCTAGCCTAGCTAATAAAATGGTTAACAAAAGCAGTAATGAAGTGAATGAAGTTTCATATAAATGAAAAAGAACTTTAAAATGCATAGCAATGAAGGCTGTCACAGGGAAAGTCAGGCATGTACTGACAGTTACTCTTACAATAAGAGTTACAAATCAGTACATTACATTGTCAGATAGATCCCTACCACAATCTAATTATTGCAGCAAGTAACACATGTACAGAGAATCCAGTCAGGGCCAGCGCCAGCATAAGGCGAGTTAGGCAGCCTCCTTAGGGTGCCAGGCAGCCGTGGGCGGTAAAATTTGACACACAATTCCCTATTGGCAACTATCTCGCACTATCTCGTACTGCTGAACTGTGTCCCGGGCCGCCCACACACATTGCGTATCGATAGGCGGCGTACTAAGGAGCCCAAGATTTCCCTCTCCCAGCACATTGTGTAGCTTGTGCCCCACCCCCCCACACCACACACAGGTACGAAGTGTAGTCGATCGTACCACACCAGAAGCAGTACCCAGTGCTAGGTAGCCACCTGGGACCTCCCCCTCTCCGTCCTGCAGTGAAGTTAGGGAGTGGGGCGGTGCTTGCTTTCTGCACACTCCACGGCTTCTTCATAGATGCCAAGGAGTGCCTGTACATAATGTACAACGTAGTCACGTGTGGGTGGGCTTAAACCCTTCAGATCCGCCCTCAGTGTGCACTGCAGCCTGACTTCGGAAACACACCAAGAAGATTAAGAACAATGACAATGTCACAGGTGTGCTGGATTGGGGGGGGGGGGTGATTAGAGGCATAGGTAGATGTGTGTGGGGGAGGTGATTAGAGGCATAGGTAGA
>BLSH010370006.1:890922-915476 GCA_018402905.1 Glandirana rugosa | reverse complement strand
TGTCACGACCTCCCGAAGAAACTGTCCATGCAGACGATATTACACGATTTTACGACACATATAATCGTGTAATACCATATTTGGACGTCTCCCGGGGATTTTTCTTTTTTTATATATAACCTGAAATGATGTTAAAATTTCTACTTCAAATCGAATTTTTTTTTTAGTGAAATCGTTCGAATGGTCATCACTTCGTCGACCTAGGACCTCTTAGAAGACACGTCCCTACGGGGTAGAAGATCAGAGACTTGAATACGACGCTCCCAATTACCGGAAACCCAGAAGGCACTTCCATAGGTATGGGAAGGGGGTGATTAGAGGCATAGTTGTAAGGGAAGGGGAATGATTGTAGACATTGTACTAGATGGGGGGCCATGTGGAAGAGGTGTGCTGGGGGCATCTGTGAATGGGGAGAGCTTCACGGAAGACCCAAAGGCCATTAACCCTCGCAGCATAAGTTCAGAGACTAGAAGATGGGGCATCCCTGCACAGAAGATTCTCCAGGATCCAGCTGCTTCACTACTGGTAAGCTTGCTAAAGTGATTTTTTTTTTAAGCTAAACTTCATCTTTAAAATTGTAGTAAAGTCCAATATATATTTTTTTCTTTTTAGGGGCCCTCTGCAGGTTTATACCATAATGTGCTAATATACACAGCATTTTAGCACATTATAGCAGACGTACCTGTCAAAGAAGCCCTCCAGCACTGTAGTGTGATCAATCCAGTTGGTTCCTGGTTGCCTCACTTGCCAGCTGCCCATAGCCAGTGAGGGGAAACAGAGAATGCATAATCCCATCTCCCGCTTACCCTCACTGGCTATGGGCAGCTGGCAGGTGAGGCAAACTAAAACTTCCACACTGCGCCCGGCCATAAGGGGGTAGGGGGTTGCATTGTGGAGGGGAGGGGCACCAAAATGCACCTTTGCCTGAGTAAATAAACATTCTTGCACGGCCCTGAACCCAGTATAATGATTTTCTCAGTGTAGAAAATCTTCCCGGTAGTGATCTGAAAGAGCAGGGAAGAATACATCTGTCACAATTTCCAGGTTGCCACCTATCTTAGGCACCAGTTCATTTTGTTTTTCTTTTTTTTTTTCAGCTTTAACAACCTGTTACCAAAAATAAGAGTTCTGGGAAAAAAACACCTTCTTCACTGGCAAAACACGGGGTCAGGAACCTGGACCATCTTTCCCTCAGAGTCACAAATATTAATAGCTCGCACTTGATCTGTGCATCAAGCCTTTTTGATCACAACCCTGTCCTTGCAGATAAAACTCCCCAAGCTCCAGCTGTCTCTATAATGCAGGAATTTTTGCCAGAAAGAAGGAGACTCTCTGCTCCAGCATGGCTTTGGCACATTGAGGTAGTCCTATACACCCTCAAAGCACCAATCCTGCCAACACCTATCGATATCCTCCATTAGCCCTCTAGGTACATAAGGGTATTCATAAAATAAGGCAAAGAGCGGCAGTGTTACGACCTGAAAGCCGTTATCAGATAGAAGCAGACAAGCGGGTGCCAGACCATCAAACACACAACTGTTAAAGCTTAAGTCCATACACATCGATTGGCACACCAGAAAGCTGCAGTTAAAATCTTCCTTTTACTAATCCATCTATAGGAATAAAAGCTCAGACAAGTTGACGTTTTTCTGCCCAAGAGGGCCATAGTCATAAATATGAATCTATGAACTCAGATCTGGGGTATTCTCAAGTTCCTTGCGCTCCAGGGTGTCTCCCCAGCATCACTCAGACTGGGACTCCTCCAAGCCACCCCACTCCTCAAGGTCCCCCTCCAGCTGCTCAGCCTCAGCGGTGACAATCTCTGCCCTAAACTGTGGTGATCCTGGGTCGGTTCCCTTATCACTAACTGCTCCTGTGAGCTCACCTTCCTTGGGAGCAAGCATCATCCCCTCTAAAACACAAGCAGCCAACAAAGTCACAGACACTAGCTTCTCTGGAAATGGAACAACAGGTACAGTCTTTGTAACATAAAGTGGTGTAGTCGGGTCTGGCTTTCTGATGGTAATCCATCTTCTCCTGCCATAGGTGTAGGTCACAGCCTTCAGGTATGTGGGGTGCAGTAATAGTGGTAAGCCAGAAGAAGGCAAAACAAACCCCAAGAAAGTAGCTTTCATTAGTTCTGACAGCGAAGAATACATTTTCGGCCATGTTAATGGAAGACAGGTTAATTTCATGTATCAGTAATAGAGATGGACCGAACACACCCCCTGTTGCATTCGCACCAGAACTTGAGTCCCGAACAGAGAAAAGTTCTGACCCAAACGGCGAACCCTATTAAAGTCTATCAGACCCGAACTTGAAAAATCAAAAGTTCCCATTTTGAAGGATTATATGCAAATAATTGGCCATAAAAAGGGTATAGGGGTCCACCCTGAGGAACATGTATTAATGCAAAAAAAGTTTTTAAAAAATAGTTTTTACAGGAGCAGTGATTTTAAGGATGCTTAAAGTGCAACAAAAACAAGGAAAAATCCCTTTAAATATAGTGTCTGGGGGGGCCCTTAGTCTGCCTGCCTGTAAAGTGGCGTATTTGTACCGTGGATAGAACCTACTGCAGCAAAACTGACATTTCTAAAGAAAAAAAAATGAATGAAATTACATTAAATTGCCGTCTTGGTATGGATTTTAATGGTACCCCATGCCAAAATTTTTAATTTTTTTTAAAAAACGGCATGGGGTCCCCCCAAATCCTTACTAGACCCTTATCCCAGCATGCAGCCCTATAGGTCAGGATACCATACCAGGCTGCATGCCCTTAACATGGGGAATTGGGTGCTTTGTGGGAGACAAGGGTCTCATCCCCACAACTCTGGGCTGTGGTTGTGGGGGATTGCGGCAGGGGGCTTATCGGAATCTGGAAGCCCACTTTAACAAGACTGGTTAGTGACGTCACAAGGGGGCGTTGCCACCAGGGCATGTCTCCAGGTGCTTTTGCCCCTTACCTATATAAGAAGTGTCAAATGGTAAGTCAGGGTGTGTGGCCTGGTATGGTTCAGGAAGGAGAGCGCTCGCTCGCTCCCCCCCCATTCTTGGCCTGTCAGGCTGCATTCTTGGATAAGGGTCCAGTATGGATCTTGGGGTAACCCAGGCCGCTTTTTGTTTTGGCGGGGTCTTTTTTCACTTTTTTATTGCCGCCAATATTTTACCTTTTTTTCAGCCGTCAGCGGGAAAGTCCATTGACAGCTGATGCCTCATCGGTTGTTAAGGACGCAGCGGCCGGCTGCCAAGCCCGACTCCTTAAAAAGCGTTGCCCAATCAGGGCTTAGAATGCACTGGGCATTATTAATTATAGCATTTCCTGTATGGAAGATATGCTAGCCAAGTTTAAAAGTACACTCCAGTCAAAATGGAAAATGCCAGACATGGATGCACTGTCTGACACCCTCTACGCTTCTGCACTTCTACTTCTCCTCTCTGGCCCCCTTGGCACTTCTCTTGCTTCTCTCTGACCCCTCCTTTGTCACATATGGCCAGATAATTGTAGACCCACTATGCCAGCTGCAGGTAGGTGAAGGTGAGTAGGTGACTCAGGATCCCCTGGAGTGTGGACTCTAAGCACAAGCCCGTTTTCACCAGAACTGATAGTGCAGATGAGCTTTGCTTCACCATGTTACCAGATCACCCTCCTTAAAGTCCAGAGACAATGCCGTGTAAGCAGATACTGTATGTAAGTGGAGTGAGAGGACTGGCTGAATTGGGCAGAGAGGTGAGAAGATCCGGAAACCAGGCCAAAGGTCAGGGCATGAGGCAGACAAGCGAATCCAGACAGAGAGCAAAGGTTGGTACATAGGAAGTCAGTCCAACAAAGGAACAGGCAGGAGGTAGGTGCATGGGGATCACAGATGATGCATGGTGCCAAACACACAGGAGTCACAAGAGAGTATTGTCACAGGAGGTCAGGAACTAAGAACACAGGCTAGAGATAGGAACACAGACTGGAGCTAGGAACAGGGGCCTAGTGCTAGGTATAACCTATTGCTCAGGCCATGGAAGCTGACTTTTCATGATCTATTTAATGAGGAAGATTGGGAGGCTGGGCAGGAATTGGCCAAGGAGCAAGTTATATTAATCAACAGGGGAAGCAAACAATGACAATAGCTAGCAGCTATGTGCAACAAGGAAGCAAAAACAGAGCAGGTGCTTGATAAGAACAAACCACAAGCATGTGGAACCATATGTGATTGGTCAGGTCTGCAGATGATTTGAGACTCTCTTCACTGTTACTGCTCCTCTTTACCCCCCTTGGTACTTCTACTGTTCTTCTCTGACCCCCTCTGCATGTCTACTGCTCCTCTCTGACACCCTTGGCATTGTATTGCTTTTTTTCTGACACCTCTACACTTTTACTGCTCCTCTCTGATCTTCTCCTCACTTCTACTGCTCCTCAACTCCCACATACTTTTCCTGTTCACTCCAGCCCCCCTCCATGGTTTTGTTTCCCCTCTAATCCAGAAAAAATTATATAAAGGTGGTGGGAGTGCATGATTAATGAAATTATACATTCAGATCTTATATCTACTTGGGCTCTGGAAGATTTTACCCCCTTCGTGACCAGGCCATTTTTTTCTGTTCAGCACTGTGCTACTTTAACTGGTAATTGGCGGTCATGCAACGCTGTACCCAAACAAAATTTATATAATTTTCTTCACACAAATAGAGCTGACCGTCCATAAATCTGCACTGCATGTCCTGCAGCCTCTGGTCTCAGCTCTGGACATTCCACACAGCTGTTTGTCTGCCCTTTCCATCCCAGATTAGTCCTCTACTAACTGTGCTGTCCCCATAATGTAACTGTCACGTACCTGATGGTGGAGTCTGGCTTATGCAGTTGGCAACCTCTCTTACAGCCCTGGTTCCAGAACCCCTGATAGAGCAGACAGGGATCGCTGGAGCACAGGGGAGCACGAGGGCTGGAATGGGCACAGGTGATGGTAATAGGTCGTCCAGAGGTCCGTGCAAGACTGAAGAGTAGTGATGCAGGCCGGGTCAATAACATGCGGGCTGAACAGCACAAGAGTAGCAGGCAGTCGGGTGGTCGGGTGCAGGCAGGGTCATCAACAGGCAGGCAGATTGCGGTACACAGGGATCAGACAGAAGAATGGTCGTAGGCAAGCAGGGGATCGGTGCAGGCAGAGTTCAAGCAGATGCAGGGTACAGGTCGGGTCACAGGTAACTGGTAGCTCAGAACAGGTCGCTCAGGAACACGGGAACACTGTAGAATGGACAGCATTTGCCTCCTGGTGCTGTCCTGCTTAAATGGCCGCTATTGGCGCCATTAGCGTGCGCGGGTTTGCACGGGCGCACGCGCAAGGGAGGCCAGAGACGGCCAGGAATGTCCTTTTTCCTAACATTGCCCCCCCCCAGGGGCAGCCACTGGATGCCCAAATGGCCTTTTAGCTCTGGGTGTCTTCTCCAAAAGGATCTGACAAGTTCTTCAGCATGAATGTGGTTTTCGGGTTCCCATGAGCTTTCTTCGGGCCCGTATCCCTTACACTTAATCAGAAACTGGGTAGATCCACCCCTTTTCCTGCAGTCGAGGATAGCTTCCACTTCAAATTCCTCCTTGCCATCCACAAGGATGGGCTCAGGCGGGGCCGACTTCCGACCCGGGAAGGGATCCTGGGTTGTGGGCTTCAACAAATTAACGTGAAACACTGGGTGCACTTGCAGGTAAGGCGGGAGATCCAGCTCATATGCCACCCTGTTGATTTTTCTTCTCACAGGGAATGGCCCGATGAACCTTGGGCCCAACTTCCTGGAAGGACATGACAACCTCAAGTTTTTGGTTGCCAACCATACTCGGTCACCAGGTTGCAGGTCCAATTCCCCGCGTCTCCCCTTGTCGAACGCCCTCTTGTTATACTCCTGTGTATGGGCTAGGGTTTCTTGTAGCACCTTGTTGTTCCTTGTCAGTAATTCTACCGTCTTCTGTACAGCAGGTACATCGCTTTCCGGGACCAGGTTAGGTATAAAGGTAGGGTGGTACCCCAGATTCGCCCAGAATGGGGACTGCTTGGTGGCTGAATGCTCGGTATTGTTGTATGCAAATTCAGCCATAGGTAACAGCGAGACCCAGTCATCCTGAGCAAAAAAAGAGTAGCAGCGGATGTATTGTTCTAGGGTCTGGTTAGTCCTCTCTGTCTGATCATTTGACTGGGGGTGATACGCAGAGGAGAATGCCAGTTCAATATTTAATGCAGAACACAGGGCCTTCCAGACTCGGGAAGTGAACTGCACCACGATCTGAGACAATGTTAAGAGGGAGTCCACTTCCTTGACAAATGTCCCTGCAGTCTCAGTTGCGGTGGGGGTGCCCTTCATCGGGATGAAGTGGGCCATCTTAGTAAGACAATCCACGATTACAAAAATGCAGTTGAATCCTTCAGACGGGGGTAATTCTACAATGAAATCCATCAAGATGTGAGACCATGGCCGTTCAGGAATAGGTAGCGGGTTTAACAGACCCCATGCTTTTGCCCGGCTGGTCTTGTGTTGGGCACAGACCAGACAAGCGCTGAGGTATTTCTGGCAGTCCCTGTCAGCAGAAGGCCACCAAAAGGAGCACAACAGCAGCTCCGCAGTCTTACGACCGCCAAAGTGCCCGGCCAATTGGTGGTCGTGACAAGTTCCAGTACTGTTAAACGCTGTTGTTCTGGGATAAAGAGCCTGTTTTGGAACCACCACAGTCCATCTCTCATTATCAGTCTGGGGTCAGGAGACATGGTTGATTCGGCCAGGGATCATTTAACCCGAGACAGCAAATCTTCCTGTAGTAGCAAGAAACCCCGGGACGGGAGGATGGTGTCCGGTGGCATGGGGTCGCCAGGCTCACTGAACATCCTGGACAGAGTGTCGGGCTTCACGTTCTTCGACCCAGGCTTGTAAGTAATATGCAGGTTAAAACAAGAGAAAAACAGAGCCCATCGTGCCTGGCGTGGTCTAAGTCTTTTAGCTGTGCGCAGGTACTCTAGATTCTTATGGTCGGTGAATACCATGACAGGGTGTAGAGCTCCTTCCAGCAGATACCGCCATTCCTCCAAGGCGGATTTGATTGCCAGAAGTTCTCGGTCCCCCATATCGTAATTCTTCTCCGTCGCTGTGAGTTTATGGGAGAAGAAGGTGATGGGGTGAAGCGAGGCCTTGGGGCCCCATCTCTGGGATAGGACTGCTCCAACTGCTGTCTCAGAAGCATCCATCTCCAGAGTGTAAGGCAGAGCTGAATCCGGGTGCTTAAGAATAGGTGCCGTGGTAAACAGTTCTTTGAGCTTCATTTGGGCCTCAGGGGACCAGTGAAAGCGGGAGCCCTGTTCAGTTAGCCCAAATCTGAACTGATGATGGAGCGCAGCATCGTTCCAGGAGGTATCTGCGCTCCAGCGCCGGAACTCGGCTACGTAGTCCTCCGCCACTCGGCGGCCTTGCTGAAGTGCGTGGAGAGCAGCCTCAGTGGTGGCAGCCTAGTGGGGGTCCTCGTACAACTGAGCCATAGACCGGAAGAAAAGGACGAGGTTGGTGGTTTCAGGAGCCCTCTGTTCCAGCAGCCAGTGAGCCCATGCTTGTGGCTCATTCCTTAGTAGGGAGATGACCAGTCCCACTTTAGTAGCCTCTAACGAGTAGGTGCAGGGCTGCATGTAAAAGTACAACTTGCATGCGTTGCGAAAAGCCTGAAACTTCCGGCGGTCCCCCATGAACCGCTCAGGCAAGTCTACCTCGGGTTCGCTAGGCAAGGTCAGCAAGGTGTGAGCGTCCAGCTGACTGGTGCTGGCAGGCAACGTGAGTACCCGGACTTGGTTCTCCAGCCAGGTGTATTCTCCTTGTAAGTTCCTCACCTGGGTGAGCCCGGCTAGGTGCGTACTCAGATACTCCATAGGAGAGGGCCACTGCGCAGACTCGGACTGGCTGTCCGTTGCTGTCACATACCTGATGGTGGTGTCCGGCTTATGCAGTTGGCAACCTCTCTTATGGCCCTGGTTCCAGAACCCCTGATAGAGCAGACAGGGAGCGCTGGAGCACAGGGAAGCACAAGGGCTGGATTGGACACAGGTGATGGTAATAGGTCGTCCAGAGGTCCGTGCAAGACTGAAGATTAGTGATGCAGGCCAGGTCAATAACATGCAGGCTAAACAGTACAAGAGGAGCAGGCAGTCGGGTGGTCGGGTGCAGGCAGGGTCGTCAACAGGCAGGCAGATTGCGGTACACAGGGATCAGACAGAAGAATGGTCGTAGGCAAGCCGGGGGTTGGTGCAGGCAGAGTTCAAGCAGATGTGGGGTACAGGCCGGGTCACAGGTAACAGGTAGCTCAGAACAGGTTGCTCAGGAACACGGGAACGCTGTAGAATGGACAGCATTTGCCTCCTGGTGCTGTCCTGCTTAAATGGCCGCTATTAGCGCCATTAGTGCGCGGGCGCGTGCACGTGAACGCGCGCAAACGCGCACGGGGGGCCAGAAACGGCCAGGAATGTCCTTTTTCCTAACAGTAGCCTTCACACTTTCTTTACAGTCCCTCACTCTCCTCTTTATTAAAACATACTATTACTACCCAGACCCCCCCCCACGTATTCACTCTTTCTTATCTCTAATAACTGGTGCACTGCAGTTTGGCCACAGTGTGATTGTATGTGCGATTTACCTGTGGTTTTAGGTGCACTTCCATTGAATTATATTACACAGTGCGTTTTCATGAAAGCATATCAAAATCCTGCATGCCGCACCTAAAACTGCAGGTAAACCGCACATACAATCACACTGTGGCCAAACTGTAGTGCACCAGTGTGAGCCCTCTATGTTCACACCTTTCCATGTAAGCCACAAAATTGTGGCTTTCCTGACACACAAAGACCATTAGTAGATGTGTATCAGCACCATAATTTGTTAATGGCACCCCCACACATCTGCTAACACATGCATCACGGGTGGGTGAGGTTAAGGATGGAGTTGGGGGACCCTGTTAGGTAGGCTGTATGGGGCCCCATGATTTCTAACAGCGGCCGTGCCAGGGACCATCACTCACCAAACTTAAAGGGGGATCACTTTAAAGTATCTCATTGTGTAGCACCTCCGCTGTCCTCCTGTTCCCTGTGCGACTCCAGGAATCACCACTTCCTGGCTGCACCCGAACCTCCAGTCTCCAAGGTCACCCTCTCCAGACTGGGGCAACCTCCCAGGTAGGGGCCTCCCCAGTGCCTCTGCTATATCTCCAGACTTCCACCCGACACTTCTCCTCCCAGATTGGGCTGACTCAGAGTATTTAAGGAGGCCTTCCCCCTGCCAATCCTGCTTGGGGATTGGTCAGGACTCCTTAGAATACTCCAGATAGCTCTATCCGTCTCCCAGCTCTCTGATCACTCAGTCCACTCAATCCTCCTTGAGCCTCTCCTCCCAGCCCAGATCAAAACATTCAGGCCTGCTTTTACACTCAGGCCTGACTAAATTTTACCTCACCTAGCAAACCCTGCTAGAAAAACGCACCTATTCTATGGGGGCGCTGCACTAGATCTCTGTTTCGCAGGGATAAGAAACTGACAGATTGCTCCCTCTGCATAGAGCTCTGTGTTGTTTATCAACACAGAGCTCTGGGCTGTGATTATACACAGGCGATCAGCAGGTCCCAGCTGTGAATCATTGGCCTGGGACTTGCTGACAGGCTCCCCATGTGTACAATCACAGTGGGTACCGGACAGGGGGCCTAAATCTGAACACAGAAGTAGGCAGCGACATATGGGTATGTCACATTGCCTACACCGGCTGCTCTGAGTTAAAGCTGCACGCCTAATTGCACTTTCATTTGTGCTGACCAGAGATCTATAAGTGCCAGCTTCTGCCACCTATGAATCCCTTGTCCACTATTCTGTTGCAGATCACATGTTGGCAAACAGCCTGTGAACATCTGGAAATCAAAAACTAATTTAGGCACCTTGCACATGGACGTCCTAATTTACTGATGTTCTTGTTGACAGAAATATCCTAAGAAAAAAACCTGTGTGCAAAGACCATGAGTAAAGGTGCATATGCTTATATACGAGTAAAATCTTCTTTTTGCTTCCGGAGTGTTCTGTTTACATATTTTGTAATATTATTCAAATCTATATAATCTTGTCGCCGTTTTTCTTGATAGAAATCCCCTGCTGATCAGAGCAGAGCGGGCAGATGAGCCATCCTTGTCCGCTCAGTTTATGCAGAAAAAGACACAGACAGACCCCACTCAGCTATACAGGCAACCAGGAGTAAACGGACTCTGCCCTCCAATGGATCCACCTGGACGAAAGAGGACCGAGCCCCTTCTGTTTTCTCTTTAGTGAAACAGATCGGATGGAGGTAGGCGAACGGAAAATGACTGTTGGCTATTTTATTTCACATTAAAGTTCCATTTCTATTTTCTTTTTTTCTTCTTACCTTATTTTTTCATTTATTTTCTAAACACACCCCTGATGTCCCACTTTTCATACAGGAAGGAATTTAGGACACTGATTCTTCAAGTCCTTTCTATGCAGCCTCAGCTGCACTGGACAGTGAATGAATAGGAAGTACTCTGTAGAGAGTGGCATTCACAAACTGAACCATAGTAACCATGGTTTACTATAGACACTGTGTTAATTCAGGAAAAGGAAGGGGCCGGTAGATATGACATATATACCACCTCCTTACCCCCGCGCTCCTAATCCTGAACTTGATCCTCTCCTCTTGTGCCCCGCAGCAGCCAGGGGGACAGGAGAAGTCGGAAGCACTGAGAGGGGATCACAGCTGCAAGCAAGGATGAGGGGGGGGGGGTTGGGAAGTGAAGTTGGGGGTGATCAGAGTGCCAGAAAGATGGTGGGTGGCACAATTATTGGATAAGAAGGCTGCACACCACGAACTGCAATCCAAAATCCTTTATTTGGACATCCCAAGGTTACAGCACAACAAAATGCTGAATGGTAGACATGTTTCGCACACCTTAAGTGCGCTTATTCATTACTGGAAACAATTCCCCTGTGTGGCTCCCCTTACAGCAACTGAAATTGGCAGGGAGGGAGAGGATGAGAAACCTATGCACTGTACGGAAAGTGATGCAGGGAAATTGGTTCCAATAATTAGGCCACCTACCCCCTTCCAGCACTCCAATCACCCCCCTTCCTGCAAGTAGAGGAGGCAGTGGGAGGGAACCCGATTCGGGCAGCACTCTTATTTACATCTATATGCCTGCTGCATCCTATATATTGCACCTATATGTGTCTATGTTCTTGAGTATGCAGGTGTAAAGACGTAAATTACTGTAGATAAAATGTCTTTGTTTTTGTTTTTTCACGCCTGTTACTGATCCATATTTGTGCCATAGACAGCAATGCATCTGATTAGAGATCACTAAAAAACTACATGCTCCCATGTGCAAGAGGCATTGGGCCTGGACAGGGCAGAAAACAAGAGGGAGCTCAGGTGCCTGGAGAAGGCCAATGCAAATCTCTGGATTAGGAGTGCAAATGTATAATAAGTATAATTTAGTTTACAACGCCAGATCTTTAGACCTAATAGTGTGTTTTGGGTTGTGAAAGAAAATGAGGGCACCTGAAGAATACTAAAACACAAATGGGGAGAACATATAAGCTTCATGCACATAATAAAGTCTAGTCTATACTGTATACGTATATATTTGAGACCAAACCTAATCCAAAAATGTAAATCCAGAAAGTGTGTGCATTTTACAGTTATTGTAAACCTTTATTATTATTTTTTTTAATTAAAATAAAAAAAACAGGTTTACACTTACCTGCTTTGTGCAGTAATACTGCACAGAGTGGTCTCCTACTTCCTCTTCTCTTGAGTCCTGTCCCCCCCGCCAGCGCTGTTTGTTCCTCCTCTTCTAGACAAAGGCAATCATCGACATCAGCAAAACTTGTGAGAGCAGAGAGAGAGGGGAGGAGATCTGCAGCCAGGCACAGCGCTGGATCAATAGAGGACTCAGGTAAGTGTTGGGGGGGGGGGGGGACTAGTTTTGAAAGCTTTTTTACCCTAATGCAGAGAATGCATTAAGGTAAAAAAAACCTTTAGAATTTAGAAACACTTTAAATAAATGTATGGGGATTATTTGTACAATAGGCTATTTTATTAGTGAAAGAATATTCTAATTTAACAGCTTGTTTACGAGCGACTTAGGAAAATCATTTCAAGGGCTTTTTGTGGAAGTGATATGTTGTTTATTATGTAAATCCAGATGTAACTGGGAGTGTTGCCCAACTTGTCATCTGGAATATTTAAATAACAAGATGTCACAAGGAAATGAGAGCCTTTCGTGATTTGCAGTATCCTGCTAATTGCCTGTATTACTTCAAATTAGTGAAACACACAAATTTGGTGTTATGACCATATCATTATCAAATTGAGTTAATGAACAGCCTTATTTATGTTCTTTCTTCTATGAAAAAATATATTTTTTATGGCAACAGACAAGAGAAGGTAGTTCTCAAAGCATAGCTGTACTTTTAATACAGTTATTACTTTAAAGCTTCCACGCTTATTATTGTAATGCAGGCAGACTGCATATACAGTGATACATTTGTTCAACCTTTATTTTTCTTTTGACTTACTTTGTGCTGCAATAAGAAGCCTACCTGCCTACCTGCTCACAGTGAGTGACAGTGGAACTTTAGTGACAAGGAACAACAAGGTGCTACAAGAAACCCTAGCTCAGACACAGGAGTGCAACAAGAGGGCATTTGACAAGGGGAGACGCAGGGAATTGGACCTGCAACCAGGTGACCGAGTGTGGTTGGCAACCAAGAAATTGAGGTTGTCATGCCCTTCCAGGAAGTTGGGCCCAAGGCTCATCGGGCCATTTCCCGTGAGTAGAAAGATTAACAGGGTGGCATACGAGATGGACCTTCCTCCGTCCCTGCGAGTGCACCCAGTATTTCACGTTACCTTGTTGAAGCCGTAACTCAGGACTCCTTCCCGGGTCGGAAGTCGGCCCCCGCCAGAGCCCATCCTTGTGGATGGTGAGGAGGAATTCGAAGTGGAAGCCATCCTCGTCTGCAGGAGAAGGGGTGGATCCACCCAGTTCTTGATTAAGTGGAAGGGATATGGGCCCAAAGAAAGCTCATGGGAACCCGAAAACCACATCCACACTAAAGAACTTGTCATGTCAGGTCCTTTTGGAGAAGACACCCAGAGCTAAAAGCCCGTCTGGGCATCCGGAGGCTGCCCCTTGGGGGGGGCAATGTAAGGGGACATTGGTGCTTCTGCTGTCTTCCGCGGTGGTGCGCACGCCTGTGCGCGTTTGCACTCGCCAATGCACTCCCGTACGTGAGCACGCGCTGGAAGTGGTGCCAAACGTTCTATTTAAGCCTGTGAGACCCAGCAGCCAGCGCTGTCCATTCTACAGCATTACCGTGTTTCTGAGTGACCCGTTCTGAGCTACCTGTTACCTGTGACCCGGCCTGAACCCGCATCTGCTTGAACTCTGCCTGCACAGACCCCCAGCTTGCCTACGACCACTCTTTTGCCTGACCCCTGTGTACCTCAATCTGCCTGCCTGTTAACGACCCTGCCTGCACCCAACCACCCGAATGCCTGCTCCTCCTGTACTGCTTTGCCCGCATGTAATTGACCCGGCCTGCATCACTACTCTTCAGTCTAGCACGGACTTCTGGATGACATCTTACCACCACCTGTGTCCAATCCAGCCCTCGTGCTCCCCTGTGCTACAACGCTCCCTGTCTGCTCTTTCAGGGGTTCTGGAACCAGGGCCGTAAGAGAGGTTGCCTACTGCATAAGTCAGACTCTACCATCAGGTATGTGACAGGGGGTGTCTTTTCCCTACATGGCCCTTAAAAACATTTTGCTGTATCGGGTGGTAAAACGCAGGGAGGACAAGGTAGAACAGCTTGTGGGTCCCAAACCCTTTCGCAGGGTGGTGCTGGACTTGGCCCATGGTCATATAATGGGGGGACATCTGGGTACGGAGAAGACCAGGAAGAAAATAACCCATAAGTTCTTCATTCCTGGGTTGTATGCAGATGTTAAGGAATACTGTGAATTGTGCCGAGTGCCAAATATCAGCACCGTCGCCCCATTTTCGCAGTCCCCTTGTCTCACTACCCATAATCGAAGTACCATTTGAAAGAATTGGTATGGATCTCGTTGGACCAGTAGTCAAGTCTGCCTGGGGACACCAGCACATCCTAGTAATACTAGACTATGCGACCCACTAACCAGAAGCCATACCCTTGCGGAACACCTCCGCTAAGTCTATTGCCAAGGAGTTGGTCCAGGTATTTAGTCGGGTGGGGATCCCTAAAGAGGTCTTGACGAATCAGGGCACCCCGTTCATGTCCAGGGTTACCAAGCAATTGTGTAAGTTGTACTAAATCTCCCATCTGCGAACCTCTGTCTACCACCTCCAAACGGACCGACTTGTGGAGAGGTTTAATAAAATGCTTAAAAGCACGCTAAAAAAAGTAGTGGATAAAGATGGGAGAGATTGGGACTTTTTGCTGCCGTATCTCATGTTTGCCATACGAGAGGTTCCACAGGCGTCTACGGGGTACTCTCCATGTGAACTCTTGTATGGTAGACATCCCAGGGGACTGTTAGATGTCGCAAAAGAAATGTGGGAAGGAGAGGCCACCCCTCATAGAAGCGTCATCGAGCATATCTCCTTGATGCAGTAACGAATCGCAGCTGTGCTGCCCTTGGTACGAGAGCATATAGAGCTAGCCCTGGAAGCCCAGAGAAGGGTGTATAATTGGGGGGCCAAGACCCAGACTTTCAACCCCCGGGGACAGAGTACTTGTGCTGGTCCCCACTGTTGAGAGTAAATTCCTCGCAAGGTGGCAGGGCCCCTTTGAGATTAGGGAAAGTAAACCGTAAAGTCTACCAGCCAGGGAAAAGAAAGCCAGAACAAATCTATCATGTGAACCTCTTAAAAACCGTGGAAGGACAGGGAGACCTTGCTGGCCGTCCCACCTCTTCAAAGGGACAGGGTACCGATAACACCTGATGTCCCCATAACGGAATCCTTGTCAGTGGCCCAGCAACAGGACGTTAAAGAGTTGGTGAACAAAAATAGGGACTTTTTCTCCCCTTTGCTCGGACTGACCACAGTAATTCAGCATGACATAATCACAGAGCTGGGTGTTTGCGTAAATGTGAAGCCCTACAGGATACCTGCCGCTAGCCGGGAGGCTGTTGTGAGTGAAAGAAAAAAAAAATGTTAGAGTTGGACATGATAGAGGAGCCCACAGTGCCTGGTCAAGCCCCATAGTGTTGGTCCCTAAGCCAGACGGTACTATAAGGCTTTGAAATTACTTTAGGAAGCTAAATAGCATCTCCAAGTTTGATGCGTACCCAATGCCCCGGGTTGACGAGCTTGTTCACAGGTTGGGAAGGGCCCGCTATATAACAACCTTAGACCTGACTTAAATTTATTGGCAGGTACCTTTAACTGAAACTGCAAAAGAGAAGACTGCCTTTTCCACCCCGGAAGGATCATTCCAGTATAAGCGGATGCCCTTTGGGTTACACGCTGTCCCTGCCTCATTCCAAAGGATTATGGACAAGACGTTAAGACCACATCGCCCATACGCAGCTGCCTACTTGAATGATGTGGTCATCCACAGCCCAGATTGGGAGATTGGTCTCGCAGCCAAGCCCAAAAAGTGTGCCATAGGTCTAGAAGAGGCCAAATACCTTGGCCACATTATTGGTCAGGGACTCGTTAAACCCAAACAAACAAACTAGACGCAATCCAAAAGTGGCCCCAACCCCTAATTAAAAAGCAGGTGCGTGCAATCCTGGGGATCACGGGGTACTACAAGTGCTTCATACCCAACTTTGCCACCATTGCAAGTCCCCCTGACGGACCTGACAAGGGGAAGACGGTCGGTTATGGTGAAGTGGAATCCTGAAGCCGGTGCTTGTGACCCCAGACTTCACCAAGGAATTTGTTGTGCAGTCCGATGCCTCTGATGTGGGTCTAGGGGCTGTACTGTTGCAGGTCAGAGACGGGGAGGAGCACCTGGTTGTGTACCTGAGCCAACAGCTGAACGGGCATGAGAAAAATTATTCCACCATCGAGAAGGAGTGTCTCGCTATCAAATGGGCCTTGGAGACACTAAAATATTATTTGTTGGGGAGGCCATTTAGACTAGTCATCGACCATGCTCCCCTGAAGTGTATGTGTGACAATAGGGAGAAGAATAGTCGAGTGACAAGATGGTTTCTGGCTCTACAACCGCTCAAATTTACAGTGGAGCACTGCGACAGTTGCTCAGCCGCAGGGGCTTGAGCAGAGGGGAGGATATGTGATGTTATGCGAGGTGAGATAGTAGACGGGTGATATCTGTCGCCTCACATGCGATCACTTGGAAAAGACTAGAGTGGAATCCAGCCCGGTGTTTCCCAGCCACCGTGGCAGAGCTGGTTCCAGCCTGGAGTTTCTGGTCCACTCAAATCCTCCACCAGGTGTTTAAATGACCAGGAAGAGAGCAAAGTTTTGCTCTGGCCTGGGACTCAGACACACTATACTGAGAGGGCTACACATTGGGAATTGGTTGCTCAAGGACTCTAAAAGAAAGGTTTGCATTTGCTTTTGTTTGGTGGTGTCTGAGATGAGCCCGACACTGTATAGGGAGGTAACCTGTTCTGTATAGTTTAGCGCCGGATGGCAAGGGTTTGTTTTTCTATTTTGTTTGTTTATTATGGCTTGCAACCTTTTCTAATAACTCTAACAACCCACCAGAAATTTAAGAGAGTTTGCCTGCACACTGCCTTTTTCCAAGGAAAGGTGATCCCCACGAGCTAATCTCCCACAATATATATATATATATATATATATATATATATATATATATATATATATGTATATATATACAGTTGCAAGAAAAAGTATGTGAACCCTTTGGAATGATATGGATTTCTGCACAAATTGGTCATAAAATGTGATCTGATCTTCGTCTAAGTCACAATAATAGACAATCACAGTCTGCTTAAACTAATAACACACAAGGAATTAAATGTTACCATGTTTTTATTGAACACACCATGTAAACATTCACAGTGCAGGTGGAAAAAGTATGTGAACCCTTGGATTTAATAACTGGTTGAACCTCCTTTGGCAGCAATAACTTCAACCAAACGTTTCCTGTAGTTGCAGATCAGACGTGCACAACGGTCAGGAGTAATTCTTGACCATTCCTCTTTACAGAACTGTTTCAGTTAAGTAATATTCTTGGGGTGTCTGGTGTGAATCGTGCCACAGCATCTCAATCGGGTTGAGGTCAGGACTCTGACTGGGCCACTCCAGAAGGCGTATTTTCTTTTGTTTAAGCCATTCTGTTGTTGATTTACTTCTATGCTTTGAGTCGTTGTCCTGTTGCAACACCGATCTTCTGTTGAGCTTCAGCTGCTGGACAGATGGCCTTAAGTTCTCCTGCAAAATGTCTTAATAAACTTGGGAATTCATTTTTCCTTCGATGATAGCAATCCGTCCAGGCCCTGATGCAGCAAAGCAGCCCCAAACCATGATGCCCCCACCACTATACTTCACAGTTGGGATGAGGTTTTGATGTTGGTGTGCTGTGCCTCTTTTTCTTCACACATAGTGTTGTGTGTTTCCTCCAAGCAACTTAACTTTGGTTTCATCTGTCCACATTTTGCCAGTACTGCTGTGGAACATCCAGGTGCTCTTGTGCAAACTGTAAACGTGCAGCAATGTTTTTTTTGGACAGCAGTGGCTTCCTCTGTGGTATCCTCCCATGAAATCCATTCTTGTTTAGTGTTTTACGTATCGTAGATTCGCTAACAGGGATGTTAGCATATGCCAGAGACTTTTGTAAGTCTTTAGCTGACACTTTAGGATTCTTCTTGACCTCATTGAGCAGTCTGCGCTGTGCTCTTGCAGTCATCTTTACAGGACGGCCACTCCTAGGGAGAGTAGCAGCAGTGCTGAACCTTCTCCATTTATAGACAATTTGTCTTACCATGGACTGATGAACAGCAAGGCTTTTGGAGATACTTTTATAACCCTTTCCAGCTTTATGAAAGTCAACAATTCTTAATCGTAGGTCTTCTGAGAGCTCTTTTGTGCGAGACATCATTCACATCAGGCAATGCTTCTTGTGAAAAGCAAACCCAGAACTGGTGTGTGTTTTTTATAGGGCAGGGCAGCTGTAACCAACACCTCCAATCTCATCTCATTGATTGGACTCCAGTTGGCTGACACCTCACTCCAATTAGCTCTTGGAGATGTCATTAGTCTAGGGGTTCACATACTTTTTCCACCTGTACTGTGAATGTTTACATGGTGTGTTCAATAAAAACATGGTAACATTTAATTCTTTGTGTGTTATTAGTTTAAGCAGACTGTGATTGTCTATTGTTGTTACTTGGATGAAGATCAGATCACATTTTATGACCAATTTGTGCAGAAATCCATATCATTCCAAAGGGTTCACATACTTTTCTTGCAACTGTATATATATACACAGTATCTCACAAAAGGGAGTACACCCCACACATTTTTGTAAATATTTTATTATACCTTTTCATGTGACAATACTGAAGAAATGACACTTTGCTACAATGTAAAGTAGTGAGTGTACAGCTTGTATAACAGTGTAAATTTGCTGTCTCCTCAAAATAACTCAACACACAGCCATTAATGTCTAAACCGCTGGCAACAAAAGTGAGTACACCCCTAAGTGAAAATGTCCAAATTGGGCCCAAAGTGTAAATATTTTATATAGCCACCATTATTTTCCAGCACTGCCTTAACCCTCTTGGGCATGGAGTTCACCAGAGCTTCACAGGTGGCCACTGAAGTCCTCTTCCACTCCTCCATGACAACATTGCGGAGCTGGTGGATGTTAGAGACCTTGCGTTCCTCCACCTTCCATTTGAGGATGCCCACAGATGCTCAATAGGGTTTAGGTCTGGAGACATGCTTGGCCAGTCCATCACCTTTGCCCTCAGCTTCTTTAGCAAGGGATTTGGTCGTCTTGGAGGTGTGTTTGGGGTCGTTATCATGTTGGAATACTGCCCTGCGGCCCAAACTCTGAAGAAAGGGGATCATGCTCTACTTCAGTATGTCACAGTACATGTTGCCATTCATGGTTCCCTCAATGAACTGTAGCTCCCCAGTGCCGGCAGCACTCATGCAGCCCCAGATCATGACACTCCCACCACCATGCTTGACTGTAGGCAAGGCACACTTGTCTTTGTATTCCCCATCTGGTTGTCGCCACACATACTTGACACCATCTGAACCAATTACGGTTTCCTTGGTCTCATCAGACCACAAGACATGGTTCCAGTAATCTATGTCCTTAGTCTGCTTGTCTTCAGCAACCTGTTTGCGGGCTTTCTTGTGAATCATCTTTAGAAGAAGCTTCCTACTGGGACAACAACCATGCAGACCAATTTGATGCAGTGTGTGGCGTATGGTCTGAGCACTGACAGGATGACCCCCTGCTCCTTCAACCTCTGTAGCAATGCTAGCAGCACTGATACGTTTATTCCCCAAAGAAAACCTCTGGATATCACGCTGAGCACGTGCACTCAACTTCTTTGGTCTACCATGGCGAGGCCTGTTCTGAATGAAACCTGTCCTGTTAAACCGCTGTATGGTCTTGGCCACCGTGCTGCAGCTCAGTTTCAGGGTCTTGGCAATCTTCTTATAGCCTAGGCCATCTTTATGTAGAGAAACAATTCTTTTTTTCAGATCCTCAGAGAGATCTTTGCCATGAGATGCCATGTTGAACTTCCAGTGACCAGTATAAGAGAGTGAGAGTGATAACACCAAATTTAACACACCTGCTCCAAATTCACACCTGAGACCTTATAACACTAATGAGTCACATGACACTGGGAGGGAAATGGCTAATTGGGCCCAATTTGGACATTTTCACTTAGGGGGGTATTCACTTTTGTTGCTGGCGGTTTAGACATTAATGGCTGTGTGTTGCGTTATTTTGAGGGGACAGCAAATTTACACTGTTATACAAGCTGTGCACTCACTACTTTACATTGTTGCAAAGTGTCATTTCTTCAGTGTTGTCACATGAAAAGATGTAATAAAACATTTACAAAAACGTGAGGGGTGTACTCACTTTTGTGACATACTATATATATATATATATATATATATATATATATATATATGTATATATATATATATATATATATATATATATATTTTTTTTTTTTTTTAATTTAGCTGGATATTTTTTGCATAGAACAACAAAGAACAAATTTTCGCTGATGATCACAGCGGTACCACATATGTGTATGTTAAATGTAGGTAGAAGAAAGAGTACAGTACTTTCAATAACTTATATAAGGAGATTCCAAACATTATATGGTGATACAAAACACTACAAGTAGTGTGAGCTAGGTAACACATCCGGACAACTAGCATTTATCCATACAATCATCAGTCTCATCTAGAATCCAATTGAAAACCAGCAAATGCATACTTTGGTAGAAATATCATATACTGCAGTTTGATCACAAACAAAAGATGCTGGGAAAAAGTCTTCCCCAAGAGGAAGGCCCAAAGAATGAAATAGAAGGAAGAAAGAAGAGAAAGTAAAGAAGTCAGATGGAGACATTTGCCCTTAAAAAAAATGAGAGCCGGTCATGCATCAATCAATATTTTCATATATTGAACCCAGAGATCCCATATTTTCTCATACTGTGTAACAATACCCTTAAAAATACTAACATTTTTTTCATGAGTCATAATCCATGATATCTTGCTATCTTGCCTGTCTGCGACCCAAGGAGGCCCTTCCGTATAAGTTCCATATAGTTAATTTCCATGATAGACACAACACATAATAGACACAAGCACGTTGAGTCAAGTGGGAAGGCATACTGCCTGACACTGGCCTTTCTCAGCCATAAAAGCTTTCGACATAGATAACCTTACATAACCGTCTTCATTAAACCAGATATCAAATGCTAAATTTAGTAGCCATGGGGAGCAACAAGGGTGTGGTAATTCACCTTTAGTTTGTCCTTATTAATAGCCAGAGAGGATAGGGTAGGAATCTGGGGTGAACATTATATAAAACACCTCATTAACCATAATTCCAGAGAATAGCTGTTTAGAAACTGCTGCTCAGATTGGCCACTCCCCTGGGGAACACATCCTTTCTAACATAGACAACTATCACTGAAGTAATCCTATATATAAGATTAAGATATAGAGATATATAAACTAAGCGAAATTATAAATGAAACACATTTGGGTTTGCCCCTATTTATCATGAACTGAACTCAAAGATCTACACCTTTTTCTATGTACATAAGAGGCCTATTTCTCTCAAATTTTGTTCACAAATCTGTCTAAATTTGTGTTAGTGAGCACTTCTCCTTTTCCGAGATAATCCATCCACCTCACAGGTGTGGCATATCAAGATGCTGATTAGACAGCATGAATATTGCACAGGTGTGCCTTAGGCTGGCCACAATAAAAGGCCACTCTTAAATGTGCATTTTTATCACACAGCACAATGCCACAGATGTCGCAAGTTTTGAGGGAGCGTGCTATTGGCATGCTGACTGCAGGAATGTCCACCAGAGCTGTTGCCCTTGAATTGAATGTTCATTTTTCTACCATAAGGCCCCTTTCACACTGAGGCGCTTTCCTAGCGTTTTTGTGCTAAAATAGCTCTTCCAAAATGCTTCTAAAATGCTGCCCATTAATTCCATTGTACCTATTCACACTGGGGCGTCGAGCTGGCGCCGCGTTTAAAAAAAGTCTTGCAAGCATGATTTTTTTGTGCTTATTCTGAGCACTAAAAATAGCACATTAAAAACGACGTATGCTATTTATTTAATGCTAGCTCTTCAAAAGCGATTGAAAAGCGCTTGAAAAATGCATGGGCGTTAGCGCTTATGATATCGATAACGCAGGAAAAACGCAGCAAAAACGCGTTAATAACGCTTGATGTTTTGCACGTGTTTTTCAAACGCCTCAGTGTGAAAGTAGCCTCAGCCGTCTACAAAAGCGTTTCAGAGAATTTGGCAGTACATCCAATTGGCCTCACAACTGCAGACCACGTGTAACCACACCAGCCCAGGACCTCCACATCCAGCATCTTCACCTCCAAGATCGTCTGAGACCAGCCACCTGGACAGCTGCTGCAACAATTGATTTGCATAACCAAAGAATTTGTGCACAAACTGTCAGAAACCGTCTCAGGGAAGCTCAGCTCCATGCTTGTCGTCCTCATCGGGGTCTCAACCTGACTGCAGTTCGTCGTAACCGACTTGAGTAGACAAATGCTCATATTCGATTGCGTCTGCCACTTTGGAGAAGTGTTCTCTTCACAGTTGAATCCTGGTTTTCACTGTACAGGGCAGATGGCAGACAGCGTGTATGGTGTTGTGTGGGTGAGCGGTTTGCAGATATCAATGTTGTGGATCGAGTGGCCCATGGTGGTGGTTGGGTTATGGTATGGGCAGGCGTATGCTATGGACAACGAACACAGGTGCATTTTATTGTTGGCATTTTGAATGCACAGAGATACCATGACGAGATCCTGAGGCCCATTGTTGCCATTCATCCACGACCATCACCTCATGATGCAGCATGATAATGCACCACCCCATGTTGCAAGAATCTGTACACAATTCCTGGAAGCTGAAAACATCCCAGTTCTTGCATGGCCAGCATACTCACCGGACATGTCACCCATTGAGCATGTTTGGGATGCTCTGGATCGGCGTATACGGCAGCGTGTTCCAGTTCCTGCCAATATCCATCAACTTCACACAGCCATTGAAGAGGACTGGTTTTCGGACCCCCCAATACAGTAAAACTGCACATTTTAGAGCGGCCTTTTATTGTGGCCAACCTAAGGCACACCTGTGCAATAATCATGCTGTCTAATCAGCATCTTGATATGCCACACCTGTGAGGTAGATGGATTATCTCGGCAAAGGAGAAGTGCTCACTATCACAGATTTAGACAGATTTGTATACAATATTTGAGAGAAATAGGCCTTTTGTGTACATAGAAAAAGTCGTAGATCTTTGAGTTCAGCTCATGATCAATAGGGGCAAACACAAAAGTGGTGCGTTTATAATTTTGCTCAGTGTATTAAGATTAAGATGTATATAAGTGTATAGTAAAAAGGGGAGCTGCCCCTCGTCCAAGCATGTAAGGCAAATGGGTCCCACAAGTACCGCCACCGAAGCAAAAAAACCTTACAGGTGATTCCAGGGTCAGGGGGTGGGGTGGGAGTCTACAGTCCTTTGAGACCTTGTTCTCTGCCATACTGGAGATATTGAACGAGGAGGAGAGGGACGTTTAGCAGGCAAGGGACCATGTCCCAATGGTAAAATAGTAGGTTCTTGGAAGATTATGCCCAGTTGTAATAATAACTTCTCCTTCTGCAAAGGAGGAGAACGAGTGGATTTTATTGTTGAAAACAAAAAAAGGCATGGAGAGAAGGCCCAATGGTATTAAATTAATCTCATGAGAATGCTTGGAGCAAGAGGTCTTCCACAGTCCCCTCTATTAGCAATTCAGTAGAAGCAGGAGATTCTCTAGCCACTTCCTTACTGGGCACTTAAACCCCCCTCCTGCCCAGACCAATTTTCAGCTTTCAGTGCGCTCACACTTTGAATGACAATTACTCAGTCATGCAACGTTGTACCCATATGAAATTTGCGTCCTTTTTTTCACACAAATAGAGCTTTCTTTTGGTGGTATTTAATCACCGCTGGGTTTTTTATTTTTTGCACTATAATTAAAAAAAGACCGAAAATTTTGAAAAAAAACACATTTTTCTTAATTTTTGTTATAAAATTTTGCAAATTAGTAATTTATCTTCATAAATTTCGGTCAAAATTTATAATGTTACATATCATTGGTAAAAATAACCCAAATTAGTGTTTATTATTTGGTCTTTGTGAAAGTTAGAGAGTCTACAACCTATGGTGCAAATCACTGAAAATTGATCACACCTGATGTACTGACGGCCTATCTCATTTCATGAGACCCTAAAAAGCCAGCAAAGTACAAATACCCCCCAAATGACCCCTTTTTGGAAAGTAGACATTCCAGGGTATCTAGTAAGTGGCATGGTGAGTTTTATGAAGTTGTCATTTTTTCCCACAATTCTTTGCAAAATGAAATTTTTTTTTAATTTTTTTTTTTTTTTTTTACAAAATTGTCATTGTAACAGGTTATTCTCTCACATGGCATATGCATACCTCAAATGACACCCCAAAACACATTCTACTACTTCTCCTGAGTATGGTGATACCACATGTGTGGGACATTTTTACAGCCTGGACACATACAGAGGCCCAACATTGAACTAGCACCTTCAGGCGTTTTCGAAGCATAAATTACACATCTCATTTTTCGACCACCTATTACAATTCTGAAAGCCCTGGAGCACCAGGACAATGGAAACGCCCACAAAATGACCCCATTTTGGAAAGCTAACACCCCAACGTATAATCTATGAGGCATAATGAGTCTTTTGAATGGTTCATTTTTTTCCAGAAGTTTTTGGAAAATGTAGGAAAAAAATGAAAACGCATTTTT
>BLSH010370006.1:870243-886550 GCA_018402905.1 Glandirana rugosa | reverse complement strand
AGTCACGGTGGACAGTCATGGTGTATAGTCACGGTGGACAGTCACGGTAGTTCACAGTGTATAGTTTCACAGTATTTCACGGTGGACTGGACAGTCACGGTGCACAGTCACGGAGGACTGGACAGTAGTCACGGTGCACAGTCACGGTGGACTGGACACTAGTCATGGTGCACAGTCACGTTGTGTAGCCACGATGGACAGTCACGGTAGTTCACAGTAGTCACGGTGTAAAGTATTGTAAGGTGGACTGGACAGTAGTCAGGGTGGACTGGACAGTCATGGTGTCCAAAATGACGGTGGATTGGACAGTAGGCACTAATTGGCACTGATGACACTGATAGGTGGCACTGATGATGTGTGGCACTGACAGGTGGCACTGACACGTGGCTCTGATGACAGGTTAGGTGGCAGTAAAACCTGTGGTACTGACAGGTCAGGTGGGACTGATGACAGGTCAGGTGGAATGTTATGAAATGTGGCACTGATGACACTTGATGGCACTGACAGGTAGCACCGATGTGTTGCACTGACACGTGGTACTGATCACAGGTCAGGTGGCACTGACACGTGGCACTGATGACAGGTCAGGAGGCACTGACACGTGGCACTGACAGGTCAGGTGGCACTTTATGACACTTTGATATGTGACACTTGATGGCACTGACAGGTGGCACTGATATGTGGTACTGACAGGTGGCACTGATATGTGGCACTGATATGTGGCACTGACAGATGGCACTGACAGATGGCACTGACGATGTGGCACTGACGATGTGGCACTGACAAGATGTGGCACTGACGACAGGTGGCACTAACGACAGGTGGCACTAACGACAGGTGGCACTGACAGGGGGCACTATGATGGGCACAGCAATTAGATTTCAGTCAGTAATGCTTACTGTAACAGATCGCTCTCTCTCTCTCCTCACACAGCGGTGTCTGTGTGAGGAGAGAAGGCAGGCAACGAGAGATGATCTCATATGTTTACATTTGAGATCATCTTTCGTTGGACCCGCCGATCACGTGGTAAACGGCCGCTGTGATTGGCCGTTTACCGCGATCTGTGATAGGCTGTGTCCAAGGGACACAGCGATCACAGATTCTGCCTGCTGCGCGCCCGCGATTGCGGGCTGGGAGCGCGCAAAGGGGCGGACGTCTATTGACGTCGTCCCGGAGATTGAGATCCGCGCTGTAGCCGTCTTTCGGCTATAGCGCGGATCTGTACAGGCTAGAATAGCCAGGGTTACTCACATGCAAACTGTTAGGGAAAATCCTGCAAAAGGACTGTTTTGAGCATTCCCGCGCGTTTCAGCGCCAAACGGCTCTATTTAAGCCCAGCAAACCCTGCAGCAAGTGCTGTCTGATCTACAGCGTGTGACCTGCTTCCTGAGAGACCCATAACCTGTTGTTTGTTCCTGTGACCCGGCCTGCCTTGACTCTGTCTGATCTCTGCCTGCACCAACCCTGGCTTGCCTACGACCACCCGATTGCCTGATCCCTCTGTACTTCTGCTGCCCATCTGTTGACGAACCTGCCTGCACCCGACTCTTCTCCAGTGTCTGCGGCCATCCAGATCATCATAACTGCCAGCTCCGCAAGTCTTCATCAGTCCTTCCGGATTGCTGCTTCCCGGCTGCATCTATTGCCCCGCAGGTCATCTCTAACTCCAGCAATCCTACAGACCTCCGGCTGGTGGACATTACTGGAATACCACAGGCAATCTTACCTCCCCGTGCTCTGGTGGCCACTGTCTCACTCCCAGCGGTCCCTTTAACCGGGGTCGTAGGGGAGGCCATCCCCTGCCATCAGACTCACTACCTGGTACGTAACAGTATCAGACAGCCATGGCTGAGTCTGCAAGGGGGGCCTCTGCCCTACTTGAGGTCCACTAGGGCCTCACGGACCTCACACAGGCCATCAGGTCCCTGCAGGGCAAACATGCCCACCTCAAGGAGCAAGTCCTGACCTCCACCCAGTTCTCTGCAACCACAGCCAGTCTGGACTCATACCATTGCCTGCTCTGGAGCAGCGGGTACCTACCCCAGACAAATTTTCCAGAGATCGGTCCAAGTATCGGGCCTTCTGCAATGCCTGCCAGCTCTACTTTACACTCCAGACCCTAACCTTCCAGTTGGAATCCACCAAAGTGGGCTTTGTTATATCCCTGCTACGGGATCAGCCCCAGGCCTGGGCTCATCATCTGCTGGAGACTAAAGACGTATGGCTGGAGAGTCTATCCTCCTTCTTTCAGGCCATGTCCTAGTTGTACGACGACCCGCTGCGGGCCTCCACAGCTGAATCTGCTCTTCATTCCCTCCGGCAGGACAGCCGAACCGTCGAAGACTATGTCTCTAATTTTAGGCACTGGAGCGCAGATAGCAGTAGGAACGACGCCGCCCTTCGGCACCAGTTTCGACTGGGCCTATCAGAGGGCCTGAAGGATGAGCTAGCTCGGGTGGGAGTCCCGAGTTCCTTGGAATACCTCATCCAGCGGTCCATACAAATTGATTGCCGTCTGCGAGAATGCAGGCGGGAGAAGCCGGCACCGCACAAGGCCTCCTCCTGGTCTTCCCTTTCCCCTGAAGAGCGGGCATGCAGGCTACAGGGCAATTTCTGCCTCTACTGTGGGGAAGCAGGCCATTATGTGCATGAGTGCCCAGCCAAACACCCAAAAGGGTTCTGTAGCTCCTCCATGGGACAGACACTACTGACGGCCAAACCGGCCCACCTAGCCCTTCCCATCTCCTTCCGACTGCCTGGAAGGTCAGTCTCTGTCACGGCTATTGTGGACTCAGGGGCCTGTAGTTGTTTCATAGATCTGGACTTTGCAGCCAAGCATCAAATTCTGCTCCAGCCCAAGGAGCGAAGTTTCTCTGTGTTCCTGGCCGATGGATCTCGAGTCAAGTTTGGACTGGTATCCAAGGAGACCCCATCTTTGCTGGCTACCACTCTCTCTGACCATAGTGAGCTGCTACGGCTGGACGCAATCTCTTCTCCCCTGTTCCCGGTCATCCTAGGCCTGCCCTGGCTCCATGCCCATGACCCTAGGATCACCTGGAGTTTTGGATCACTCCAATTCCAGTCCACCTATTGCCGGGAACACTGCCTCCCTACGCCCGTCCTGCCTTCCCCGAACCTGATGTGTCTCAACTCTGATCTTGACTCCCCAAGTCTACCATGAATATCTGGACGTGTTTAGCAAGCAAGGGGCGGACACACTCCCTCAGCACCACTCCTACGACTGCCCAATCGAGCTCCTTCTGGGGGCCGAAATTCCGTTTGGACGGATCTTTCCATTGTCCAAGAAGGAATTAGTGGCACTGAAGGACTACATCGATGAGAACCTGCAGGAAGGGTCCATCCCTCCATCTACTTCCCCAGCTGGTGCGGGAATCTTCTTTGTAGAGAAGAAAGATCACACGCTCTGGCTGTGTGTGGATTACCAAGACCTGAATAAGATTACGGTGAAGAACCGCTACCCCCTTCCCTTAGTACCAGAACTCTTCCAGCGGCTACGCTCTGCTACCATTTTCACGAAGCTGGATCTAAGAGGGGCATACAACCTTATCCACATCCGGGAGGGGGATGAGTGGAAAACCGTGTTCCGCACCCGATTTGGGCATTACGAATATCTTGTTATGCCCTTCGGGTTGTACAACACCCCAGCAACCTTCCAGTTTTTTATTAATGATATCCTCCGGGACCCTTTGTATATTTTCATAATAGCCTATTTGGATGATATACTCATTTTCTCTTCCTCACTGGAAAACCATCGGGAACATGTTAAGAAAGTTCTCGGCCACCTCCACCAAGCATAAACTATATGAGAAACCTGAGAAATGCCAATTCAAAAGACAAAGCATTCAGTTTCTGGGACTGGTCGAGATGGACCCACAAAATGTGTCAGCCATCCTGTCTTGGCCTGCACCTACCGATAAAAAGGGAGTCCAGCGGTTCGTTGGATTCTCCAACTTTTATCGTAAATTTATTCGGAACTTTTCACACATCATATCACCCATCACTCAGCTCACCAAGCAGGGGATACGGTTCCACTGGTCCCCGGCGGCACGAACTGCCTTCACCACTCTGAAAGGACTCTTCACGTCTGCTCCCATACTGCGCCACCCAGTTCCAGCTCTGCCCTACATTCTGGAGGTGGACACGTCAGAAAACGCTGTCGGGGCGGTTCTTTCCCAACGCTCTGGTCTCAAAAGCTTAGTGCACCCAGTGGACTTTTTCTCACGAAAACTTGCCCCGGCTGAAAGGAACTATGACGTGGGAGACCGGGAACTCCTGGCCATCAAGGCAGCTTTGGAGGAGTGGAGATACCTGCTGGAAAGGGCGGCTCACCCAATTCTAATCTACACGGATCACAAGAATCTCAAGTACCTCAAATCGGCCAAACGTCTCAGACCCCGAGAGGCCAGATGGGCACTATTCTTCTCGAGATTCTTGTTCCATATCACGTACCGGCCCGGACCCAAAAACATAAAGCCTGATGCGTTATCCCGCATGTTTGAAGATCCGAAAGAGTCAGCAACACCCGACACTATTCTGCCAGCCGGGAACTTCCTGCTTCTACAGACAGACCTTTTGCGGCAGCTAAAGCGGGCCTCTACTGGAACTCCTGGCTCTATCAGAGACACTTTGCAGGTCAGAGAGGGTCTTTTGTGGAAAGGACACCAAATCTTTGTCCCGAAGGAGGTCCGAGTAACCATCCTAGGTCTGTGCTACGACCATCCCCTGGCTGGATACTTCGGGATCCACAAGACCTTAGAGCTGGTGCAGCGCACCGTTTGGTGGCCTGACTTGGAAAAAGACTGTAAGGATTATGTCAGTTCCTGCCCTATCTGTACTCGAAGCAAAGTTCCTTGGAACAAGGAATGGGGCTTGCTTCAACCTCTGCCAGTACCAGACCGACCATGGGCCATGATTTCTATGGACTTTGTAGTGGAGCTACCTCCCTCGGAGGGCTGCATGGCCATCTTCGTGGTGGTCGACCGGCTGACAAAAATGGCCCATTTTGTGCCCTTAAAAGGAACACCCTCTGCTCCAGAGACCGCCCGGGTGTTCATTAAAGAGATCGTCCGGCTCCACGGAACTCCCATAGACATGTTTCCGACTGAGGGGTACAATTCACCTCAAGATTCTGGAAAGCCCTGTGCGGAATGCTGAAAATTAAAGTGTCACTGTCATCGGCCTACCATCCCCAGTCCAACGGGCAAACGGAGCAGACTAACCAAACTCTAGAGCAGTACCTCCGTTGCTTCTCATCTTTTGTCCAGGATGACTGGGTGTCCCTTCTGCCGATGGCGGAATTTGCTTATAACAACTCTTGCCATTCTGCCACCAAACAGTCCCTGTTCTTTGCAAACCTTGGGTTTCACCCCACCTTCCTGCCAGACCCGATTCCCGAATCCTCCATGCCTGCTGTTCAAAATACTCTGGACTTCTTTGCCCGCAACAACAAACTGCTGCAGGAGGCTATGTGCAAGGCACAGGAGGACAGCAAGAAGATCTTTGATAGGAAAAGGAGGGGGGAACTAATTTTAAAAATAGGAGGCCGAGTATGGCTGGCTATGACTCACCTGAAATTGGCATGCTCATCAAAGAAATTGGGACCTAAGTATGTAGGGCCATTCCCCTTCAAGAGGAAAGTCAATGATGTGTCTTATGAGCTAGTCCTGCTGGAGAGCTTTCAAATCCATCCAGTGTTCCATGTTTCCTTATTGAAGCCCGTGGTAGTAGACCCCTTTCCCGACCATGAAACCGGTCCACCTGCACCTGTGTTAGTAAATGGAGATGAGGAATTTGAGGTGGAAGCTGTGTTGGACTGTAGGAGGAAAAGGGGGCAAATACAGTACTTGATTAAATGGAGGGGCTATGGACCTGAGGAAAACTCCTGGGAGCCTGAAGAAAACCTGCATGCCCCTGATCTGGTAGATGCCTTTCTTCGCAGCCACTCGCAAAGAAGAGCTCATCTGGGCATCCGGAGGCTGCCCCTTGGGAGGGCAATGTTAGGGAAAATCCTGTAAAAGGACTGTTTTGAGCATTCCCGCGCGTTCCCGTGCGTTCACGCGTGCACACGCCCGTGTGCGCGCCCACGCCGGAAGCGGCGCCAAACAGCTCTATTTGAGCCCAGCAAACCCTGCAGCAAGTGCTATCTGATCTACAGCATGTGACCTGCTTCCTGAGAGACCCGTAACCTGTTGTTTGTTCCTGTGACCCGGCCTGCCCTGACTCTGTCTGATCTCTGCCTGCACCGACCCCGGCTTGCCTACGACCACCCGATTGCCTGATCCCTCTGTACTTCTGCTGCCCATCTGTTGACGACCCTGCTTGGACTTGACCATTCTTTTGCCTGCACCCTTGTACTGCACCACCAGCCAGTTGCCGAACCTGCTCTGGTGGCCGCTGTCTCACTCCCAGCGGTCCCTTGAACTGGGGTCTTAGGGGAGGCCATTCCCTGCCGTCAGACTCATTACCTGGTACGTAACACAAACCGTGTGTATATTGTGGCTCCACATGCTCCCCCTGTCCTTCTGTCCTTTCTTGTTGCAGGAGTCGGGCTGGGATCGATCCGAAGGAGGCAGCTGAGAATGGGCTCTGTGCTCGGTTCCCCCTGGCATATGGCAATAGTCTATGATGTCCCCAGCTTAGGAAGGCTCAGCAGGCGATGGAGCAGGCTCCGTGGGTGCATGGCAGTCAATGTTCGGGCGGTGAGAGGTGGAGTTCTCAGGCTATCTGGCCATCTTGGAGATTTCTACAATACAATGTATCTTTTTCTCCAGTCAAGTGGAGAAAAAAAACACAGGAGGAACCTGTACAGTGATTGATTACTGCGATAGCCAATCACGGCCCATCACAGCAATCAGGTAATTAGGAACTGGTCCTCCTGGTACCCAAATGTTAGTATGAGAAACTTCATGAACATCATTAGTGCTCTGTCTGTGCCTGCTCAGGCGAGGGAGGGAGTGCACAGTGTGCAAAGTGAACTTTTCCTTTAAATTGTTGTTTTTGCATACATAAAAGTACAGATCCTTAAATGGTTTCAAACAAAAGAACATTAGGCTGTGATCTGAACAGCCTTCAAAAGATTGCAGTTTACATAATTGACCCATTTCCTTTTTTATTTAACAGTAATTGAAGAGAGATTTGGAAAAACTATTAATAGCATTAGGTTCTGTTTTGTAATCTCCAGGTGATGGTTTCTAAATTAATTCGTAGATGTATGATAGAAATTAAATGAATGCATTTTTTATTTCCCTAGTGTCAAAATACAAAAGGATTGAAGTCATTCACTTTTATGCCAGTTTTCTGTGGCACTTAGATGGATCCTATGAAAAGTGAATGGTATATTTAACCCCTACTGGATTGGTTCATGTCTTCCTGATTGGTATTACACTTGTTGGGTTCATATTGCTTTTTGCATAAACATTGCAAAGATTTCCTCTCACTTTCGGTTCAGTTACCCCCTGTGCATAAAAGTTGTGTCAGGAGGTAAGGGGGGATCTCCCAACAGGGACAAAAACAGCATTTAAAGCCTACTAGTGGTTTTTATCCTTCCACCCTCAATTTAAAAAGTTTTGGCCGTTCCATCCCTAATTAGGCAGGGAATGCCCACTCGTGACCATGATCCCCTCAATAATGCAGCTTTTTTGAGTTATTGCACATACTCAGTAACTCAAATTAGGGTAATGTTGTGATTTCAGGAAGCAATCCAGGGCACAGCATCATCGGAGCAGAGCACCTAAATGTAGGACTGTCTCTGTCTCAACAAATCCAGGACAGCCATGTTACACACCTGACCCTTATCGCCATGGGGTCCCAGGTACAGGATGCATACTAAGATAGGAAACCCCAGTAACACTGCCTGGCAGACTGGGCCCTCTTCTTCCAAAATATCCTTGCCCCTCCATGGCTCAGCGAGGTACATATAATCACTCCTAATAAGAAGAGATGAATCCCATTTTCCTGACGCCAACATTGCAGCATACATATGATATAGCTCGGCCCCTATATCCACCACAGGACCTGTTTAGCATTCTCCTTTTTTCCTCAAAGATCAACACCTACAGACCGTTAGCATAGGATATGCTCTTACCTGCCGACTACGTCGGAGCCTGTTTGGGTTCAAGCCTCTCCCAGAATGCAGTCCCACATCTTAGGCTGCTAAATGCACCGACAAGGTGGGGAGCCCCTTCTGGTGGTCTTTTGAAGAATCTATAGGGACAGCCCCAAGGGATTTTTATGGGTGAGAGTTCAATCAGAATGGAGTATTGAAGTATATAAAAGTATGACATTTTATTGTAACATATTAAAATATCCAGTCAATAACTGAAAAAGTGCATATAAAACCAAGTGGACTACTCATACATAGGAAACACCACAATGCCATACTTATACAGAAAACAAGAGGGGCCTCTGGTATAGGGCCAACTCTCTGGTATAACTGTAGAGTAGCAACATGTTTCGAAAAGAGATCTGTCGCTTATCTTCTTCAGGGGAAGTTGAGAATTGCAGGAAGAACGTTTCTAAGAAAACAATACTGGTGCAATATTTCAAAGTACAAAAACGGTAATGCGTAAGTACAAGCCAACATGTGGCATAGGTCTATGTATAACGACATGTAAACATATACATATTCAAAAAATATATATATATATATGCAGGGGATAAAAGGTATGTGCGGGCATAAACAGGGCCGGTGCTAGCATAAGGCAGCCCAGGCGGCTGCCTGGGGGCACCTGGAGTGGGGGGCGCTAAATCCAGGCATTCTCCATGAGGTGCTTATCCTAGTGCTGGCAGCCAGCTCTGCGCCGTTAACATTACCCACTCCCCCTTCTGACTCTAATCCCCGCTCCTCCTACTGCAATCCGTCTCTGCCACATGCAGGGCAGAGAGAGAGAACTTCAGTATGAAGACACCACCCCGCCTCCTTCAGCCTTTGAGGCTGTGGCATAGCTAGTGGGGTGCGGGCCGCACCCAGGAGGCACCATTCGGCAGGGACACCGCGCCACCAACATCCGTGCATCGTGTCCTGCTGTCCCCGCTGTCTCACACAGAAGAGCGGACTGGAGCTAAAGCCACCTCCCCCTCCCTCCTTGGCTGTCTATAGGTACACAGACTGGAAGGAACACACCGAGCTAAGGTCTGAACTCTGCAGTGTATGCTATTGTAGATGGAGGAGGGGCACAGAGTGTGTACTGAGGGAGGAAGGGGTGTCTGTGTAGACTGTACATAGTGTAAGGGGGGCTCTGTGGTTAGTGTAAGGGGGGGCTCTCTGGTTAGTGTAAGGGGGGCTCTGTGGTTAGAGTAAGAGGGGGGCTCTGTGGTTAGTGTAAGGGGGGGCTCTGTAGTTAGTGTAAGGGGGAGTTTGGACTGGAGAAGGGGGGCTCCATAGTTTGTGTAAGGGGGGCTGTACTTAGTGTAGAGGGGATCTGCACTGAAGGGGGGTTGTACTTAGTGGAGAGGGGGGTCTATACTGAGGAAGGGGGTGGTCTATACTTAGGGAAGGGAGGGGGTCTGTACTGAGGGGGACTATACTTAGTGGAGGGGAGTCTGTACTAAGGATGGGTGTCTGTATTTAGTTGGGAGCTTCTATACTGAGGAAGGGGGGTTGTACCAAGGGAGGGTATCTGTACTTATTAGAGGAGGGTCTATACTGAGGGAGGGTGGTTTGTACTGAGGGGGGACAATACTTAGTGGAGGGGGGTGACACCAACCCTAGTGATGCCACCACCTTGAGGCGAGGATCGCTGGGTCCTGAAAATAAATACCTCCTACCTGGGCGGTGGCAGTGAGAGGGTCAGGAACACCTCCAGTTCAGCAGCACACAGAGAGCATCATCGCTGAACTGGAAAGTGTGTGAGATGAGGGGGAGCCGAGGGAGGTGCCTGGAGCCGAGTTAGAGCAGGGGAGGGGCCAATGCCACCAGAAGGCCCAGGAGGATAGTGAGTGTCACTGTTGGGAATACAGCACATGAAGATCTCTCTATCCCATCTCCGTGGAAGGTAGGGCAAGCAAGTTGTTTCTAGCTTTATGGTGTCAGAATCTGGCTGTGAATATTATTGTACCAGCCCTGCCCTTGTGCCATGCCCGCAGTCTCTGACCATATCTTGTATCATGTCTGCCGCATCTGACCATCTCTTGTGCCATGCCCACAGTCTCTGTGGATTGTAATGTAAGGTGGAGATCTATAGACTCTTGTGTAAGGAGGGGGCTGTGGTGACTCCCTTACATCAGAGTTTCCCTTTTACACCAGAGTCCATCAAGGCCAGGAAAGAATACAATGCAATGCGATGTACACTGCATTACATTCATAACTGAATGTATAGCAACATTAATGATGTAACATCAGCAGCCAAATAAAATGTATGCCATATGGGGGGTTTGCATTATGGAGGGGAGGGGAGGGGCGTGGCAAGAGGACTGTTGGTGGGGGCACCAAAAGGCACCTTTGCCTAAGTAGACAAAAATCCTTGCACCAGCCCTGGGCATAAATGTCACCAAGGAAAGACTGGGATACTTACCCTTGTGTATGAGAGTAAGTCTACAATTTATGGTATGTGATCAAGGGGTTAGGTGGTACAAAGGGGCCAACCAAAGGGTCCATCGTCAGCAGGTGCCAATGTTTCTCTAATATGTGCCTAATTTGCTGCTGTTGATTATTATACTTAGTAATAATCCGCCCACCAGGTTCGCTGTTGCTTTTATGTCTGGCCATGAAAAGTACATCATATCTTAATGTCTGTGCCACCCTTTTATAGGCCCTTTTGAGGCATCTATGACTAAAGCTTCTCTGTAGCAATCGGGATTTTAGTGCATCCGCTTCTTTTTGGTATATTTCAATCCTTGTAAAATTCCGTCAAATTCTCAGATATTGACTAAGGGGATAGACTCTATAAGAGGTTTGGGGTGGGCACTGGACACTTGAAGGATATTGTTTCCCGCCGTGGGTTTGCGGAACAATTTGCACGTAAGTGCTCCTACCTCATCCTTACAAATCCTGACATCCAAAAAGGTGATCTCTGATCGGTCATGAGTCATAGTGAACGTGAGATTAAAGGAGTTGTGATTCAATGACTCTAGAAACTGCTGAAGAAGTTCCACAGTCCCGTCCCATAGGAGCAGGACATCATCTATGTAGCAGTACCACATGAGTATGTGGTCCGTAAACATAGATGTATTCTCCCCAGAAAAATGGGCCGCTCCCACTCCCCCAGGTACAGATTGACATAGGATGGAGCACAGGATGTCCCCATCGCAACGCCCTGCACCTGGAGGTAGTGGGAGCCGTCAGAGGAGAAAATATTGTGTATCAGTATGAAGTTCAATGATGACACAATAAAGTCGTTGAAAGGCAGCTCTGTTTCATTCATCTGTGACAACACCCATCTAAAACAAGCAAGACCCAGTTGGTGGGGGATGGAGCTATAGAGGGCTTCCATGTCCATGGCGACCAAAATAGTGTCACTGGGGGCGTGGACTCGGAGTAAATGAACCGTGTCCTGTACATAGGACAGCAACCCATCTACGAAGGGCCTAAGATGCTCATCTACCAATTTACTGATGTTTTCAGTAATGGCCCCCCTCCCAGAAACTATGGGGCGCCCGGGGGTACTATGGTGTGTTTGTGAATTTTTGGTAGTGCGTAGAAGGTTGCCGTCCTGGGAAAACTAGTTCTGATGAATTCGCAGGTGGGCTTGGATATGATGATATTGTAGTAAGCCCCATCTACCAACTCATAAAATTCACGATTGTATAGATCAACCACCGAAGAATCGATGAGGCAGTACCAATCATAATTGTTCAAAATCTTTTTGCACATAGAAACATACTTAACATTGTCCATAAGGACAATGTTACCCCCCTTATCTGATGGTTTGATTGCGATTGATTGATCACTTGCTAATGTTTGTAAGGCTAACCTAAGATTGGGCATAAGATTATCTGAGTGAGTAGGTTTAATAGTTTTCAATGCTGGTGCTAGTCCCCACGGTTGAAAGTAAATTCCTGGCCAAGTGGCAGGGTCCCTTTGAGATTAGGGAAAGAGTAGGGGAAGTTAGCTACAAAGTTTACCAGCCTGGGAAAAGGAAACCGGAGCAGATTTACCATGTTAATCTCCTAAAACCATGGAAGGACAGAGTTTATTGGCAGTGCCCACTCCCCAAAAGGACAGGTTACCCCTGACCCTCGATGTTCCCATAACCGAGTCCTTGTCACTGACGCAACAAAATGATGTTAAGGAATTTGTCAGTAAAAATAGAAATTTTTTCTCTTCCCTACCTTGACTGACCACTGTGCTACAACATGACATTATCATGGAACCAGGGGTCCGTGTAAATGTAAAACCCTACCGAATACCAGAGGCTAGATGAGAGGCGGTGGCGAGGGAAATAAAAACCATGTTGGAGTTAAACGTGATAGAGGAGTCCCACATCGCCTGGTCGAGCCCTATAGTACTGGTCCCAAAGCCTGATGGCACGATCCAGTTACTGTAACGATTTTAGGAAGCTGAATGAAGTGTCTAAATTTGACACATACCGATGCCGTGGGTTGATGAACTTGTGGATAGGTTGAGACGAGCTCAGTACATAACAACCCTAGACCCAACTAAGGGGTACTGGCAGATCCCCCTAACAGAGTCAGCAAAGGAAAAAACGGCCTTCTCTACCCCCTAGGGGTCCTTCCAATACAAACGAATGCCATTTTGTCTGCATGGGGCCCCTACATCCTTTCAGAGGATGATGGACAAGACTTTGAGGCTGCGTCGGCCCTATGCAGTGGCCTATCTGGATGATGTCATCATCCACAGCCCAGATTGGGAATCACATCTGCACCGGGTACAGGCAGTAGTAGATTTACTGAGGGTAGCAGGTTTAACAGCCAACCCAAAGAAGTGTGCCATAGGTCTCGAGGAGGCCAAACACCTTGGGTATGTGCTTGGTCAACGTCTGATTAAGCCCCAAACCAATAAGATCGAGGCCATTCAAAAGTGGCCCCAACCGGTGAACAAGAAACAGGTTCAGGCCTTCCTGGGCATTACAGGGTATTACCAATGCTTCATCCCTGACTTTGCCACCATTGCTGTCCCTCAGACAGATCTGACAAAGGGTAGAGCACCAGGAATGGTTAAGTGGAATCCGAAAGCTAAAAAGGCCTTCCAGAAATTGAAGACAAAAATGCACATGTGCCTCTAAGTGTAAACCGTTTTCTAGAACATTTATTAAAAGAAGTTAAAATATTACTCACAAACATGGAGTATCAAAGTGTAAGCACTGGACTGTCCATTTTATTCAGCCCCAGCTATTAGCTCTGCTTAGTTGCATTCACAATAACTCAACTTGTTTGCACTTCCAGAAATTGAAGCAAGCCCCTTGTGTACAGCCGGTGCTCGTGACCCCGTACTTCACAAAGGAGTTTGTCATTCAAACGGACGCCTCTGAGGTGGGACTAGGTGCTGTTCTCTCCCAGATCAGAAATGGTGAGGAGCACCCGGTCGTCTACTTAAGCAGGTAACTTAATAGACATGAAAAGAATTATGCCATTGTGGAGGAGGAGTGCCTTGCCATCAAATAGGCCATAGAGACCCTAAAATACTACCTGCTGGGAAGGTCATTCAGGCTAGTCACGGACCATGCCCCCCTTAAATGGATGTGTAACAACCAGGAGAAAAATAGACATGTGACTAGGTGGTTCCTGGCCCTACATCCATTTAAGTTCTCAGTGAAACACCGGGCTGGAAGGCTCAAAAATAACGCCGATGGTATTTCCTGGGCCCACTGCATGGTCGGGACAGTTGCTCTGCCCCAGGGGCTTGAGCGGGGGGGGTATGTGAAATTATGCGAGGCACACCAAAGGGACAGGCGATGCTTGTCGCCTCACATACAATCATTTTGAGGCGACTAGCAGGAGTCCGACCCGGGTTTTGCCGGCCACCTTGGCAGAGCTGTTTCTGGCCCGGATTTTCTGGTCCACTCAAACCCCTCTCCCCCTGCATTTAATGATCAGGAAGAGATCTTACTAGAGCTTGATCCTGGATCTCAGAGGGAGAAAGCTGAGAGAGCTCTGTGTGCTAATGTGGACTCTAAAAACAAGGTTTGCAATGTGCTTATGTTTTGTGGGTGTCGAGGACAGCCCCACACTGTATATAGAGGAATCTCTTTGTTTAGTGAAGTGTCAGACGGCAAGGTTTTGTTTTCTGTTTCTGTTTATGTTTTGATCTTGCAAACCTGAAAAAATAAATCTGGCAAGCTGCCAGACTTTAACCACTTCACCCCTGGAAGTAATTTCCCCCTTTAGGACCACAGCACTTTTTGTGATTCGGCACTGCGTCGCTTTAACTGACAATTGCGCGGTTGTGCGACGTTGTACCCAAACAAAATTTGCGTCCTTTTTTTCCCACAAATAGAGCTTTCTTTTGGTGGTATTTGATCTCCTTTGCATCATTTCTGATCACCGCTATAAACAAAAGAAGAGCGACAATTTTGCAAAAAAACACACATTTCTTAGAGAAAGAGTGTGACCCATCACTCCACTTTGATATATAATGGCTGGCCTCCATCCCTGGTATTGGTTGAGTACAAGGAGAGGAAAAATTGGGGCTTTAAATGAGGCCAGTCATTAAGAAACACACAGTATAGTGCTGCTGATTAGCAAAACGCATGTCCATAATTTATTGATAAAAATAATTAAGTGTACATTACTCTTATATTAAAACCATGATATGTTATACACATAATCCAATCATGTACAGAGACAATTCATATACACATATTTTCATTGAGAAATATCTAAATTGAAAGACAAGAGAAAGACATAATAAGCAGTACAGATTGATTTGGATGTCTTGAATTATTCATCAAACACAAGCTGTGCCTTTGAATTGCATAATGTGATCAAATTAATCTGAGCATCCTTTTATATGAACTCGGCGCGTTTCGTGGCATTCAGCCACTCATCAGGAGTATGATGCAAACAGTGTTCTAAAATAGATAATGAACATATGAGTAAATGGTAACTCTATAAGCAAAAAATGCTAATCTGGAAAAAAGGTAGTTGTTGTAACTTACAAAGCAACCCATTGGTGGTGTATCCCGTATCCAGGGGAGAGCGGGGGGCCAGAGACAGATGCCCAACACGGGGCTGAGGTGGGGAACACCGTCCCAAATGGATGGAGCAGTCAGGGAGAGCCAGACACACCACTGGGTCATCTAGTGTGTGGATTAATGAAGACAAGATGTGGCTGCAAAAAAAGGAGTAAATAACCATGACCTATGGGAATGTGTGCAGGATGTGGACAGGACGTGTGTGTTGAGTGGGAAAAAAAAAACATTGGAGTCTGTGAGTGTATGGGGATTGAATGAGCACAGCCCATCAGTGAGCTTCAAACATGGTGATAGTGAAGCAGTGAAGGGATATTGTAAAAAAATGCAAAAACAGAAACCAAGCCAAAAACAAAAACAAAAGCAAAAAACAAAAACTTGAAACAGAGTGTAAGAGTGTTAGGGAAGGAGATGGCAAAGGCTGGAATTGATTACCTGGTGTGTGTAGAGCCCTGAATTAGACTTGTGCATGGCTAAAAAATTTGTTTTTTTAGTTTTTCGGAAGTTCGGAAATTCCAAAAATTCGGAAATTAAAAAAAATCGTAATTCGGAAATGAAAAATTCGGAAATCCGAAATTCGGAAATTTGCGGTAATTCGGCAATTGCGGTAATTCGGCAATTGCTGTAATTCGGAAATTCACCGAAATTCGGCAATTGCGGTAATTCGGAAATTTGCGGTAATTCTGCAATTGCGGTAATTCGGAAATTTGGCAATCGGAGCAGACGAAAATCCGAAATTCGGAAATCCGAAAATTGGAAAAAACTAAGAATATTTGAAATAATAACTAACTAATAACTATTAAATTTTAGGTATTGTAATTTCCTTGAAAGTTTGGCTGTTAATGAACTTAATATGAAATTTAGCACTAATAGTCATACTTTCAAGAAAATGTCAATACCTATATTTAATAGTTATTTATTATTATTTCAAATATTCTTTTTTATTTCCGAAATTCGGAAATAAGGAAGAACATTTGAAATAATAAGTTATTAATTTATAATTTTTACTTATTATAAATTATAATAAGCTATTATTATTTCAAATGTTTTTCCTTATTTCTGACCTTTGCAGTGTGTGACTGTATATATGCATACTGTATGTATGTGTGTGTGTGTGTGCATACTGGGTGTGTATATACTGGGTGTATATTGGATGTATATTGTATGTATACTGTGTGTTTACATACAATATAAGCACAG
>BLSH010370006.1:847738-866825 GCA_018402905.1 Glandirana rugosa | reverse complement strand
CGGTAATGATCATTTTTTTTTTTTTTTTTTATTGGGGTCTTTACTTAAGAGTAGTAGGCATTTGCGCCGTTGAAAACGCGTTTGGTTATTTATTTGCGTCTAACACTAAAAAAAAATGGTTTTTATACTCCTTCTTATATTTAGCCGGTTTTGGCAACTTTTTTTTACAAAAAATTGGTGAAGGGCGGGCCGCGTAACTGTTTACTGCAGGCCCGCCCCCCAAGTAATAGGACTGACCTGCAGATAACTGCAGGAGTCCTATTACCGCGCGATCGCGCATTATCCTGAGGACGTCAATAGACGTCCAGTCAGGATAATGAACCCCCCGCCCGGACGTCATTTGTCAATGCGCCGGGCGGGAAGTGGTTAAAAAACATTTTTTTTCAACGGTTTTGGCCGATTTATATTCTTCCTCATATTTTTGGTAAAAAAAAATCACAATCTGCGTTTATTTATTGGTTTGCGCAAAAGTTGCCGCGTTTACGGATGATGAGAATTCATTTCTGGGGTTATTTTTTTTTTTTTTTTTTACTAGTAATGGCGGCGATCTGCGATTTTTAGCGGTACTGCGATATTGCGGTGGACATGTCGGACCATTTTGACACTTTTTTGGAACCAATGACATTTATACAGCGATTTAAATTAGAAATTTAAATATCCACTGATTACTGTATGTCATTGGCAGTGAAGGAGTTAACCTGTAGGGGCTAGTGAAGGAGTTAACTATGTTCCCTGGGTGTGTTCTAACTGTGGGGGGGCTGGGCTGTTATGGGCATAAGAGATCTAACTGATCCCAGTGACAGGGATCAGTAGACCTCCTATGTGCCCACTGACAGAGCGGGGAACCGCCGTATTTACATCGGCGGTTCCCCGCTTTTTGGCTCTGGCCACTCATCGCGGCTCGCCGGCGGACATCGGGTCCACCTGAGCCGTGGGCACACTCCCCCCCCCCCCCCAGCGGCCACTCCACAAATCGCCCTTCTTTTTACGCCCGTGTGGGACCCGTCCACACTGCTGCAGTAAATATACTGTGCGTGGTGTGGAAGGGTTTAAAGAAACTCACATCCATACTGAAACTTTTCCCCTGAAAAGTGATCCCCACGAGCTAATCTCCCACAGTATATAGAAAGGGACAGATACGTATATGTGTAATTATTTGTGCATGTTTTTGGTTTATGGTCTATGGCTCTTTTTCCATTCCTTTTCTTCTCTTATTTTCTTTTGGTTGCCATGCAATCTCCTTTGCACCTTTTGTTTCTTCTGCCAACATGAATATCTAAATTGGGATTAGTACCACACTAAAGTGTACAGTGTTAAATTATCAACAGCAGCAACGCATCATGTGATATAACATAGCTAGAATCAAAAAAATATAAAATGTTTTGCTAACGTGAATTAACAAGTCCCAAACCTAAATAAATGTGGGATAAGAAACATAAAGTGAAAAAAATATATATCAATGTTCAAAGCAACAGTCCAAAGTGGCTAAATAAAAAGTTCATCAATGAATTTTCACAATGATTGGTTGATAACGTGATAAAAAGATATAATAAGATAAAATATGAATAAGTGCAAAAGGAAGTATATGGTGATCCAAAAAAAAGGTGATCCAAAAAAGGAAAAAAAGAAGAAAACAATAGTTCCAGACTTACAGGTAAAAATCCAATATAAAGATGTTCCACGGGGTTCCACCACCAGACACCGTGCTACACCTCTTGTGGGTATAATAAGCGATAGGTACTCTTACCAACTCGACTGGATCCGCTATCTCTAGCCAGGTCACATAAGCAAGCAGATATCACCTTCTGCGAGGTATAGGGGAGCGATTCCTCTGTCTAGTTGTCTGGGGGTATGGACTCTCAGGGATGGGTGTACCTCCTTCAATCTCGGCCCGTAACCATGTATGTATACCATACATCCATGTCTCCACGCTTTATTTTGTTTAGAAATCACTTTAAACACACACCCTAGCATTTCTGGCCATGGCCATCTTGAGTAAGGGCAGATGATTCATGTAAAATTCACTTCCTGGAATCCAGGAACCTCCTTTAAAGAAGGGGAAAACATATTATCCCCACCTAAAGAAACAGGTAGCTACCTTTCCTCTTATGACAGAAATAAGAGGCCTGTTTCAGGAGGAATGGGAGAAAGGAGAAAGAAAATTATCATCAAACAATAGGTTGCAGAAGTTTTATCCACTCATTGAGGAAGATGCGGCACCTTTATCTAACCCACCGACGGAAGATGCGACACTTCCGATGGAAAACTCTTCTTTCTTTCGTGATGTCTTAGCTAGGCGCATTGACTCGGACTTAAGAAAGTTCTACCTCGCGGCAGGCGGTGCCTGTAAGCCCGCCATAGCTTTGACATCCGTAGCAAACGTTATGAGGGTGTGGATGCAAAACCTGGAATATGCGATTTAAAAACAGCTGCCTAAGGTTCAAATCATCAAGGCACTTGAAGAGTTAAAACTCTCGGCGGACTTCATGGGAGAGGCAGCTACAGACATCATTGGATGGTCTTCCAGAGCCATGCTGAGCTCAGTCACAACCAAAAGAGCTTTGTGGCTAAAACCCTGGTCGGCCGACCCATCCTCAAAGCAGAACTGCTGCAAACTGCCTTTTGATGGGAAGACACTGTTCGGCCAAAAACTGGATCTCCAGGATTACAGGAGCAAAATCAGGCCTTTTACCCCAAACAGGTACCAAGATTTCGGCGGTTTTCGCCCATCCAAGGACTCCAGAAAGGGTTGGAGGGGTGCACAATCAACCTTCCTTAGATAGCAGAAAGCTGAGGCCCCTGCAGCTCCCTCAGGTACCCAGAAGCCCTTTTGATGCCAGGCCTGCTCAGGGGGAGGCGATTGGAGCCAGGCTGCTCAAATTTGCCCAGGTCTGGCAAGACCACTACCAAGATCGGTGGATTCAGTCCACAGTGACGCAAGGCCATTATTGGCTATTCAAATGGCAGCCTCCAGAATAATCATTCACCCCCATCAAGACAAACCAGTCGCCCCTGAAGTTAGCTGTGCTTCAGGAGTACATCAACATCTTAATACTTCAAGGGGCAATCATATCAGTTCTGGCCTGTCAAAGGTTTACAGGCTTTTACGTGCCACTCTTCCTGGTCCAGAAGAAAATGGGGGGGCTTCAGACCAGTGGTCTACCTCAAGAAGCTGAACCAATTTATCCAGAAAGAGAGATTCAAAATGGAGTCTCTCCAAACCATAATACAGATAATTTAACCAGCGGATGATTTCGGTTGACTTACAGGATGGCTACATGCATGTCCTGATTCGTCAGTCATACCAGCAGTTCTTCAGGTTTCCCTTGGGGGACAAACATTACCAATTTGTCTGCCTTCCCTTCCGCCTATCCACTTCTCCTCGAACCTTCACCAAGGTTCTGATCGCAGTCTTGGCCCCACTGAGGGAAAAGGGGCTCAGAGTCCATAATTTCTTGGACAATATCATCCTCCTGGCCCAGGACCAAGACCTTTTGAGGAGACAGAGGGAGCTCCTGTTGTCCACCTTACGGACATTTGGCTGGATAGTCAACTTTCAAAAGAGCCAGCTGGAGCCTACACAGAACATGGTCTACTTAGGGACCCAATTCAATACTCAGATGGCCACAGTTTGTTTACCTCTTCAGAAACTCCCCAAAATCAGGGAGATGTTCCAACGGCATTGGCTGCACCTGTGATGTCAGCATCCCAGTGCATGAGTCTTCTCGGGCAATGGCTTCATGTACCCCGATGATCCCCTGGGCTCACTGGATACTCAGAGTAACAGGGCTTCTTGATGCAGTGGAAGAAGGTTTGTCTAGCCCAGCCAATCAGGATAGCCAGCCGCATGCACCGGAGTCTCTGGTGGTGGACATGACAAGAAACGCTAGTACAGCATTGTCCATTAGGGCCGCAGCCATGGATCATTGTTACCAGAGACGCCAGTGCAGCAGGGTGGGGTGCCACCTGTGAACAACACAAGATCCAGGGCAGATGGGAATTTCCCACTCAGGGCCTAGACTCCAATATTCTGGAACTTCGAGCAGAATTCATGGCAGTAGCCACCTTGCTACCTTACATACAGGGTCACCCAGTCCTGCTCCGTCTGGACAATACAGAATCAGTGTCATACAAACAGCGACAAGGCGGGACGCACAGCCAATCCCTCTTGAGAGTGCTGGAACTGATCATGACATTGGCACAACAGTATCTACCAGATGTGAGGGCCACATATGTTCCAGGCTGTCAGAACTGGCAAGCGGATCGCATATCCAGGCAATTCAAGGATCCCAACGAATGGTCCCTTCACCTCAAAGTGTTCAAACAGATCATCCATGAGTGGGGGTGTCCGCAACTGGATCTTTTTGCCTCATCAGCCAACTGCAAGGCGAGCCAGTTCCTCTCTTGCTACCCTCATCTATTTGCAGAGGGAACGGATGCCTTGACCCATCCTTGGGTCTTGAGGAGATTGTTGGCAGAGAATTTGACAGTCTTTGCAATATTACCTTATTGGCCTTGCAGGCCATGGTTCTCTCTGGCAATAGATCTCAGCATGTGCCCACCGATCACTCCTCATCTCCTCTAGCAAGGAGATATCCTACATCCACAACCATCACTACTGGCCTTAGCAGGCTGGAGATTGAATGGCAGGGGTTACAAGAATTAGGATGTTCTCCAGAAGACATTAGAACTTTACAGAGTTCCAGAAAGGGGTCAACCAATTCCATCAATTCCAGAATATGGGATAGGTTCACCAGTTTTGCAGCCGGACATCAGTTTGACCCTAGTAGTGACCCAAATGTATCTCAAATCCTGTCTTTCCTGCAATCCAGATTGGATTTGGGGCTCCACTGCTGGTGGAGCGCTTCATGAGGGCGGTACTTAGACTAATTGAAAATAGTTTCCCTTAATGGGACCTGGCGATAGTCCTCTAATTGCTAGCAAACCCTCCTTGTGCCCCAACAGAAGACTGCTCAATATAAGATTTCACCCTAAAAACGGCTTTCCTAATAGCCATAACTTCAAGGGGAAGGGTATTGGAGCTCCAGGCATTGGGGGCCGCCGAAATACCATGTTCTTCCCAGACAGAGTTGTGCTGAGACCATTGGATCACTTTGTCCCCAAAGTGGCATCAATATTTCATCTATCAAGTGAATGGGTGCTTCCAGCCTTCCCAGCGGAGTCAGATGCCAATCTTCACGAGTAAGGCATTCTCAAAGTCTTCAAAGCCTATCTCCAGGCTCCTTCTGCATTCAGACATTCTGACAGACATTTCATAATACCTGCTGGAAAATTTAAAGGAAAGGAGGCCTCTGCCAGAACCATCTCGGCCTGGATAGTAAAAACTATTCACCGGGCATTTAGAGCAGCCGGGAAGGATCCTCCGGAGGTGGTTAGAGCTCACTCAACCAGGGTGAGGTCTTCTTCTTGGGCAGCTCAGGCAGGAGTGTCTCTGGAGACAGTTTGCTAGTCATCACATCATACATTCCTGAAACACTACAGGGTGGATCCAGCAGCTTTAACTACAGTAGCGTTTGGGAGGAATGCAATTCAAGCTTTTATGTCTATTGTCAAATAAAGGCTAAGTTTGCAAACATTAAACCCTCCCTCTCAAAAGCTCACTATTTATCCTATGTATGCTGCCATGTTGGCGTCAGGAAAATGGAGAATTGTATCAAATACTTACCATAATTTTCCTTTCCCGACACCAATACATGGCAGCATACGCACCCTCCCTCTGATCTTTGTGCTTTATACGCAAAATGGGGGAGGTATCTCTCAGTCAGACTTTTATAGAGCTAAACAGGTCCTGTGGGTGGATAGAGGGACGGGGCTATATCATATGCATGCTGCCATGTATTGGCGTCAGGAAAGGAAAATTACGGTAAGTATTTGATACAATTTTCCATTTTCTTACATTTTTGACTGAAGCGTGAGCAGAAAATATTACAGTCTGTTAATCTCTTGGCAATACCCATATCAGTGTCCTACGCTTGCCTACTTTTAGGGTTCTCTTGATTGAGTCGTTACCCTAGGGATAGTCCACTTGGGAGTAGGTTTTCACAGCACTCCCCAACCGGAGGTGGCCACTATCCAGAGCTGCTACAAGAAAGGTCGCATGCATTCCCACACAGGCCATAACAGGTATAGTGCACTCACTTATCTTCAGCAAACCACTCACTTCTCCAACAACCCCTCAAATCCCAGCCAGCTCTATATATAACCTGCCCCAGAGAAGAAGGCAGTCCATTAGCAGGTAAACCAGGAATTGCGACTCACCACAGTAATAAAAAGATTGCTTCCTAAAAGCAATCAGATAACTCCCTGAATCAACACATGCTTATTGTTATAGATATCAACATTTTATATTGTTTTTTTTAAGCACATCTAGCCATTTTTGAAGCAATCTACTGCTTCAGCTAGAACTGTTTCCTTTGGATGACTATTCCACAATTTCACAGCTCTTACAGTAAACAATCTTTTCTATATGTGGAGGTTAAACCTCTTTTCCTTCAGTTTACTTACAGTTTACTATATAGACCATTTATGTATTTATGCAAGATGATTGTATTTCCCATCAGTTGAGCCGCCTTTTCCTCATAAATGGGGTCCTCCATGCCTTTTATTAATTTATTAGCCCTCTGCACTGTTTACAGTTCTACGGTGTCCTTCTGTAAACTGGTACCCAAATTTAAGCTGTGTTCTGTTTGGATACTGGAGCATCCAATCTGTAGAAGATCTGAACATAAGCATATCAGTCTGTTTATACAGTTCCTTGAAATGTATTCATACCCCTTGAAATTTTCCACATTTTATCATGTTACAACCAAAAACGTAAATGTTTTTTATTGGGATTTTATGTGATAGACCAACACAAAGTGGCACATAATTGTGAACTGGAAGGAAAATGATAATGGTTTTCAAAATTTTTTACAAATAAATATCTGAAAAGTGTGGCATGCATTTGTATTCAGCCCCGTTTGCTCTGATACCCCTAACTACAATCTAGTGGAACCAATTGCCTTCAGAAGTCACCTAATTAGTAAATAGAGTCCACCTGTGTGTAATTAAATCTCAGTATAAATACAGCTGTTCTGTGAAGCCTTAGGAAGTTTTTTAGAGAACCTTAGTGAGCAAACAGCGTCATGAAGGCCAAGGAACACAACAGACAGGTCAGGGATAAAGTTGTGGAGGAGCTTAAAGCAGGGTTATGTTATAAAAAAATATCTCACAGAGTACTGTTCAATCCATCATCCGAAATGGAAAGAGTATGGCACAACTGAAAACCTACCAAGACATGGCCATCCATCTAAACTGATAGCCCGGGAAGGGGGGCATTAACCAGAGAAACAACCAAGAGGCCCAGGGTAACTTTGGAGGAGCTGCAGAGATCCACAGCTCAGGTGGTGGAATCTGTCCACAGGATGACTATTAGTCGTGTACTCCACAAATCTCGCCTTTATGGAAGAGTGGCAAGAAAAAAAAGCCATTGTTGAATGAAAGCCATAAGAAGTCCCGTTTGCAGTTTGCGAGAAGCCATGTGGGGGACATAGCAAACATGTGGAAGAAGGTGCTCTGGTCAGATGAGACTAAAATTTAACTTTTTGGCCTAAGAGCAAATCGCCATATGTGGCGGAAAACTAACACTATAAGAAGAAAGTGCAGCGCTGTAGAATATATATTCTCCTGGATAAGACACACCCAGTGTAAATTCGTGCATGGATAATCATATAGTAGTGCTTCAGTGCCACTCTTCCTCCACCATCCACACTAGCAGCTCACCTCCCCTATTAAGCTCTTATTACAGGAGCACAATAGCGCCTGTTGTCACACTCAAATGGACAGATATAGGATCCCGATGGATGAATGGTACCAGTATTCCCACTTCAAAATACTCCAATGAGGGTCAACCGCTCCAATTCAATCACAGATGACATGAAAGTAAAGGAGAACCACATCTAGTGCTCTCTGTATAACATACTTGCTTTATTAAGATAAATGAAGGAAAGGTACTCACAAATAGAGCACTGATACCCAGTGCTCGGCTGAAAGCATACAGGATAATACACACGTCTTGCTCTGGAGACAGCGATGGCCGCGGATGACGTCACTTCCTGTTCCGGACGCGTTGCGTTCCACAGACCGGAACTTCTTCAGCGGATAAGGAAGTGATGTTGCCACACGCTTATGAGGATACCATTGCATACATGTGACTTCTCAAACTCCTATCAAAATCAATTGCAACCTCTAGCTCAACCCCCTATCATAATTTGGCCGAGCTACATCCCTATCTCGGGTAAAACGGTTTGCACATTAAAATATAATATATAAAACCCCTCACCATAATATAGGTAAATGAGGGTGAATGAATACATATTCTAAGAACTTTCAGATTGTTAATATAATCCTACTAATAATAATACCGCAACCATCGCTGTCTCCAACCAGAATTAAACATACATAAAATCAATTCTTTATCATAAAATATCAAATTACGATAGAGACATAAAATATTTAAAAGCACAAAAAAATAAAAACCAGAGAATCACAACCTATCCCTCTTCTCATATAAAAGAAATTAACGGTCAGAGATAAAACAATTGGGATCAAACTCAATGTTTAAACCATTAGGGGCTAGAACTGAAGCTTGATGTATCCAGAACGATTCCCTTCTCAATTCTCAATTGTTTTATCTCTGACCGTTAATTTCTTTTATATGAGAAGAGGGATAGGTTGTGATTCTCTGGTTTTTATTTTTTTGTGCTTTTAAATATTTTATGTCTCTATCGTAATTTGATATTTTATGATAAAGAATTGATTTTATGTATGTTTAATTCTGGTTGGAGACAGCGATGGTTGCGGTATTATTATTAGTAGGATTATATTAACAATCTGAAAGTTCTTAGAATATGTATTCATTCACCCTCATTTACCTATATTATGGTGAGGGGTTTCATATATTATATTTTAATGTGCAAACCGTTTTACCCGAGATAGGGATGTAGCTTGGCAAAATTATGATAGGGGGTTGAGCTAGAGGTTGCAATTGATTTTGATAGGAGTTTGAGAAGTCACATGTATGTGATGGTATTCTTATAAGCGTGTGGCAACGTCACTTCCTTATCCGCCGAAGAAGTTCCGGTCTGTGGAACGCAACGTGCCGGAACAGGAAGTGACGTCATCCGCGGCCATCGCTGTCTCCAGAGCAAGACGTGTGTATTATCCTGTATGCTTTCAGCCGAGCACTGGGTATCAGTGCTCTATTTGTGAGTACCTTTCCTTCATTTATCTTAATAAAGCAAGTATGTTATACAGAGAGCACTAGATGTGGTTCTCCTTTACTTTCATTTCACCTGTGATTGAATTGGAGCGGTTGATCCTCATTGGAGTATTTTGAAGTGGGAATACTGGTACCATTCATCCATCGGGATCCTATATCTGTCCATTTGAGTGTGACAACAGGCGCTATTGGGCTCCTGTAATAAGAGCCTAATAGGGGAGGTGAGCTGCTAGTGTGGATGGTGGAGGAAAAGTGGCACTGAAGCACTACTATATGATTATAAATGCACGAATTTACACTGGGTGTGTCTTATCCAGGAGAATATATATTCTACAGCGCTGCACTTTCTTCTTATTGTGGACATTTTTTAGGATCGTGATAAATTGCCTATAGTGCACAGCTGCTATTTTGGGTTATTGGACTGCGCTGTTTGATTTTCTTATACTGGAAAACTAACACTGCACATCACCCTGAATACAACATCCCCACAGTGAAACATGGTGGTGGCAGTATCATGTTGTGGGGATGCTTTTCTTTAACAGGGACAAGGAAGCTGGTCAGAGTTGATGGGAAGATGGATGGAGCCAAATACAGGGCAATCTTAGAAGAAAACCTGTTAGAGTCTGCAAAAGACTTGAGACTTGGGTGGAGATTCAACTTCCAGCAGGACAACGACCCTAAACATACAACCAGAGCTACAATGGAATGGTTTAGATCAAAGCATATTTATGTGTTAGAATTGCCCAGTCAAGAATTAGGATCACAGGTGGAGGGGCAACAGTTGAACAAAATAATGACATTGACACTTAGATCTGCAATAGATAGTACCACTTGGGAAATTAATTTTAGAGTTTTGGCAAGAAGAAACAGAAGAATGGTCGGATAAATGGGAGGGTTGGATAAGATTCAAAAAGAATTACATAGAAGTGATGGTAGAAGAATAAAGGCAACAGGAGAACCAATAGATTGGGGGGGGGGGAGTGGAGGGTTAGGGAAGGGAAAGGGGTCAGGATTTTTGGGAGAAAGTAAGATGTTGTATAAAGCTGATTGTAATGGTTTTAATGGTGTACATTTTTGATATGGAAAATAATAAAGAAATAATAATTAAAAAAGAACCGCCCAGTCAAAGTCCAGATCCAAATCCAATTGAGAATCTGTGACAAGAAATTAAAATTGCTGTTCATAGGAGCTCTCCATCAAATCTGACAGAGCTTGAGCTATTTTGCAAAGAAGAATGGGCAAAAATGTCACTCTCTAGATGTGCAAAGCTGGTAGAGACATCCCCAAAAAGACTTGAAGCTGTGATTGCGGCGTAAGGTGGTTCTACAAAGTATTGACTCAGGGGGGCTGAATACAAATGCACACCACACTTTTCAGATATTTATTTGTAAAAAATGTTGAAAGCCATTTATCATTTCCCTTCCACTTCACAATTATGTGCCACTTTATGTTGGTACAGGGTATATGGTATCTCCAAACTATGTCCCTCCAGTTGTTCAGGAACTACAATTCCCATCATGCCTAGTCATGTCTGTAAATGTCAAAGTTTTACAAGGCTTCATGGGACGTATAGTTCTGCAACAGCTGGAGGGCCATAGTTTGGAGATCCCATAAGATCCCAATAAAGTAAATTAATGTTTTTGGTTGTAAAATGACAAATGAGGAAAATTTAAGGGGTATGAATACTTTTTCAAGGCATTATATCTAATATGGCAGACCAAGTGTGGCATTTAGAAAAAAATTGAAAATTGAAATGTAATATATATAAGGTTACATAGAAATATCTGTGATGTGGAAAAAAGTTGAAGTGCTCAGAAATTATCAACTGTGTAATCAAGCAGTGGAATCCCACCAGTTTAGCTGACCTAATTGCAAATAAATCACAATTATACATGTGTTAAAAATAATACAAAAATTAGCAACAATGGACATATACAGTATAATGCTGTAAAAACAACCCCGCAGTAAACTCAAATGCATATAAGATAATTACCATGTGCATCCCCGTACTATTAAACAAGCTAGATTGACAAGTTAAATTTGTGTGAGATTAAGTTGCTGTCAGATATCTTTTAGACACTTAAATGATTTACATGTGTGCAATATTTATTACCTTAAGTGACTTCAACCCTGCGTACTATCATACTGGATGGTCCAGATCCTATTCTAAGAGTAAATATTGTTCTCTTCATCTCCTTCCCCCAAGCTCTGTCTTCTTTTTTTCCAACAGGCTGCGTTTGAAGTCTTGACATTTTAAATCCAACATTTGTAATGATTCATTGCACCAGTCAGGCAAGATTTAGAAAAAGAAAGCCTGGAAACCACAAATTATTAAACAACTGAATTTCTGCAAAGCCTGGTTTACAAGATGTTTTCTCCATTTTCCTATGTTCCCTTAATATTCTTGTTATTGAGATGTAATCTGTACATCCATGTTTGTTAAGTGGATAATAAAATGTGTGATAATGATATATCTTAAGTTTCAACACATGTGATATTAATCCTTAACCACATTTTTACTGTCCACAGTAGATTTTTGTCATCAAAGGACACACATTTAAGTACGGTACTCGTTATTTTCTAAATGAGCATGCCCAAGTCTTGTGAAGTGGCGGCTCTATAGTAATGACAATCTAAACAGTTTATGTACTTGTAATATTATCACTGTGCTCCATGATCTTGCAGCCTTAGACCTCTCTATTCACATGTGTAGTACGATGGGCAAGCGCATTTCAATGGACATGTGTCCGATTACATCCAACTACCTTCATCCATCCAGGTCTGGAAAAAAGTGGAAAAGGTCTGCATCCTTTTACTGTTTTTATGGACAGATCAGAGGTAGTTTGATGTAAATGGACGCAGGTTTGTTTTCATCCAGATGGCCGATTGGAGATCCAACATGGGTCCAAAAAGATCTGGTTTTTAAATGCAGAAAAAAAATAAGTGGGCAAAGATGTCTTAAAAGTGGCATCTGTCCCTTTCTGCTCCAGTTCAGCAGGGGATCCAGCTGATCAGTCTGGGCTGCGCCCATGTAAAAGGGGCTTATAAAGATACCAGTCGATAATTCAGATTTTCCATGCTGGCATTTCTTGGGAAGTGTATGTGGAGGGTCCATGTACTTCTTTGGGTTGTGTGATGGTTGTGTTGTAGTACAATATTTTATCACCAAGCTATGATGCCCTTGAATAAATAACAGGTTCTAGTGAGGAGCTACTGGAGAGGGAGGTATGACACAAAAGGATTCCACACAGATAAGCTCAAAATGCCCTTTCAAGGGCACTCTCTATCAGTGGCAGGAGAAGATAGCTATCTTAGATGGGCTTTTTGCTCCACCTCATGGTATTTATGGAAGCAGAAGAAAAATGTAGAGTTATCTACATACTGGAAAGAACATATCAATGATAAAAGAGGCAAAGCACCCTGGGCCAAGGGAAAAATTCACTGTTGCTTTAGGTGACACTATGATGAAGAACTCTCCTGACTTCACTTGCTTCAATTTTAATTTCAAATGAGAACATTTTTTGTTTCCTATCAGCAGCTCTTGAGGCTTCAACCCATGCAGCTTTATATCCTCAGTGAGTTAACCTGCCCATACACTCATCACTGTCTCTTCTTCAGTATACTACACTTACCTGCCTGTTCTGAATCTTATGCAGAATGTACACTGAGCTGCACATGCACAGCTCACTTTACATTGCAGCAGACTGACAGTGCACTGGGATAACTACACTCCCACACATGTCAGAGTGATGTCATCCCATGCCAGCCTATCAAAACAGTCAAAGACTGGTGCCCAGAAGAACCTGGGAACAAGATGCCAGGACTAGTGAGGAACCTCGTGGGTGTTGGACCATTGGAACTAAGGTAAGTAGTGTTGAGCGAACCCAGACTGTAACGTTCGGGTCTGTACCGAACTTTGGGGTGTCCGGGACCCGGACCCGAACACGGACGTTTCAAAAAACGTTTGGGTTCGGGTTCTGGGTTCTGGTAGTTGATCACGCATGTTGAATAGCTGCAGGGCAGCCAATCAACAAGCGTTTCACTGGTTTGCCCTTAGAAGCCATCAAAGCCATGCCTACTAAGGGCATGGCTGTGATTGGCTAGTGCATCATGTGACCCAGCCTCTATATGAGGCTGGAGTCACAGTGCTGCATGTCATATGCTCTTGGGTTAGTGTAGGGAGAGGATGCTGCCAGCGTTTTTGTGAGGGACAGATTGCAGACATTTTAACATCTGATCCTTCATCCTGAGATTACTACTACTGTTGCTCTAAGGGACAGATTGCAGAAATTTGAGATTTCACATACTGTTGCTTCAAACTCTGCATAACACAACGATCGCTATGATCGTACACAACGATCAGATTGTGGGATTGTACACAACAATCAGATTGTGGGAGTAATTTAAGATTTCACATACTGCTGCTTTGAGCGATCTCACTGCACTAGGTAGAGGCTTCTGCTTAGAGGGACAGATTATTGTTCAAAAATCATCTCCTAGTTCTAAAGGGAGAGGTTCTAGCTGCAGCTGTAAGTGACACATTATTGTCCAAAAATCATCTCCTAGTTTATTTGATTTTAATTTATTTTCCCTATCCCCTTTTTTTTGTAGGGCACTTGCCCCACTCTTACCCCCATTTTACTTCCTTTTGCAGCCCTCAAGCACTTGCCAGGACTTTGTTACAGCCATTTTTGTGCCTAAAAGTTTGGGTCCCCATTGACTTCAATGGGATTCGGGGTCCGGGATAACGTTCGGGCAACGTTCGGTGCCGAACCCGGACTTTTTCCCAAAGTTCGTTCGGACCCACAGAACCCGAACGTCCAGGTGTTCGCTCAACTCTAAAGGTAAGTATTTGAGCCTTTAGTTCTGCCTTAAGCTGACCATACTCCAAGCAAATTTTCCTGGTTCCTGATGAACCAGACAGAATTTAAGCCATTGGTGGCCCTGTCGGCTTCATTCAGACTGACATCTTTTAAACTGAAAATTGAAGGAGATGGATAAAAATGATTGGCTGAACAGTTAGCTGCAGAAAATGTTAGTGTATTCTGTTGGCTGTCAGAATACAATAGTTGTGCAAATTTGTCCAGGTACACTGCTAGTGTGAATAGGGTAGGCTGAACGAGGCCAAAAAAGATAAATCTAGAAGTGTATGGCCATCCTTAAATCCACTCAAATGTCCCCTATCATACCTGCCTGACACTTCCTACAATAGTGCTTGCCATGTAATGGGAGTCCGCTCATCATTCTTCCATCTGTGACAGTGCCTCCAATCTGGCTGCATAATCAAACTCATCTCTGGCTCAAAGCAAACAGTCTCAGGTGGAGCACATAAGATAAGACAAGACAAGAAAAGACAAGATAAGATAAGCAGGCTCCTGTAAAATGAGTGGGATCTCTGTGCTAGGATCCAGGATCCATATGTGCCTGGGATTTGGGTAGTGGCTGGGCCAGGAGTGGGGGGCCAGCAGATGGTAGAGTTGGGTAGTAGCTGGGACAGGAGTAGGGGGCCAGCAGATGGTAAGATCCACACTCTCAGAAGAGTCATGTTCCTGATGAAGCTACAGCACTCTAAAAGGAATATCCTACGTTTATGTCCCTAACCAGGTTTAAATGAACCATACATTCAATACATCAAATTGATGGAGTTTACCAAAGGCATAGTCATCCTCGCAGGAGATTTTAATAGTACCCTTAATACTATACTAGATACACCGATGGGCAGGAGCTGTATTTCTTATTCTCAAATTAATAGACTGAAACGATTATCAGTACAAAATATGATGGATGTGTGGCACATTCTCCATTCTAGGGACAAGGATTATTCCTTTTACTCAGCAGTTCATCATTCTTATTCCCGCATAGATTTTTTCCAGGTAAGTCATTATGCTTTAATATACCACCCTCAAAGTAGGATTGGTAACATATTGTGGTCCGATCATACACCAGTGTACTTGTCCCTATCCCTACCTGATCTTACATGGTTACATAGTTAGTCAGGTTGAAACAAGATACAAGTCCATCTAGTTCAAACAAAAAAAAAAAAGAAAAATTATATATAACCATACAATCCCATATACAATCCTTCACCACAGTTGATCCAGAGGAAGGCAAAAAAAAACCCAGCAAAGCATGATCCAATTTGCTATAGCGGGGGGAAAAAATTCTTCCTGATCCCTCGAGATGCAATCGGATTCTCCCTGAATCAACTTTACCTAAAAATGTTAGTACCCAGTTACAGGGCCGTCTTTAAGGCAGGGCAAAAGGGGCAGCTGCCCAGGGCCCTGTCATTATTGTGGGGCCCAAAGCAGCTGCCTCATACTTGCCAACTATCCTGGTTTAAATTCCCTTGGCCCTTGAAGTTTTAGACCTGTGCTGTGTCCCGACATCTAAGTGCTGCTACTAAAGCTGCCCAACTCTGCCCTATTGTTGTGTACAGATGACTCACCTACAGACCCTATGTTTACATGTAAATAACCGGCATTGATATGCAAATAGCGGCAGCATTCATATGTAAATAGCAGCGGCCAGCTGAGCTGATATGTAAACAAAGGTGGCATTCATATGTATATCATGCCCCCTCCCCCGAGGTCATATTCACCATCTCCTATACAGGATGCTGCCCACTGGAGAGAAAAAGGCATGCTTGAAATTCCACAGCACATGTCAGCAGATGCGTGAGGGTGTCATTAATAATTGATGCCACTGCTGTGTATCTGCTAAAAGGCAGCACATTTCTGTGGTGTCAGGAAAGCAACTTTGCACTCCCCAGTCCATGGTGTTCAGGCAGTGAGGACATGATGTGCTGTAACCTCTAGCAACCAATCTGTGGGCAGTAATGATGTGCAGTAACCTCTAGCAACCAATCAGTGAGCAGTATTGATGTACATTAATCTCTAGCAACCAAACAAGCAGAAAGCATGTGCTGTAACCTCTAGCAACTAATCAGTGAGCCGTAATGTGTGCTGTAACCTCTAGCAAACAGTCAGTAACTGGTAATGATATGCTGTAACCTTTGGCAACCAATAAAAATCACTGCTGATCTGATTCAGTAAACTTATTTTGAGTCTAGTTGCTATTTATTGTATGTCTCAGAGCAGGTGGAGAGTGAAATTGCATGGGGGGCCCAAAAAAATATTTGCCCAGGGTCCAATCAATATTAAAGACGGCCCTGCCCAGTTATATTATTTACATTAAGGAAAGAATCCAGGCCCTTTTTAAAGCAATCTACTGTGCTGGCCAAAACCACCTCTGGAGATTATTTATTCCACATTTTCACAGCTCTGACTGTGAAGAAGCCTTTCCGTATTTGGAGATGAAATCTTTTTTCCTGTAGACATAAAGAGTGCCCCCTTGTCCTTTTTGATGATCTTAAAGTGAATAACTCAACACCAAGTCCATTATATGGACCACATATGTATTTGTACATGCTGATCATATCCCCCCTTAATCTCCTCTTCTCAAGAGAGATTAAATTCAGTTCCTCTAATCTTTCCTCATAGCTGAGCTCCTCCATGCCTCTTATCAGTTTGGTTGCCCTTCTCTGCACTTTCTCCAGTTTGGAAACTTGGCATTGCATGTCATTATTAAGCTTATGATCTACCAAAACCCCCAGATCCTTCTCCACTGTGGATTCCCACAGTTGTACTCTCCCTAGTATGTATGATGCATGCGTAGTCTTAGCCCCCAAATGCATGACTTTACATTTATCAACATTAGACCTCATTTGCCACATAGTCCCCCAATTAGACAGTGCATTGAGGTCTGCTTGTACATTGGAGACATCCTATAAGGACGTTATTCCACTGCATAGCTTGGTGTCATCTGCAAACACTGAAATGGTACTTTTAATCCCAGACCCTATATCATTTATAAATATATTGAAAAATAAGGGTCCCAACACTGAACCTTGGGGTACACCACTGATAACCTTAGACCATTCAGAATAAGAATCATTAACCACTACTCTCTGAATTCAGTCTTTTAGCCAGTTTTCTATCCATTTACAAACCGATCTTTCGAAGCCTGTAGACTTTACCTTACACATTAGCCATGTGTGGGGAACAGTGTCAAACGCTTTTGCAAAATCCAAGTATACCACGTCCACAGCCACCCCTCTGTCCAAGGTTTTACTTACCTCCCGTTTGACAACTTCTATCTTTCATGAATCCATGCTGTCTGTTGCTTAAAACATTTTTTTCATCAAGAACTCATCTATGTGGTCTTTTATTAAACTCTCCAGTATCTTCCCAGCTATAGAAGTTAAACTAACAGGTCTATACTTTACTTGGTAAAGACTTTGATCCCTTTTTAAATATGGGCACCACATTGGCCCTACGCCAATCCAGTGGTACTATTCCAGTCATTAAGGAGTCCCTAAAAATGAGATACAATGGCTTTGAAATGGCAGAGCTCAATTCTTTTAGGATCCATGGATGGATGCCCTCTGGTCCAGATGCTTTATCTACCTTTATTCTGTCTAAATATTTCTGGACCATTTCACTTATGAGCCATTGTGTATCATTTGGGGCTGTGTCACTACCACCCACATTATGGACATGAGCTCCCCCATGCTCCTTTGTATACACAGAGCTGAAGAATGTATTTAATAAGTTTGCCTTCTCTTTGTCCCCAGTCACGCACTCTAGATTATTTTGTAAAGGGCCTACATGCTCAGACCTGACCTTTTTTACTATTAATATATTTGTAGAATTTTTTGGGGTTTTTCCTACTATCTTTTGCAATCCATCGTTCGTTTTGAATTTTTGCGTCCTTGATTTCCATATTCTGTTATATTCTTTGTAACATTTAAAAGATGATAGTGTTCCTTAATTTTTATATTATTTAAATGCTCTTTTCTTATCATTTATAGATTTTTTAACTTTGGCCGTGAGCCGCATAGGTTTTATTTTTAGCCTTTTAAACTTATTGCCCATAGGAATATACTTTGCAATGAGTTTGCATACAGTCTTTTTGAAAAATTCCCATTTCTGTTGTGTTTTCATCAATGCCAATATTCCCTTCCAGTCTAAGTCCTGGAGCGCAGCCCTCATCCTTGTAAAATTTGCTCTCTTAAAATTAAATGTTTTTATCTTCTTGTATGTGTTTGTTGCTTGCAGCTTACGTTAACCGCTTGCCGACGGCTGATTGGCAATTGACGGCGACAATGTGGCTCTGTAACGCGAATCGCCGTCATACGACGGCGGCCGCGATACAGAGCCACTGTGGGCGCGCGCGCGCGCTCACTGTGTCCGGGGGGGTCCAGGGAGCGGGTCTGGCGGCTTCGATTGCCGCCGGCCACCCGCGATGCCCCCCCCGGAGCGAATGAGCGGAGGTCCGTGTATGTAAACACGGACCTCCGCTCTGTGTGAGGGGGAAGGGAAGTGATCACAGCCTTCCTGTAAGTGAAGGCTGTGACCACTTCCTTTCCCCAGCTAGGCAAGTCCCCCTACAGTAAGAACACGCCCAGGGAACACAGTTAACCCTTAGAGCGCCCCCTGCAGGTTAACCCCTTCACTGCCAATGGCATTTACACAGTAATCAGTGCATTTTTATAGCACTGATCGCTGTATAAATGCCAATGGTCCCAAAAAAGTGTCAAAAGATTCCGACATGTCCGCTGAAATATCGCAGTACCGCTAAAAATCGCAGATCGCCGCCATTTAAGGGAAGGGGGAGTGTGTCTCGCCTCCAGGCACAAATGTATGTGCCTGGAGGCGAGTAAGCGAGGCCCCCCCCGTAGCGCCCACCGGCCGCCGTTAGCTTCGGCGGTCTGGGCGAGGGACCTGGGGGGGCCTGTGTCACTCGCGC
>BLSH010370006.1:818021-840035 GCA_018402905.1 Glandirana rugosa | reverse complement strand
AAGTCCGAGACTAACGTGTCGTATGTTTGGGGAGCACAGAACAGCAGTCGTGTAACAGACTTCTTGACGGTGCGGTCCCTTGAGGAAACGCGACGGAAACCACACGATCCAGGGACCCACGCCACCCATCATCGTCCGTATGACAGATCCCCGCCAGCGAGGCGAAAACGTTGGACGAAGGAGAAAAAGACACAACCACGGAGACACGCTGGTGGTGGAGAAGGAGGTGTGACGTGTGCAGTGCACGTACTGGAAGTAAGTTACATCCCAGATCCTGGAGTAGTAGGAGGTGTAGTAGAAGGTGGGTGAGAACACAGGTGCCAACTGCTGCAGCTTTCTACAGTGTGCAGACTGACAAGGAGGGCAGTGGTGAAGAGTGGGTGGAAGATGATGTGGAGGATGATGAGGTCCTAGACCCTACATTGAATGAAGGTCATGCACGTGACGTGTGCAGTGTGGAGGAAGAGGTGGTGGTCGCACAGAGGCACCAACACAGAAAAAGAGGAAGCAGGTTGCAAAAGCGGAGCGACCGCCCCTAGACAGTATGCCTGCTACTACCCACCGCACCCAGGGACCTAGCACACCAAAGGCAGCGCAAAGGAGTTCCCTGGCGTGGCAGTTCTTCAGACAATGTGCTGACGACAAGACACGAGGGGTTTGTATGCTGTGCAATCAGAGCCTGAAGTGAGGCATAAATGTTCTAAACCTGAGCACAACCTGCATGACCAGGCACCTACATGCAAAGCATGAGCTGCAGTGGAATAAGCATCTCAAAATCCAAGAAAGGTCTCGGGTTCCTCCTGCTTCCTCTTCTGCTGCTGCCTCGGCCTCTTCCTCGACCTCTACAGTGCCAGTGTCACCTGCCACCCAGCAAACAGATGATGTGACAGCAATGCCACCATGTCCGCCACCGTCCCCAAGCATTTCCATGCGGTCCCATGGAAGCTTACAAACACTGGAGAGAAAGAGGAAGTACCCCCCTACCCACTCACGATCCCTGGCCCTGAATGCCAGCATTTCAAATTCAAAATGCTGTCATTCCGTCTGGTGGACATGGACAGTTTTAAAAACCTGATGCCGCCACTACTTTTCCAGACGAGCCATCCCTTCCCTGCACAAACAAGTCGGGGACAAGATTAAGTGTGCACTGCGCAACGCCATCTTTGTCACGGTCCACATAACCACTGATACGTGGACCAGTAAGCATGGGCAGGGACGCTATATCTCGCTAACTGCACACTGGGCAAATGTAGTGGCGGGTGGGCCTGAGGCGGATAGCAGTTTGGCGCATGTCCTTCCGCCACCAAGGATTGCAGGGCATTTCTCTTTGCCTCCTGTTGCCTCCTCCTACTCCGCTTCCTCCTCCTCTACCACCTCCTCATCCGGTCAGCGTAACACCTTCACCACCAACTTCAGCACATCCAGGGGGAAATGACAGCAGGCTGTTTTAAAACTAATATGTTTGGGGGATAAATGCCACACTGTGCAGGAGCTGTGGATGGGCATTGAACAACAGACCGATGAGTGGTTGTTGCCACTGAGCCTCAAGCCCGGCCTGGTGGTGTGCGATAATGGGGGAAATCTTGTAGCAGCTCTGGGCCTAGCCGGTTTGACGCACATCCCTTGCCTGGTACATGTGCGGGCCATCTGTGTGCGCTTTCGGCGTTCTCACTCTTCTGCTGCTCGCCTGTCTGCGCTGCAGCGGAACTTCGGCCTTCCAGCTCACCGCCTCCTATGCGACGTGCCCACAAGGTGGAACTCCACCTTGCACATGCTAGAGAGACTGTGTGAGCAGCAGCAGGCAATAGTGGAGTTTCAGCTGCCGCACGCACAGGTCAGTCGCTCTGCGGAACAGCACCACTTCACCACCAACGAGTGGGCCTCCATGCAAGACCTGTGTACCATATTGCGGTGTTTCGAGTACTCCACCAACATGGCCAGTGCTGATGATGCTGTTCTCAGCGTTACTATCACACTTCTATGTCTCCTTGAAAAAACACTTCGGGCGATAATGTGGCACAGGATAAGGAGTAAGAGGGGTAAACTCTACGGTTATCAGGCCAGTCATTCACAAGTGGCTCGGAGGGTGGGTTCCTGCACCAGCATAGGCCAGGTAAAAAATTTTCAAGCCAGGGCACAGTTCTGGAGGATGAGGAGGATGAGGAGAATGAGGATGAGGAGGATGAGGAGGAACCGTGTTCACAGCAGGGTGGCACCCAACGCAGCTCCTGGGCATCACTGGAGCGTGGCTGGGGGGATACGGAGGAAACAGATGATACACCTCCCATAGAGGACAGCTTGCCTTTGCCTCTGGGCAGCCTGGCACACATGAGCGACTACATGCTACAGTGCCTGCGCAATGACAGCCGAGTTGCCCACATTGTAACTTGTGCTGATTACTGGGTGTTTACCCTGCTGGATCCCCGTTACAAGGGCAACGTGCTGTCCTTAATTCCCTCACTGGAGCGTGATCGGAAGATGCGCGACTACCAGCGCACGCTGGTAGATGCGCTGCTGAAGGCATTCCCAATGACACCGGGGGCTCAGTCGAAGTACAAGGCAGAAGCAGAGGAGGAAGAGGGCGCCAACGCAGCTGTGGCACCGCCAGCACCTCAGAAGGCAGGGTTAGCATGGCCGAAATTTGGAAAAGCTTTGTCAGCAGCACGCCACAATAAACAGCACCACCAGCTGATAGGCAACTTCTTAGCAGGAGGCAGCATTTCAGCAACATGGTGGAACAGTATGTGTGCACACGCCTACACGTACTGACTGATGGGTGTGCCCCATTCAACTTCTGGGTCTCCAAATTGGGCACATGGGCCTGAGCTTCCCCTTTATGCCTTGGAAGTGCTGGCCTGTATTGTCTGAACGTGTGTTTAGCACGGCAGGGGGCGTTATCACAGACAAGCGCAGCCGCCTGTCCACAGCCAATGTGGACAAGCTAAAGTTTATTAAAATGAACCAGGCATGGATCCCACAAGACTTGTCTGTAACTTGTGCAGAATATACATTTATACCGGCCTCACACAGCCATTGGTATACTTAAGTGAACTTATTCTTTTTTTTTTTTTTAATATGTCTCAATATTTTCGGGGCTACCCCAATTAGAAAAAAAACGAAACAAACAAAAAACAGTGTTGGCTACCTCCTCCTCCTCCCCCGCCACTTCCACCTACACCACCACGGTCACCGCCTCCTCAACCTCCTACTCCACATCCACCTCCTCCTCCATTTTTTATTTTTTTATGTGATTTTAAGTTATTTCCCTATCCACATTTGTTTGCAGGGCACTTGTCCTACACGTACCCACATTTTGCTTCCTTTTGCAGCCCTCTAGCCCTTTCTAGGACTTTTTTAGAGCCATTTTATTGCCCATAAGTTCGGGTCACCATTGACTTCAATGGGGTTCGGGGTCAAGTTCGGGGCCGAACTCGAACTTTTTCGCAAAGTTCCGCCGAACCCGCCGAACCCGCCGAACCCGAACATCCAGGTGTCCGTTCAACTCTAGAAACAGCATTTTTGCTTGCACATGATTGGATGATGGAAATCAGCAGTGATTGCCCTCATTTACTAAGCTCTGGGGCAACTGGTGTGCACGGTCTATTCACCTTTAGTAAGTAAGGTCAACAATGTCTCTTTAAAAAGGCAGAACACTGATATTTTATTGGAGGTAATTTGGTTTCCTTTGATTAGCTTCACTAGTATGTCAAAGCTTAAAGTGTCAGTAAACCCATTTTTTTGTGTCATTACAAGCAAAAGTATTGTCTTTACCTATCAGCACAACCTTTCCGTAAGGCATGGTTTGATTGTTAGTAAATACCTGGTTGATTCTGCAATGTCAATGGACCATGAGTGGCAACAAAATAGCAGTAGATCCAACTTATCCTTTGTTGTCACTCCCAGTACTAATACTCTTCCATATTGCTCTTAGGAAGCCATCCATCCACCTCGCACTCTGGAAGCAGCCACACCTGAGTTTTTCATCAGCATGCAGGATGTTTCACTTTAATGGTAGTCCTTAATGCTGCTTTTCAATGGTTACAGTAAAAGCAGAGATTTGTATATAATTTAGCTGCCTATATATTAACCACCTCGCGACCGCGCCATAGCCGAATGACGGCTACAGCACAGCCCTAAAATGCCGGGAGCCCGTCAATAGACGTCCTCCCATTCGGCTCGCCGGAGACCCGCGATCTCCTTACAGAGAGGAGGAACGGGGAACCGCCGAAGTAAACACGGTGGTTCCCCGTTCTGTGAGGGGGGGTATGCCAGATCTACTGATCCCTGTGAGATCAGTTAGATCTGTCATGTCCCTGCCAACCCCACCCCCCCCCCACAGTTAGAACACACACAGGGAACACTTTTAACCCCTTCACTGCCCCATGCAGGTTAACCCCTTCACTGCCAATGACATTCATACAGTAATCAGTGGACATTTAAATTTCTGATCGCTGTATAAATGTCATTGGTCCCAAAAAAGTGTCAAAAACGTCCGACATGTCCGCCCTAATATCGCAGTCCCGATAAAAATCGCAGATCGCCGCCATTACCAGTAAAAAAAAAAATAATAATAAAAACGCCATAAATCAATGTCCATAGTTTGTAGTCGCTATAACTTTTGCGCAACCCAATCAATAAATGCCGATTGCGATTTTTTTTACCAAAAATATGAGGAAGAATATAAATCAGCCTAAACTGATGAATAAATTTGTTTTTTTTATTTTTTATTTTTAGATATTTATTATAGCAAACAGTAAAAAATATTGTTCTTTTTTCAAAATTGTCGCTATTTTTTTGTTTATAGCGGCGATCAGAAATTACGCAGAGGGGATCAAATACCACCAAAAGAAAGCTCTATTTGTGGGAAAAAAGGATGCTAATTTTGTTTGGGTACAACGCCGCACGACCGCGCAATTGTCAGTTAAAGAGTGACAGCGCTGAAAACTGAAAATTGGTCCGGGCAGGAGGGTGGTTTAAGTGCCCAGTAAGGAAGTGGTTAATTTACTGATGGTTTTACCGTGCAGTTTCAACTTAAGGTGACCTCTGATTATATATTTTTTCATTACATGTTCTATTTGAAATTCTCAGATTTTTGAAGGGTTTACTTTAGGACAGACAGTATCCTTATATTATCACTTCATTATAAATCCACAGGGGATTATACTTTATAATAAGTCAGCAAGCAAATCATTTCCTTAGAACTTTTTACTCTAGTTATTGTCACATCTAGTATGGATTAAACCACTTCAGTTCTGGGGACATGATAGGATAGAAGACTATGCTAAGTATGTTTTAATATCTAATAAATATGTAGAAATAACATTGTGGGTTACTATATATATGAATTCCTTCCTTATATCCACCATGAACTCATTTTAACCCTGAAACACACATAACTATCTAGGCACAGCTGGATGTCTCAAAACTCATGAGTCAAAAGTCTGCCCCCTGCTGTGCTCATCTGGTCCCACACCTTGAACGCTTTTTGACCTGACAAAGTTTTGTCCACCCACAGGCTTACTCACAACCATATTAATCTCTGGGACTACAAACATAACTGTTCATTAACTGCTTTAGTCTGGGAGAAAAAGGAGCGCAAGAGGACTGGCTGCAAGTGATAATCCTTTTCTGTCTCTTCTGAGTCTTCTGTAAACGATAGTGCAAGAGATAGAAACTTAGATCTGGTGAGGTCTAACTGCATCTATATGCAGCCAGTTAGAGTATCTGCATAGTTTCCTCTCTACCACTGATATTTTATTCTAAACAGAAGTAACAAAAACCATAAAGACACCCACCTCCTCATTGAACAATACCATCTTGCAACTAGAACTATGGACAGACATCCCTGCAGTTAGGGCAGAGTGTGCTGTGGTAATACACATTACATGTGCTGGTGCACCATGGGGCCCCTTACTGTGGAAGGCACCATAAGGCATGTTCCCAAATGCACCTGCATTGTAGTACACGCCTGTGCATTGCCCTGCATTTACCAAGCTTGCACATGTCCAGGGGAAGACTGGGACTCTGAGGGCTATCGGGAAAAGTTTGATCTGAAGGACCCCCTCAGCAACTCATCAAACTTTTCAACGTGACACAACAGAAGTCTTCATCCAACAACTTTATCTTTATTTTTGAAGCTATGTCTTAACACAAAATAATGGTAATTTACATTGTATTTATAACAAATTTTTGCCAATAAAAACAGACAAATGATCCTATCTAATCTCTACATTTTTGTTATCCATGAACAATATTCAAGACCCGACAGCTGGAAGGGAGAGGAGTTCTTCAGGAGAAGGTTGTCTAGATAACCTGTGACCTAGATACTCTGAATTCTGAGAAGGGCAAGAAGAGGTGCTAGGACTTTTGTGAATACACTGGGAGCAGAGGATAGACCAAAGGGCAAATTGACAAGCTGGAAGTGATTCTCTGTACCTGAGAAGCACAGAACGCTCTGAGGAAGTGAATAAATAGGAACATGCAGATAGGCAGCTTGGATGTTTAACCATGCCATGTATTCCCCTTGTCCCAGAGAGACATTGTAAGTCCAGAATATGACGAATAACCCCATTGGGCTTTGGTAATGTAAACAGGTTTGAATAGAATATGTTGAACCTGTCTTGTGGAGGTACTGCCACAAGTTCTCCCTGGGACAAGAGATGGGTCAAGGCATTCTGCAAATCTGACTGTCCTTGAGCAGCTTTGGTTGAAGCTCCTTCTTCCAAATAGCGACACTCTTGAAGAAAAAATCTTCCGCAGCATCCTCCATTACTATATGAAAAAATAGTTTGCACTCCATCTCTTGATGAAAATTTATTGGACGTGCAGAAAAAGTACAAAAAAGCAGACGCGTTTCGGTGTCAAGCCCCTTGGTCACTGCTTAACATGAATCATCTGAAAATAGATTATATACATACATAAGTGGACTAAAAGGCTCAACCCAAAACCCACTAATGATAATCACATGATGAAATGCCCGTAGGCAATGAGCAGAAATAGCACAGAGTTGAAAGTTGAATAATCAAAAGTGGGGAAGGTGGGTAAAAGTGACATTGGCACATGCAAAACACTGCATATCTCCTGAACCGTGCAGGTTTAGGAGATATGCAGGGCATCTACATGTAAGCCTTATTCTAGGCTTACTTGTAGGTTAAAGTGGTTGTCACAGGTTGACAACCACTTTAAACCTCATTCCATAGGCCGAAAAATAATAATAATAAAGGGGACTGTCAGAAAAAAAAAAGGAAGCTTCCCGGTTTGTGTCACCACCTCTAGGAGGCAAGTTGACCTTCTAAAAAAAGGGGGGGAGGTTTTACTTCAGAAATAGACCCACGTCGTATTTGTGGTTTAACCCATCCGGAATTCTAGTGTGTAGGTGGAATATCCACCACACCTCTCTTTCAAGGAGCTTCCGGTGGGTGTCACCACCTCTAGGAGGCAGTCTTACCTTCTCTACTCCACAGAATCTAAAGGATCGAACATTACCACCATGCATATACTTGAAATGTTTAGAGACATTTGAGAGGCCTTTATCAGACTGATAAGAGGCTTGTGATAGTGTTCACTAATGCGTGTACGTAGGGTGCGTGTAGTACACCCCACGTATTGCACATTGCATATAGTGCACTCTATGACATATACTACATTTTGGGATCCGCAGTTTATATAGCTGTGGATCTGAAATTCTTTACTAGTAGTGCATGATTTAACAATGTTATGGTCCTTAGTATGTACATGGCAAAAAAGCTACATGTGGGACGACCACACATGTAAGATCCAGTGGTATTGAGCCAGGTCCTCTTAGCTGTAGAGGAGGAAAATAAACTGGGTGAAAGAAGATTCCCCAGCGTCTGTGGACGACGTCTGGAAAATCTGCAACCCTGAGATAGAATTTTTGCCAAGCTCTCATCTGCAAATAAGACTGGTTAATTCTTAGACATTGGTGCTCTAACTTTTGTAAACTCCTTGGAATAGGTGGTGACAAAAGTTACAGGGCTAGATAGTTGTTCCTTGTCCGCTCTGTTCCAGCGAAAGGTCCGGGCTCTGTTCTTGTACGTATTAGATGCTACTAAAAGAGATGATCTGTCTTTCTTGACTGCAATATTAATTTCTCTGTCTATGAGGTTCTGGCCGTATCCTCGAGCTTTAAATCTATTAGTGAGAATGGCACATTCATTGTGGAACAGATCATCAGTAGAACAGTTGCGCTTGGGCCCTGACAAACTCTCCCACAGGCAGCGATCTGATAGTATGTGCGGGATGGCAGCTGGTAGCCAGTAAAAGAGAATTTCCTGCACACTCTTTGCGATAAGTGCATGTCTCAATACAATGAGTAATGGAATTGCCGACTAAAGTGAGATCTAGGAAATGTATAGTGTTGCGTTCTACATCGCAACTAAATTCCAAATTCAGATTGTTACTGTTCGCAAGAGCGAAAAAAATGAAAGGAAAAAATATCCCCAGCTGCCTGATCCCATGCAATAATCAGATCATCAATGTAGCGTCCATATCCCTTGATGGCCGACCGACAAGTTTTGGTGGGTGAGAACAAGAACTCTTCCCATCTACCCATATACAGGTTAGAAGGTCAGGTTGCCTCCTAGAGGTGGTGACACCAACCGGAAGCTCCTTTTTTTTTTTTTTTATTGAAGGTGAGGTTGCCTTCTAGAGGTGGTGACGCCTACGGGAAGCTTTTTTTTTTCTGACAGTCCCCTTTATTATTATTATTTTTTGGCCTATGGAATGAGGTTTACCTATGGTTCATTATTAGTATCTATGAAAATAATGTTTTTTTACATGCTTATATGTGACTATATGACTATGGGTATTCCTGTTACGTTGGGACAGTTTTTCCGTGATCAATGTTTTGTGCATGTCTCTATATCTTTTTGGATTGCAACGTATCCTTTATTTTAACTACACAAATCCTCAAGATTTGGTCAGTGATGTTTTTCCTACCTTTTTCTCAGCTCTTACAGCAAGAGCTCTGCAAGTCTACAGCATGAAAATTCAGCCACAGTGACCCCTGTAGTGGGATGACTATTGAACACATAACTGAACAATAACTTGCAGCAATCTTGAAATGAAGGTTAATCTGGAGTCATGCAATGTGGACTTGCTGCAATTGTGCAACAAATCTGTGAAGCCTGGAAAGTCTAACAATAGCTTAGCAAGTCATTTTCAAACTTGCAGCACATTTGCTTACTATCTAGGCTATTTTGTTTTGTGTCTGCTTTGTCTAGGACAGGCATATTGGGATCTGACTCAGTTAGAGAAACGGGAGTAGGAGAAGAGATGTAACAATTTTAAGCCCTTGGTAAAGTTGGTTGTATAAAAAGTTATCATTTGCCAGAGGAATTGCCACATAGATGCAGAGAATCCTGCTTTTGTCAAGTAGACTGCTTGTTGGGTGCCTAAAATAGAGGTAGAATCAGATGCAGAAATCAGTGTTAGCGTTGTGAAGGAGCATATCGTCACTCTGAGATTGCGTGTTGTGCAGATTTTTGGCACAGCAAATGTTTGCCTGTGGTTTTGCAATGGTTCCCTTTTGCCTGGTCTCTGCAATAGCTACAGTATGTGTGAGGTTATTCCACTGTGGGGTACTCATGGTGTAGAGTGCAGAATATAAGTTAAGTGTGTCCAGAAGGAAGACACAGCAACCTGGGTGTAGTTTGTTTTTTAATGAATCCTTGCGGTGAAAGGGTGGGAGGAAGCACTTGCGTACCGTATATAGGCTCTAGGCAGGAGTGGCAGTAAAATGTGCAAGCTGTCCTGTGATGTCACACCTGGCCATCCCCCTGAGACTAAGCTCTGAGTGGTTGAGTTTTAGAGCCAAATCTGAAATATTTACACTGTAGTGAATACAATTAAAATATTGCCCTGGTTTTAATAGTAACAAGCCCTGTCCTACCTGTCTATGTTGTTAGACTTTAAATATAGTCCAAGCTTCACCCCTGACAGTGGGCATACCCCTGAAGCGATCTTCATAGACTGGGTTCCATAGGGATGGACCGCGTTCCTGGACCTGTGTAGCACCCTGCAGCTGAAGACACACATTGCACTAAGTGCCAAGGTGAGCGCCCATGCAGGACCACATGCCCGAAGAAACATTATGGGCCAACCCCACAGCATGGGGCCTGGGTACAGCTCCCAAGATTGCGCTGATGTGGATGCACTGCTTCTATTTGTGGCATTAGAAAGCAGTGAGGAGTTGATTGAAGAATTCAAAGAAAAAATAATAAAATACATTTAAAAAGTGGTTAAGTCAAGAATGAGGAGAAAACCTTGAAAGAGAAAAGAGAAATCCTTGAATGATCCATCATCTTAGGACACTAGCATAAAGCTGAGAATTCACAGAGTGGCATAAGGTTATAGGGGAGGCACCCATGGGTGTGTCCTCAAAAACTTGTCAAATCACTCTAAAATATGAGCCTATAACAAAGGGTCTATGAAAACTTTGCCTGTTCATTTAGGGATGTATTGATGATTATAGAATGCATTGTTTTTTGTCTATTATATCTGCAAAGAGTTCAGCTGTAAAGTATAACCAAAACAAACCTTTTTTTTTATTTTGGTTTGAGTGAAAAAATGTTTAAAACCCCTGTTGGGTTTTCATTTCTGAATGAGATTCACCATTTCTGTTTGTCCTAGTGACTACTATCCCTGTGGGAGAAAGTGCTGGAAAATTAAAAAAAAAAAACACTATCACCAGAACAGGAAGTAAATAAATCGCATTACTGTATGTAGAAATTTTCTTTATTGTCTGCTGTCCCAGGGACAGAAAATTAAGGCAAATTTCCCAAATGAGATAGCAAAAAAAAAAATAGTTTTGATTGTTATAGGTTACTACACTTTGCATGATACCCCTGTAGTATCTCATCAAATAAGTACCTTTATATATGAGGTGTGCATGTGTGTAGTATTTCTATCATATAATGAATATTTGTAGTTTTTACTAAGATAATGTAAATCGTGAAAAAAGTATAGCCATATTGACATAAAATATGCATTATACAGATATCAACTTATAAGGAGCCAAAATCTATGATTTAGGAAAGATTTCCAGGTCCCATTTTCTTTCTGGCACATTGTATTGATCCTTATTTCACTCCACTCTTGCTCCTAATGGGTCCCATCCACAAGGCTGGAACTTGATAATAATATTTCAAATCCCCATTATGTAGTTTGACGTATGACGTAATTCTGCATAATGTGATTTAGCACAGCATGCTTTTCATTTCCGTGAGCCAAGAAAAACATAAGGGATATTTTAGAGTTAAGGACTGGGATTTAGTAAGAAAACGAAAAATGCCATTTGCACATGACCTGACATTTCTGCATGGTAAGCAAAATTGGATGCACTTATTCAAGGGCAAGTTCACTTAAAAAAATGGGTTTACAATTACAGAATAGACCACGAGGGGGATATTCTGTAAAATAAGACAAATGGAAATGTGGATTTGCCTCAAATAGCAGGCAGTCCAGCTGCCATTTCTCTAGTTGCTGAGGGCAATATGCAAAACTTTTTGTAACATCATTGTTCGTCCTTTCTGGCTTCATTTTACAGGAAGCCCATGCTGATATAAATGCAGGCACTGCCATTGCTGTTCTCCTTCTAAATATACTAGTTGTCTAGCTGTATCTGGCTTCGATACTTTAAGTTACTGAACTGGAACAAACATGCAGATTAGAAGTCAGAGTAAATTTAGAATTTCTGAAATGCATACTTGTTTCAGATGTGTATCTCATAAAGTATCAAAGCCATTGGAACTCCATGACACTTAAGCACCTATAATTTCCACAGTGAGTGGTCAACAATAATAGTATACCTACATTCTCAAAGTTTAGAGTCTTTGAGAAATATTATCACCTTGTAAGAAAAATAAAGTAAATACTTATCTACCCTGCTAGACATGCCCCTAAATGCCCCCTCAGTGCTTCTTCCAGCCAACCCCCATGTTACTACAGGATAAAAGGAGAAGATCAGCGAGAGGAACCCTGGACACATTGGGGCAGTAGTAAGATTTTTTTTTACTTAAAAAAAATGAATTTACTTTTCTTTTACAGGGTAAGGTTATTTCAGAAACTTGATAACGCACTAGTTGCTTTAATGCTGTCAGGAAAGTGGCTGTTTCCGGCCGTTCCGCGCGCGCCCGTGCGCGTTCACGCACGCGTGCGCCCGTGCGCGCCAATGGCGCCGATCAGCCTATTTAAGCTTCCTGCACCCTGTAGCAGGTGCTGTCTGATCTACAGCAAATCCGTGTTCCCGAGAGACCTGTATCTGTGCACTTCCTGTTCCTGTGACCCTGGCTTGACCTGATTATCCGTGCTATCTGCCTGAACCGACCTCTGCTTGCCACTCTCTCTGCCTGATCCCTCTGTACCTCGCTGCCTGCCTGCTGACGACCCTGCCTGAACCCAACCTTCCATCCGTCTGATCCCTCTGCACTGTTTTGCCTGCATGTTGCTGACCTGGCCTGAACAATACTATTAGTCTTGCACGGACTACTGGAAGACATCTTACCATCACCTGTGTCTGAATCCAGCCCTCGTGCTCCCCTGTGCTCCAGCGCTCCCTGTCTGCTCTACCAGGGGTTCTGGAACCAGGGCCGTAAGAGAGGTTGTTCCCCGCACGAACCAGACTCCATCGCCAGGATTGTGACAGTATCAGACAGCTATGACAGAGTCTGTGCGGGGACCCTCTCCGATGGATGAACTTTGCCAGCACCTGTCCGGCCTCACACAAGCCGTGAGTGGCCTACAGAAGGGCTATGCGCAGCTTGAGGAGCAAGAACAGGAACTCGCTGCGCTCCCGGCTCTAGAGACTGTACCTGTTGCTGTGGTCCCATCACCGGAACCACGGGTTCCCATGCCCGAGCGCTTCTCGGGGGACCGCCGGAAGTTTCGGGCATTCAGGACCACCTGTAAACTCTCTTTCTCGCTCCAGCCCCACACCTTCTCCTTGGAAATCACCAAGGTGGGCTTTGTGATTTCCTTGCTGCTCGGAGACCCCCAGACCTGGGCTCACCATCTCCTGGAGCAAAAAGCAGCGGCGGTGTCCAACCTGACCCAGTTTTTCCATGCCATGGCCCAGCTGTACGAGGACCCCCATCTAGCCGCTTCGGCCGAAGCTGCCCTCCACGCTCTCCAGCAGGGCCAACAAACGGCAGAAGACTATGCCGCCGAGTTTCGGCGCTGGAGCGCTGACACGAACTGGAATGACGCAGCTCTCTGTCACCAGTTTCGTTTAGGACTGTCCGAGGCTCTAAAGGATGAATTGGTCCGAGTGGGGGCTCCCAGTCCATTGGACGCCCTTGTTAACCTGGCCATTCAGCTTGACCGGCGCTTCCGGGAGCGCTCGGCCGAGCGATCCAGGGCCCCAGCACAACTCGGACTCCTCCGCCCCTCTCTTTCTCACGAAGAGAGACAACGCCGCAGGAATGACAACCGGTGCCTCTCTTGTGGTGAACCCGGACACTATGTCAGAACCTGCCCAGTCAAGCTGCACAAGCTCCCTACATTTGCACCCGGTGCCTTGCCCGCACCCCCACACAGGGGGACTCACTTGGCTCTACCAATTTCCCTGCAGCTTGCAGAAGGGAATATACCAGTTCAGGCCATCATAGACTCCGGAGCCTGCAGCTGTTTCCTGGATAGGACATTCGCTGCCCAGCACCGGATCCCGCTCCAACCCAAGGCAAACTGGATGTTGGTGCACCTGGCCGATGGATCTGCCATCAGCTCGGGACTCGTTACCCACAAGACTATCCCGCTGCCGGTCAGCACACGGAAGCGGGCATCAAGAACTCCTACGCCTGGATGTCATCTCCTCCCCTTTTTTTCCTATCATTTTGAGCCTCCTGTCGCTACAGGCGCAGAACCCTGGCAAAAATTGGAGCACAGGCACAGTCCGGTTCCAGTCACTTTATTGTGCGTAACACTGCCTGCAAACAGGCACTGAAATGGCCCCAACCCTACTATTCCTGGACTCTGACCCAGACCCTGAAACCCACCGGGCCGTTCCACCCGTGTACCACACCTTTTTGGATGTATTCAGCAAGAAGGGCGCAGAACAGCTTCCTCCTCACTGGTCTTATGACTGCCCCATCGAGCTCCTTCCCCCGGCAGTCCCCTTGGGACAGATCTTTCCTCTTACCGAGCTCGAACTGGTGGCCCTCAAGGCCTACATTGACGATAACCTAAAGAAAGGGTTTATCCATCCGTCCACATCCCCAGCAGGAGCAGGGGTATTCTTTGTGGAGGAAAAGGATCATTCCCTGCGCCCCTGCATTGATTACTGGGAACTTAACAAGATTACGATGAAGAACCGCTACCCTCTCCCCCAGTACCTGAACTGTTCCAACGGTTGGGAGCGACCACCATATTTACCAAGTTGTACTCGCGGGGAGCCTACAATCTGGTCTGCATTAGGGAAGGCGATGAGTGGAAGATCGCCTTCCATACTCGGTTCGGGCACTACAAGCACCTGGTTATGCCCTTCGGGCTCTGTTACGCCCCCGCAACATTCCAATACTTTGTGAACGACATTTTTAGAGACTACTTAGACCAGTTTGTGATCAACTACCTAGACGACATTTTGATTTTCTCTGCCAGTCTGGACGAACACCGTCAACATGTGGCCAGCATGGGCTCTACGCCAAAGCGGAAAAGTGCAAATTCGAGCAATCCAGCATCCCCTTCCTGGGATTAATTATATCCGTCAAGGGAATTACCATGGATCCGCAGAAAGTGGCTGCTATCCTGGAGTGGCCGGTACCGGTGGACAAGAAGGGAGTCCAGTGGTTTGTGGGATTTGCCAATTTTTATAGAAAATGTATAAGAGGATTCTCAGCCATCATCTCACCGATTACTCAGCTTACTAAGCAGAATACCAGGTTCAGGTGGTCTAGCGAGGCACAGGCAGCTTTCAAGAAGCTTAAGAGATTGTTTACCTCCGCACCTATCTTGAAGCACCCGGAGGCAACCCTACCATATGTCCTAGAAGTGGACGCCTCGGAAAATGCTGTGGGAGCTGTTCTTTCGCAGAGACATGGTCTCAAGGTGTCACTGCACCCCGTGGCCTTCTTTTCTCGTAAACTGTCAGCGCCAGAAAGGAACTATGATGTGGGGGACAGAGAGCTATTGGCCATTAAGTCAGCACTGGAGGAGTGGCGCTATCTGCTTGAAGGAGCTACTCACCCCATCCTCATTTATACTGACCACAAAAATCTAGAGTACCTGAGGACAGTAAAGAGACTGAGACCGCGCCAAGCCCGATGGGCACTCTTCTTCTCTAGATTCTCCTTTCCCCTCACATACCGGCCCGGATCGAAAAATACTAAACCCGACGCCCTGTCCCGGATGTTCTGTGACCCGGAAAGTCCTATTCCACCAGACGCCATTCTCCAATCCGGCAACTTCTTGCTAACCCAGGAAGACCTGCTATTAAGGATCCGACGATCTCAGGTCGGAATTACCAGTCCTCCCGACCACAGGCTAATGTTTAACGATGGACTGTTGTGGCATGGCAGCAAGATCTTTGTGCCTGAGGGTCTACGAGTGTTCTCCAGGCCTGCCACGACCACAAACTGGCCGGGCACTTTGGTACCTGAAAGACATCAGAGCTGCTGCAGAGGTCCTTCTGGTGGCTGCAGGTGGCTTGTCCCCATCGCTGGAAATACCGGGTTCAGGCAAGTAAAAGGGGGGCTCTGGGGGGCAGCTGCATCACAGGAGATTTTTCACTTTAATGCATAGAATGCATTAAAGCGGAGTTCCCCCCTGAAAAAAGTTTTTTTTTTGAAAGTCAGCAGCTACAAACACTGTAGGTGCTGACTTTTAATAAGGACACTTACCTGTCCAGTGTCGGCCCCCCCCTAGAGGCCGATCCGTCCATCGGATCGGGTGCAGGCACTGCCATTGTAACTAAGGGAAACCGGCAGTGGAGCCTTCGGTCTTCACGGCCGGTTTCCTACTGCACATGCGCGAGTCGCGCGGCGCTTTCTGGATGGCCCTGTCGTCTTCTGGGACACACACAGGTTCCAGAAGGCAACAGGGGAAGGAGGAGGGGCAGAGCTAGAAGGGAAAATGACGTACCTCACCACAGTGAGGCTGGGGAGGAAGTTCCCCATTTTAGAACTAAGGTAAACAAAAAAAAAGATTGTATATCCAAAAACGAGGGGTGGTCTTTCGTTTAAGACCAAGTTCTAAAGTTGGGTGGAACTCCGCTTCAAGGTGAAAAACCTCAAGGGTTTACAACCCCTGGTAAGGACGATATCAGATTTTAGTGTTTTTTGGGTCTGCTTTAACCATCTTTTGTATAGAAAAACTTGCAGTGATAAACAATAATAGGAGACTTCCGGTTCCGGCGCCTCATGAGAGAGGAGTGAGCGCGCACAGCTCCGCTCCCACAGGCAAGAATACGGTCATTCACACCGGGACTCAGCGCCAAACACCGGGTTAGTGAGGGGAAGCTCCCTAGCACCGGATGGACAAATTCCTAACCGCTCCGCGGTTGGAATCTGCCGCTCCGGGCCGTACCAATATTCTGGGCCAGACACCAGGGTGTACCAAGATGGCTGCCGCCACGGATCAGGCGGTGATCATGATGGATACACAGGCCCTGGAGCCCCGCAGCGCAGAGGCTTCAGATGAATATTCCAAAATCGCCCAGGCTGTGGCTGCCCTCCTGCTCCCCAACATATCCCAGGTGGTGGACACTGCAGTGCAAACCGGTATGTCACAGCTGCGGAGGGAGTTAGGGGAGCAGGCCTGCAGGCTCTCTGCTGCAGAAGCCAGGGTGTCTGATATAGATGATGAACTGTACCAAATAACGGGCACTCTAGAAAAGCAAGACAAAGCATTCTCTGCCATCCAGGAAAAGCTCAAAGATCTGGAAAATAGGTCCAGAAGGAGTAACCTAAGGATCATAGGCCTCCCTGAGAACTGCCCTAATAATGCTCTCGCTCATCTCTGCTCTTCTCGCATTCCTGAGGCACTAGGCCTGCCAGCACCTTGTACCGTGGAGCGGGCTAACAGAATAGGCCCCCCAGATCCAAACCGCAAATCTCCCAGAGCAGTCATAGTTAAATATCTCAACTATGCTGACAAGCTGGAGATACTACAGGCCTTCAGGAAAAATCGCAACCTAAAAATCGAAGGAGCAAGTCTGCTAATCTTTTGCTGATTACTCTGCCGAAGTATCTAGAAAGCGTAAAGCTTTCCAGGCGGTCTGCTCAGAACTCTTTAAACAGAAAATACGTTTCTCCCTGGCCTTCCCGGGAACCCTACGGATTCAAACCAACGACGGCAAGCAGCTAACTTTCCAAACCCCCCGAGAAGCAGAGTCATTCCTCAGATCAATGTCCTCTAAACAAACCAGCCCTTCTGCTTCCCAGGACCTCACATCACGTAACTCCAGGGAGCAAAGGAGCCCCAGAAAGGATTCAGCAAAGCGCCTGCGCCCAAACAACAATGGGGGCACAAACCCGACTCCAACCTGAAGGAACCCCGCTTCTTCTTCCTCTTTTTCAGACACTTATCCTGGGCTCACTCAGCCCCCCTTCCATCACTATCTCCATGTCATCACTCCAGAACTTTGGAACCTGGTGCTCACCCACCATAAACGTGCATTAACCATTATTTGCTGAGACTTTCCCATCCCCTATCTCTAGCCGTACCACTGCCTGACGAGCGGACTAGCCACGCAGGAGTTTAATGCTCTTGAGGAAAAAAGTGAAGTACAGAAAGTTTGTTTTGATATTGTTTGTACTAATGTTCTTCTTTGCCTCCCACAGTATCCACACCCTTACTTATCTTCATTCTCCACTGAGAGAGGCTGCCGATGTTCAACCTAGCGAGCACAATCCCCCTTCTCTGCTAAACCGTGAGTCCTTCTTATTTACCACACGAGTACGCCTTAGGCCCCACAACAGATACCTCTTCCACCACACACATTCATTCGGGTAGTTTCATGGAATGTTAAGGGATTACGATCCCCTTCTAAACGAATCAAAGTCCTCAGACACCTCAAAAGTCTCCGCACTGATGTGGCCCTGCTTCAGGAAACCCACCTCGGTGCGGACGAGTTTCATTGTATTCGAAAACTCTGGGTTGGGAGCGTACATGGCTCTCCAGCGATAGGCAGGAAAGCTGGAGTAGTAATTCTATTACATAAGAAGCTCCAGCCAACCATTATAGAGGAGAAACACGACTCCCTAGGTCGCATAGAGACGCTGCACCTCAGATTCCAATGGAAAGATCTCATGATCTCAAACATCTACACACCGAACTCTCCCACCCTCTCGTTTTTTCAAGAGACCACGAGATGGCTTATGAGTAAACCGCACATTCCTCACCTAGTTGGAGGTGACTTCAACACAGTGAGCAACCCGGCAGAGGACAGGTCCCCCCACAAAGCCCCACCATGGAACTCTATTACTCCAAACGCTCCCACCCTACTAGAACGTTTCGCCTCAGCCACAAATCTTACCGATACCTGGCGCATATCTCACCCTACAGACAGAGAGTTTACATACTACTCCCCACCACATGGGTGATTCTCGAGAATCGACTACATCTTTGCCTCCCACTCTACACTCCATTATGTCAAGGAATCCCACATCCACGACATAGCAATTTCTGATCACAGTCCAGTCTCAGTTACACTATCTGACCTCACAGCCTCAACATCCCCAAAGATTTGGAGGTTCCCCTCATACCTGGCAGGTGACACTCACTTGCAAGAGGTCTTACGCACAGCCTGGGAGGATTACTCCAACAACAATAGATCCCACTGTTCCAACCCAAACCTATTCTGGGATGCAGGCAAGGCGGTTCTCTGGGGCAAGATCATTGCCTACGCGGCCCACTACAAAAAAAACACCTCCAAACGTTACACAGAAGCTAGCAATCAGCTGAGGGAAGCACAGAGAGCACTACAACAAAACGACACTCTAGAAAACAGAGAAAAGTGGCAGACGGCCAGGCAGCAATTTGAAACGTGGGCAGAACATCTAGACCGAGTCCATACGGCCCACTGGGATCTTACACTACACAAACAGGGGAACAAGGCGGGGAAACTACTTTCTAGACTCAGCAAAGGACAACACGAGTCTACCCACATCTCCCATCTTAAAGACCCGACAGGGAAATTATCCTCCTGCCCGGGTGAGATTAATGACATTCTCCTCAAATACTACACCTCCCTATACACAACAGACAGCCTAGAACCCTCAGCCGCCAACGTTTTCCTGAATAACCCGACGCTCCCGCATGTAGAACCCGACCAGCTAGACACCCTAAACGCACCTATCAGCAGGGATGAAATCGAACAGGCTATCAAAAATCTACCCAACCATAAGTCTCCTGGCCCTGACAGCCTATCAGCCGAATTCTACAAACTTACATCGCCCTATATCCCCCAAACTCTAGCTCTAGTATTCAATGAAATTTGGGAGGGAGGTCCCTATTTACCATCTGGCTACCAGGCTTACATAAAATTAATTGAAAAGAAGGGCAAAGACCCCCAGGAGCCAGGCTCCTACCACCCCATTTCCCTGTTAAATGTGGACTCGAAGCTGGTGTCAAAAATAGTAGCATCCTGCCTAGCGAAAATCCTGCCATCACTGATTCATCCTGCCCAGGCAGGCTTCACCCAAGGTAGGACAGCCACATCCAATATTCGCAAAGTCCTGGCAGTGTTGGACCACGCCAAATCGCACCCCTCCCAAAATCTCGCCATTGTCACCCTAGACGCCGAGAAGGCTTTTGACAACGTGAGCTTCTCCTAGTTATTCCAAACTCTCAGCAAGTTTGGCTTTTCAGGCCCCTTTCTACACTTTGTCAGAAGCCTCTACGCGGCCCCCAAGGCACAAGTAGTAGCAGCGGGAATCATCTTGAGCCCCTTCCCCCTCCACAAGGGAACCAGACAAGGCTGCCCCTTATCCCCTCTTCTATTTAATATCGCACTCGAACCACTCTCGCGACATCTTATATCTAGTGCCCCTCTCCATGGCATTAAACTAGGAAACGAGGAGATTCGAGCCGCATTGTTTGCGGACGACATCCTAATATTCACTTCTGACCCCCAACAAGATCTTCCGGTAATCACTTTCAACCTATTCCGCAACTGCTCGGGTCTAAAAATAAACTTCACTAAGAGTGAAATTCTACCCCTCCAACCAAATCATAGGTACGGCTGGATTCATTCCTCCCCTCTTCTCATAGCCAAACAACACATCACTTATCTAGGCGTGAACATCGGCAGAGACTCCTCGTCCCTCTATACCCTTAACTACCCTCCACTAATTTCTAAAATATTAAGCCAACTAGAGTCCTGGATGAACCTGCCCCTCACGCTCACAGGGAGATGCTGCTTATTTAAAATGATTAGCTTTGCCAAACTGCTATACCCCATGCAAACAATCCCAATCCTTATCAAACACATAGACCTTCAAAAACAGGAAAGAGGCTTAACAGCTTTTCTTTTGGCAGCACAAAAAACCCAGAATTGCCCTATCCAAGCTGCGTCTCCCGAGGAGCGAGGGGGGTTTGGGACTTCCTCATGTAAGACTGTACAACTTATCCTGTGTTTTACGTAGTGGCATAGACTGGATTACCAGGGAGTCTAAATACACAAACTACAACACCGAAACGGCCATTGTTTACCCTTACGAACTGGGATCCATCCTTCATAGCAACCCAAATAGCCTTCCGTCCCACCTCAAACATAATCTTCTGGTGAAAGATACCCTTGTAGCCTGGAGAAACACAAGGAGAGCCCAACATCTTCATACCAACATCTCTGAATTTCTAACCATTGGGGGAAACCCGATGTTCGCTCCCTCCACCCAACACAAGGCCTTCCGCATCTGGGAACGCCACAACCTCAGAAAACTGATTGACTTATTCGACCCAACATCTGGACAGCCTTTACCAATTCAGACCATACTGGAACGCTATATACCACCATAAGTTCTACATACATCAGCTCATCACTTTTGTACGCAAAATTTGCCCGGACCCCCAAGCCAGATTCCGACCCTCAGTCCTAGACGCCATGATCCGCAACAAAAGCTTTACCATTTCTCTCATTTATAAAAACCCTCCTTCCCTTCTTCTCAAAATCGTTGGAAACCTCCTCGGTGAAAGCTTGGACAAAGGAACTGGGGATGGATTCTCTCCAAGACTCAGTTCTGAGAGGCCACAACAAAATCCTACAATTGACAACTAACGAAGCCTGGAGAGAAATGCAGCTCAAGATCATCCATAGGGCATACATCCCCTACTACACCCCTGCTTCCTCCCCCAGATCAAGAATCTGCCCCTGGTGTAACAAAACAAACCCATCCCTCACGCACAGATTCTGGCAGTGCCCTGAAGTATCATCTTTCTGGACCCAAGTCCAAGCCCTAGTCGCCAAGGTAACACACCAAGTCATTCCGTGCCACCCAGACTTAATGCTCTTTGGAGATAGTTCCAATATTCACCCGGGATCCATCCCTCTCGGTGCTCTGACTGACTCATGGGTGCATCTCTGTCTATTGACAGCACGTAAAGCCATTATGTCTCACTGGACCCAAATGTCGCCCCCCCCCCCCACCATTTCAGAGGTTCAGCGACACCTAAACATCCTTATGTACAGGGAGCTCCTGGACCTTTGGGCCAACAACCAAGGCTCCCAAATACGACTCCACCGACGTTGGAATTCGTACATAACAACCACCTTCTCCAAACAAGCACAAGAAGGACTTACTCCCCCTCACCTCTATGACCTATGACCTATTCCATAAACTTAAAGACTCACCAACCAGAGATGGTTGTTCAAGCTCGCATCCTCCAAGTCCACTTTCTTCTGACAAAACCTCCTCCAGGGCATCGGCAGTCAGGAACTAATATCTCTAGCAATAATTCCCCTAGTTGCGGATTAGCCGCATTCTCTCTCTCAACAAGCGATAGAATAAGTCTACTATGCTTCTATTGTTAAAGTAGATCAACTGTGTTTAATTGTCACACTCC
>BLSH010370006.1:807246-818011 GCA_018402905.1 Glandirana rugosa | reverse complement strand
AACAACCTAACGTCTTAAGGAGACTCCTCACACGGGAGCTCCTGGACCTTTGGGCCAACAACCAAGGCTCCCAAATACGACTCCACCGACGTTGGAATTCGTACATAACAACCACCTTCTCCAAACAAGCACAAGAAGGACTTACTCCCCCTCACCTCTATGACCTATGACCTATTCCATAAACTTAAAGACTCACCAACCAGAGATGGTTGTTCAAGCTCGCATCCTCCAAGTCCACTTTCTTCTGACAAAACCTCCTCCAGGGCATCGGCAGTCAGGAACTAATATCTCTAGCAATAATTCCCCTAGTTGCGGATTAGCCGCATTCTCTCTCTCAACAAGCGATAGAATAAGTCTACTATGCTTCTATTGTTAAAGTAGATCAACTGTGTTTAATTGTCACACTCCTCAGAGGAATTCTGCAATCCAACAAGCCAAGCGCCCACCAGAAAACGAATCTTATACCCTGATGTCAAGACACTAACCCCAGCAGCCCCTGGAAGCAGACTTCACCCCCTGCGGCTACTCTATCCTCACCCGGTATCTGGGGGGGTAGAGAGCCACGGGGAGGTACATGGTCTCCTTTATCCATCCAGGTACATCCTCTCTCTTACCCAATTGATTATCAGGGAATCTCCAAACGCACCTCTATGGCTCGGCTTGCAGCATACCCTCTGGTCATCTCCCCCCCCCTCCCACCATTTCTCTCAGCCCCTTTACCCTTCGACTCCATCTCCCCCCCCCCTGGTTAGTTTCTCCTCCCCCCTAGCGAAAATGTTCTTGTAATTCTTGTAATTCTTGCAATCTGGTCATGTTTTGTTAACGTGTTCATTTATCTTCAATAAAAAACTTTGAAATAAAAAAAAAATATATACAATTATTATTTATATTATTATTCGACTAAAATATAATTTTCTCTATTTCAATAAGGATGATAATAACCTTGTGAATCAATTCTCATCTTGGCTTGTGAGTAAGATTCTGAGAACGAGCTTTATTTTGCTTATATAAGCTATTGTCCTGATATCAGCATTGATAATGTCTCAGACATACCACAGTCCTTCACAGACCACAGTCCAGATTGGTTCCTTCTATTTTTCCAGAATAATTAATTTCTCCTAAAAATATGAGAATTTGCTTTTTTAATGTCCAAGGCACCACTTGAAATGTAACCAACATATGGCTCATTCGCAGCTAATTTGTTTAAACAAATAAAGCTGTATATTAACTAAAGCCAAATGTTGGATTTCTCCTGTCTAAAAATAATAAAAGTATCACCAGTGATGTTTAATCTTTGTTTCTTCAATATGTCTCTTACAGGAAATTCTGGAATTACACATGGTACAAGCTACAGTAAGAATAATGAATTTATAATTTAAGTCCTTATCGAGAAGCAGTATTAATAGGAGTAATCAAAGCTAGAATCACTTAATTAAACCAAAAAATGCAATATAATGCAGCTTACCAATCATTAGATGTGGTGGCTGCATTACTTTTCTTTTTTTAAGGCTTTTTACCTCTGTTTTAGACCAATAATACATCTCCTGTATTAGAGTGTCTACCCTCTGGGTGAAGGAGCAGAGGGGCACTTCGGACAGCAGCACTGTCAGTCTGGGGGAAGGGGAGGGGAGTTTTAGGTGTATTAGCATATTTAGATAAACTAATAAAGCTCACACTGCAGTTACACAAGCAGAGACAGCAACATTGTTTTTTCTTTTGGGATAAAGGTTTTACATAAATAAATAAAAGCTGACCATGGTAAGCACTCCAGTCAGTGGTAAATGGGTTTGTCTCAACCCTCCAACTGCTAAATTTGCAGGAGACCTTGTTTTGTGGAAAAACAATAGACTTACTGGCCAGATCACCATATAAAAATTAAAGGAAGGAAAGCCTAAAAAAGAAAACAAATCCAGCCACCGCATTTAAGAATTGGTAAGCTGCAATATATTACATTTTTGGTTTTGGCTTTAACACTGCTTTAATTCTAGAGTGCCTAAAGAAAAAACATTAGGTAGATAGAATATTACATCGTTTTGGTAAATGTAAAAAAAAAATTATACAGAAATTGTACAGTCAGACTATAACGTGTAAGGTACATTTTAGCCATATCCCATTCACTGCTGTTTCTGATGAGTGCTATTCTTGGGTGATCCGGGGGTCTCCCTGAGCACTTAGTGTCAGTTTTTAGTATGCATGGTATTTTGTTAGCAGAGTACCTGGCATTTTGGAGGATTTTGTAGGTAAAAAGCACATAGACATCGAGTCTTAGCTAGCGCCTTAACAAGTTTCACACATTTCAAGATGCTATTAATCATAAGGCTGTATAACAATCATGAAACCTCAAGGCACCAGCTGTGACTCAATGTTTGTGTGCTTTTTACTCTAATAAATCTTCTGATTTTTGCAAGATACTCCTCAAACTATTTTTCACTTTTTGTTGCATTCTGCGACTCACGGAATGCTGAGGTTCCTATAAAGCAGCAGCATGCGGATGAGACCTGGTTTCCTAGCCGCAGCAGTGTATTTTTGTTCTGAATTATGGTATTATGTTGGAATTAGGGGGATTTACATTAATACAAATTAATGGTTTTCTGGGCAGTGAAGGGACAAATTTGGCACTGCATCCAATTAATTTAAACAGTCCAAATATAGGACTTTTAAGTTGCCATAAGTAACATTTTACTCATCATCATATTTTAAAATGTAATACATTTTTATTTTTTCACAATTTAAAAAAATGGATAAAACACTTATCACATCGATATATATTTCACACAATGCAGCAGCTACATGTGCTCTACATGTTTCGCTCTCACAAGCTTCTTCAGGAGACATGTTTGTGCTGCATGAATTTTGATGCTATAAGTGAAAAAGCAAACATAAATCAATATTTAACAATAAATTACAGATCAGATACATTTAATTATTTTTTTTTAATAATTTATAAATACATTTGTTATTGAAATCAAAGAGATGAACCTACCGGATGCTTTTAAAATACTAAAGTGAATCAATTCATATGAACTCTAAATATACTTCTAAAGATATCAGACCAGTGAGGTATAGATGTGGTCATAGGGGAGACCAGCGTTGTATTTAGGTTTTGTGCTGCCCTAGGCCTGACTAAACTCATGCACCCCCCTAATTTAAATATGGGCCACCCTTTCCTGTCAAGGCCACACCCCTTCCTGTTTAAGATCCACCCTGACATTCCCTAGTGGGGACACTAGTTCTGAGGGCCTTGGGGGGATTGGAATGGATTTCCTTAAGAGATTTCCTCACACTTCCTGTTTGGATATGTGGCAGCACAACAACTGGGCCCCTTGGAACGCTTGGGTCCCCTACATATGTATGGGCTGTCCCCCTCTGATGGGGGCCTGCCGGTATTGTCATACCGGCAGCAAGTGCAGCCGCTTTATGGTGGTGCCAGACCGGTTTGTCTCCCGGCCCATAACACCCAATAAGACTAAAGGTGTAGTGCAAGCCATCGGGGACTCTTTTCGTGCTGCCCCCCTGCTTGCCGCCCTAGGCCTGGGCCTTGTTGGCCTAGGCCAAGATACAGTGTTGGGGGAGACAATTACCTAAAAATATAATAAACAGAATTTATTTGCAGAGACGGGATTAAAAACACACATTGGACCCAGCTATAAAAAACCCCAATCCAATGTGTATTTATATAACGTTTACCTGATATTGCGTTAGTTATGATATTGGACCAATTGGATTCCCCTTCTTATCAATTAGGAAGGTATCTTGTTTGTTGGGAAGGAGGGGGGAGAGAGAGGGGAAGCTTAGATGAAAAAAGCTGACACAGTAGACCAGATGGAGCACTCCACAAGGCAAACCAATGCCAATAGAGAGGTCTGCTGATGGGGCTCAAGAACCTCCTCAACCCCCCTAGAGACGTCTAAAAATCAAAATGTAACAATTGGTATATTTCCTCTTAATGGTGTAAATACACCAAGAAAAAGGCATTCAAAACAAAAAGGTCCTAGATGTCTGTCCCCTGATCAAAATAGAGGCTCTGTAACCCCCCCCCCCCCCCCCCGACACTATAGAGGAGACAGACAGCAAATCCATGGTTCAATCCCATCTGAAGTCCACTATGCAAAGAAAACATATGTATTAGGTTCTTACCTATCACAAAGAAAAGTTCTATATTCCTGAAGAGAGGGAGAGAAGAGACACCTCATGTCTCTCTCTTAGATCCTCTGCCAGAGAATGGCATTGGTACCCACTAATGGCAGACAATACTGTATCTAAACATTTAAAAACCTATCCAGAAATAACCTATAGGAGGTCGAGATCGTTAAAGGACAGATTAGTTCACAGCCACAATTCCCCTATGATGAGCGCTAAAAGTAGGTCCCATGGAACCTTCCATTGTAAAAAATGCAGCTATTGTAGTTACATCTATCGAGCTGAACAGATCACTCTACCGAATATACGAAATTTTACACCACATTTTCGAGTTGACTGTGGTCTACGTTGTGCTATGTCATTGCGGGGCCCATTATGTGGGGAAAACAAAAAGGCCATTTTTTCATCTAATCGGTGATCATGTGTCCTTAGTGTCTAAGAATAAAATGGAAACGCCCATTAGTAGACACATGGGCCTTTTTCACTGATTCAATTGCTCCATGATGCACTTTTATGCCTTAGAATATATTCCACCAAATGAAAGAGGGGGTGACAATGATAAGATTCTAGTGCAGCGAGAAGCTCGCTGGATCCATAATATATCAGCTATAAATGACGTCCTTAGCTACAGATCATTTTTGTAAATAGAAGTAGGATTCGTGCATGAATATTATTATTATTATACAGGATTTATATAGCGCCAACAGTTTGCAACGCTTTACAAAATGAAGGTAGACAGTACAGTTACATCACAATTTGGTACAAGAGGAATCAGAGGGCCATGCTCGTTAGAGCTTACAATCTAAGAGATAACTATAATAAGCCTCTAGCCCCCACTTATTCCAACAAGCATCCACTAGATGATATGACCTGTTTTGTTGCAATTATTAATTTCTATTTATTAATATTAATTCTAATGCCTTGTATACAATTGATGCATATATTGCTATATACGTTGTGTGCTTGAATTCAGACAGATGTACCATATATGAAACTGATCCTGTTACTTTAAACACATATTATAGAAACAACTTATTAATAATTATTAAAAACAATCTCCTTTATTTATCCAGTTTACCTCCTTTCGGGACAGACCAGAAGGGGTTAAGTGGCCATACGGACACCCAGGGCATTTATCTGGACGAGTGTTGGCCAATCGCCTGCACAGGTTTGAGCCCTAGTGGAAGTCCTTGATGTCTCTCTCACGGACCCTCTGCCAGAGAATGGCGGCTTAACACCGCTTGATATTCATCCCCCGTCCTGATGGTGCCTGACGTCACCAGCGGGGCACAGACAGGATGTAGATGCTGGCGCACATGCGCCGGCTGCACACAGCGGAAGTGACGCAACGTACTGAGCCGCCGCTGTCACAAGCGCCATGTTTGAAGGACTTCCCAAGTAAATTCTGTTTATTATATTTTTAGGTGATTTTCTCCCCTACGACCGCATCTATACCTCACTGGTCTGATATCTTTAGGAGTATATTGAGAGTTCATATGAATTGATTTATTTTAGTATTTTAAAACCATCCGGTAGGTTCATCTCTTTGATTTCAATATCAAATGTATTTATGTATTATTAAAAAAATAATGGAATGTATCTGATCTGTAATTTATTGTTAAATATTGATTTATGCTTGTTTTTTCACTTATAGTATCAAAATGCATGCAGCACAAATAATGCCTAGCACACACGCGCCGATGACCGTCCACTACTGCGCCTCGCATAACGTCACAGTATGTACTCTGTTATTCTGTTTAAATTATTTGGATGCGGTACCAAATTTGGCTTGTCACTGCCCAGAAAATCATTGATATGCGAGATAGGGTGTTACCCACCTATTCAAATGGGCTGTGAATGACCAAACTAATTGCTTTGGAATCTAGACTCTGCCTAATATAGAATCTTATTTTGGACACACAGTTAAGGCAATATATAGCATCATATTTCCTATTTCAGGGGGTACAACAATTTTATTTAGTGTATGTATGGCATGTATGTATGGCACCTTAAATGTCCTATATGTATGTGCTCTTTTGTTCTACATGAGTTCAAAAATTATCAGTGTTATTATTTATTAATAAAGCAATATGTATTTATTTTCAAAGAAACTATAATGGGTTTGGCATAATCATATTTAAAGGGCAAGCTCATAAATATTTAAAAATCCACCCAGCCCCCTCCCTAGCTCCCTCAATACAGCAAACTGTCACAAAGACCCCCTAAAAATAGCCCCTGTAAAGCACCTGAAAACTGCCTCACATGCCGCCCAAATATTTCACATTGGGGCAGTGTGCTTGCAGGATGGAAAAAAAAGACCTGCAAGCAGAATCTTGGGGTGGTTTGGGAGCGCTGTATACACTGCTCCCAACCTGCCCCTGTCCATTAGAATGAATGGGCAGTGCTTCTGAAGCGCCTGAAAAGCACTTCGGAAGCGCCGCAACATGGGCATTTTTAACCCCTTCTTAACCCCTTCTTGGGGGTTAAAAACACCTTACTAGTAGCCGAAAAGCGCTGCTGAAACAGCAATAAAGCGCCGCTAAAACAAGCATCGCTTTACTGCTAACAGACCCACCGCCCCAGTGTGTAAGGGGTCCAACCTTCTACACAACCCCTCAGGTCCGCAGCCTGGCCCTTAGAAAGTTAGTTCTGGGCTGCTATGCCTGAGCCGCAATGTCCTCATAGATTTAAATGGGTGTATTCATAGTTCAGGAACAATGTCCCTTTCAAGTCTGTAGGATGTTAGTACATAGGTGCAGGCAAGAACCTGCCCTTCAAACCCTTTTTTCACAAAGTGGAAAGTAGCAAATGTTTTACACACAAATTTTAACCAGCTCTTATAGCTGAAAGCCTGATCCCACCCTATTCTGTCTCTTATACTTTAATATCAGTCAGTAAGGCTCACAAAAAGGCCAAACGAGAATTAAATAGTAAATATTTTCTCAAAATTGCTGTATATCGAAATTGTGGTCCTTTATATACATTATATTGTCAAAAGCATCAGGACACCTGCCTTTACACACACATGAACTTTAATGGTGTCTCAGTCTTAGTTCGTAGGGTTCAATATTGACTTGGCCCACCCTTTGCAGCTATAACGATTTTAACTCTTCTAGGAAGGCTGTATACAAGGTTTAGGAGTGTGTCTATGGGAATGTTTGACCATTCTTCCAGAAGCACAATTGTGAGGTCAGGAACTTGAATAAGAAGGCCTGGCTTGTAGTCTCCACTCTAATTCATCCCAAAGGTGTTCTATTGGATTGAGGTCAGTCAAGTTCCTCCACCCCAAACTTGCTCATATATGTCTCTATGGACCTTGCTTTGTGCACTGGTCCAAATCATTTGATGGAGGGGGCATTATGGTGGGGGGTTGTTTTTCATGGGTTGGGCTTGGCCCCTTAGTTTCAGTGAAGAAAACTCTTAAGGCGTCAGCATACCAAGACATTTTGGACAATTTCATGCTCCCAACTTTGTAGGAACAGTTTGGGGAAGGCCCCTTCCTGTTCCAGCATGACTGCACACCAGCGCACAAAGCAAGGTCCATAAAGACATGGATGAGCGAGTTTGGAGTAGAGGAACTTGACTGGCCTGTACAGAGTTCTGACCTCCTGACAGAACACCTTTGGGATGAATTAGAGCAGAGACTGCGAGCCAGGCCTTCTCATTTCTGGAAGAATGGTCAAACATTCCCATAGACACACACCTAAACCTTGTGGACAGCCTTCCCAGAAGACTTGAAGCTGTTATAGCTGCAAAGGGTGGGCCAACTCATTATTGAACCCTACGGACTAAGACTAGGATACCATTAAAGTTCATGTGGGTGTAAAGGCATGTGTCCCAATACTTTTGACAGTATAGTGTATAAATGGTGATTAGCGGAATCCTTCTTTAATTTGCTTGCATTGCTGTCTCCATGTTATTATTATCCCCTATTGATGAATTAAAGTCATGCTTGCTCATCAGGTAATGAAAGATACAAAAATCTTCAGCATGAAAATGTGGGATTTGAAATTCCAAGGATTGATTTCTTAGGATGTCATAATATTTTTTTTAAGTTGGTCCCTCAGCATGTTATGGTTTTCTTGTAAGCCGTACAGAGTTTAGGCTGAGGCTGATACAATCACTGATAGCTGGCTGGGAAGGATGCCAGTCACATTGTTGTGATCACCATTAGGAAGGAAATTCAGCAATTGTGTATTATGATACAGTGCCTTGTGAAAGGTAATGCAGTTCAGGGGATATAGGTCTGAGGTATAAGGGGATTTTTCAATATTATACAGACAAATCCTTCAAAAAGGAATCTTGGTCTCAATTCTCTGTAATGCCAACCCTTAACATATATTTTTCTGTGCAGCCAGTTTTGTTACAGTAGCCCATGGGATATAGCTACTTGATGGAAACACTTCTGAAGCTGAATTTGTGAGTAGAAGGGAGGATATAACAGTTATTGTGCTGAAAACATATGTCAAGCCAAAAAACTTCTAATGTTTGGTTAGAAAAGAACTAGCACATCATTTTACCAACCTAAAACTTTGCAAAAAGTGAAAAAATAAAATAAAATAAAAATCTATAAAATATAGCTAGCAGAGGCCTCAAGAGGTGGGGAAAGGATTGAAAGGGAATCACTAAGGCTCCTTTCACAGGGGCGCCTCTGCTATGTGTAATCCGCTTGCTCAGCAGGAGATCTTTCTGCTGATCCCCGCTCTGCTGATCCCCGCTGAGCAGGCAGATGACAGGTCTGTGTCCGCTCCGCTATGCCCCATAGCCTCTATGGGGTAATCAGTCCATTTCCATCCAATGCCATCTGATCTGCCAGACAGATGTAAAATAGGACCACCATCCGTCTGTTTTTGGCGGACAGGATCAGATTGGATGGCGGTGAGTGTCAGCAGACGTGTCTGCTACCATCCGCCACTCCATAGAAGAGACTGGAGCATCCAATCAGGTCCACCTAAAAACTGACAGGCGGACCTGATAGGACAGGCCATGTGAAAGGGGCCATAGTCTGAAGATGGTTTTTAATCTTCTTCATAAAACCTAACTTACTAGCCTTGCCATAGCAACCTTCATATAGAAATCAGGATTAGGGGGTTTACATGGGATGTGTTATGGTTTATCTATTATGGTATAAGACTTAAAGTGCTACTCTGTATATGCAGTAAAGCATACTTGTTATACTCACTGTGGAACCTAAGGGGTTAATCCACTGCATTGTGTAAAAAGGCTGTTTGATTCTGTCATTTCCGATCCTCCCCTTCTTCCACTGTCCCCAACCTATCTCCTTATAGAACAGAGCCTTGGGGGCAAGCTGCAGTTGCTGAATTTGGGGTGTATTGCTAGAGAGTTTTTTTTTTTCTTGGGAGCGTTCATATAATCAGCACAGGGCCAATCAGACAGAGGGCCAGGGGTCATACAGCCTCATAGGACAATCAGGGGAGAATACAAGCTTTACCCAGTACACTGTTCTGCTGGACACTGATATAAGTCATAAGACTGCTATATACTGCTGATGAGAAAAGGTTCTGTGTACTGTGGGAGACTATGCAGGGTCCTGGGCTTAGTAACACTTTAACCCCAACATACACTAAAATCTTCAAAACATTAAAGTGTTAACTGTTGAATAGACAGGACTGCTTATTGTCGGGTTTAAAGTGTTACTGAACCCAGTAGTATGAAAATAGTTAATCTGCCCCCCCACAGTGCCCACAGCTTATAAATCTTCTTTTTACATTAAAATACTGCCACTGTATACCTTTTTCGCTGGTCTGTTACCACGGTCAGTGATAAACTGCAGCAGTTTTTCCATTGCTGAGAGTTCAGGTAGGAGGAGATTTCCACTGCAGCCTGTATACACGCCCACATGTTTGATGTCAATATCATGTGACCTGGCTAGCTCTGAGAACAAGTACATGTTCTCTCCAGCATAAAAGACACAACTGAGCATGTGCAGGAGGACTACCCTGTCTATGTTAAGCTGGCCTTCCCCAGATAGACAGTGAAGGGAGGGGAAGATCTATGCATACAGGATAAAACAGCCTTTTTACACTATGCAGAAGACTAACCCCTTAAGTTCCACAGTGAGTACAACAAGCATGCTATGCTGCATATACAGACTGATTGTGACTGCGCTTTCCAATGTATGCCTTCTATTTACTGGCATACCTGCTGGTCTCTTCCAGGTGCTGCTACAATGAACACAGGGATTGCCTGCTTGGCACCCCCACTATTCAGAGAATGCCTTGTATTTATTTCAGTGAATACAAAGCCTTCTCTAATTGAAAGAGGCAGAGAGGAGGGGCACATGACATCCCAATCTTCGTCTCATCCAATGAGAGAACAGCTTGTATTGATTGAGAAAAATACAAAATGTTATCTGAAAGGTGCTGACTGAGCAACCCTGTATTTAGTGTGCAGACAGCAAGTTGTTCAGTAATGCCCCGTACACACGGGACGACGATCGTTCGTACGATCGTCGCAAATCGTATGTTGCATAATGTAAATAGCATACTGACGTGCACCCAACGGTCGTACATACAACTTGCGGCCGGCCGAACGTGATGACGCGAACGAGCGTATAAAGAGGAAGTGCTGGTGAACGACAGACGTGTGATTTATGTCCCAACGA